>OY720432.1:28850133-29261859 GCA_963082735.1 Pocota personata
TTTCATCCTTACAGATTTTCATCATACTTTTTAGGATTAAGTTTCAAAACGTTAATAGGCTTTGTGTCATTCACATTTTTTTATTCTTTTTTATACTTAGCACTTATAATACTTTGTTTAAAAGGTAATCACATTGAAAGGCACAAGAAATATAATAGAAATTATTCTATAACTAAATACATACTAATTATGATAAACGAAATCCAAATTCAATAATAATAATAAAAAAAAGAGAACTCTTTAACAAAATATGCATTCAAATTGTATCACTTAAATTCATCAGAAATGAGTTCCGCATTTAAAGCGGGAAAAAGCATAGCGAAAAGTCACAACAACGTTACGGGTGCAATTGAATTTAGACGTCGTTCTTTAGACAGGAAACATAATTTTAATTGAGAGAGAGTAGTGATCTCACTTTAGTTTTGGAATCCTGTTTTTTTATTCTTCTTGTTAAGAATGCTTTTATTCTTTTCTGAATGAATGGACATAAACCTTGATCGAAATGTTGCGAGTTACGCGGGCACGTAAACCAATACAACATAGATAAAATGAAAACAGACTCAATTCCCTGCTTAACACTAATGATTTTATTTTTACCTTATCTCTACCTTTTATACAAATTTTACTTATAGCTAACTATGTACAAAAAAAAAAACTTAAACTATAGAATGTACATGAAAATTTAGGTATTCATATTTCTGCCAATTTCTGTCGCGACGTAAGCTGATATAGCATGAATATGGGAATACCTTTATTGTGGGAAAAAGTTTACGCCGTTCATCTTACAATTGGAAACGGAGTAATAAAATGCACATGAGTTTTGACAATGTAAGAATGTGCTGATGTGCAATATGCAATGTGAGAAAACTATACATCTCCAGAGTAAGTAACCGCTAATGCCAATCGCCAGTGTTAGAGTCATATATCCTACTGTGAAGTGGTGTCTATGTTTCAATTGGATGTGTCCATCGTCGTATACTTCTTGGAGTTTCTTTTTCAAGATATTTATTTGCTCAATTTCAGGCTTAAACTCGAATGCTACTAGTGGCGTATCAGTCTCATGCTCGGGAATGTTATTCGTGGTCAAATTGTGAATCGGTACATACGATGATCTGGCCTTAGTTGGAATTATGCTGTGTCCTTGGGTAGTTATTAGGTCAAGTAGTTACAGAGCCTGGTAGATCATTCCACATTCGTGTTGTTCGGCTTATAAATGAATCACTATATTTGACAATAGGACCGAAGTTTGGCTTTAGGGTAAACTGATGTGCATTCGAAGCATGTCGCGTATTGCGGGTGAGGCTTTGAAGGGGAGATTTTGAAATTTTGAATTCGCAGTGACGGTCTGCATTTTCTTATTTAAACATTTTTAGCCACAGGGGAATTATTCTATAACTAAATACATACTAATTATGACGAACGAAATCCCAATTCAATAATAATAATAAAAAAAGAGAACTATTTAACAAAATGTGCAAATCCCTATATTTGACAGTACGACCGAAGTTTGGCTTTAGGGTAAACTGATGTGCATTCGAAGCATGTCGCGTATTGCGGCTGAAATTTTGAAGGGGAGGAATGTAACTGGCTATTTCGCTGGAGCATTTTTTATAAAAAAAAAATTATAAAACAGGGAGAGACAGGAGACATTTCTCCGATGTTCTAGTGAATGAATGGAATTCTCAATGCCTCTATCGCCTATAAGATTTAACGCGCGATACTGTACCGTATCAAGAATGTGCAGCACGGTCTTGGATGCACCGGATCAGATATGGGCGTTATATTCCAGCTAGGGCGGATGAATGCCTTATAAATTGAGGCCAGATCAGACGGGGTAAAATATTTCTTTCACCGTTTAAGGAATCCTAGATATTTTGCAGAATTTTTGGCCACCTTGAATATGTGATCGTTCTATCGAAGTGAGTCGGAGACGAAACATAGCCTTGGGGGACTTACTTAAAGGGCTCCCGACCCGTGAAGAGTCTCTGCTTGAGACACTGTAGCCTTCCATCCTCTGCGATCTCGGGCACGTTGCTTCCAGTTATCCAGACCAAGCGCTCTGGCATCCGCGATGGCTTGGTCTTTGAAACGGAGGTTCGGTCTTCCTTGTCGTCTCGAACTTGGCGGCTGGGATTCGAAGATCCTCTTAGCTGGAGCATTATTGTCCATTCGCTCGATGTGGCCGAGCCAATGTAGTCGACGTATTTTGGCCTTTTGGACTACATCCACATCTTGATACAGCTCATAGAGTTCGCGGTTGTATCTTCTCCTCCATTCGCCCTCCTCGCACACAAGACCAAAAATCCGCCGAAGAATTTTTCTTTCGAAGGAGCCCAGTATCAGCTCTCCCTTCCCGCTTATCGTCCAGCACTCGGCGCCATAAAGCAGAACTGGCAGGATAAGGGTTCTGTAGAGCATACATTTTGTCCTTCGAGTTAGGAGTTTTGAACCCAATTGTTTTGCCAAACCGAAGTAGCAGCGGTTTCCTAGGGTAATTCCTCGCCGGATCTCCACTAGGATGTCATTTGTGGAGTACGTGTTTACTCCGAGGTAGATAAACTCCTTAACCACCTCGAAATTGTTGCTATCAATAGGTGGTGGACAGATGCTTGTTTGTTTCTTGATAGCATGTACTTAGTCTTATCCTCATTTACTACAAGGCCAACAAATTTCACCCTGTTCTTCAGTCGCCGTAAAAGCCTCTATCGCGGCACGCTGGAAGCGACCGATGATGTCGATATTGTCTGCATACCCCAGTAGCTGGACGGATCTGTTGAAGATAGTACTTTCCGTGTTGACACCTGCCCTGCGCACTATCTGCTCTAACACGAGATTAAATAAGTCACATGATAGTGCGTCTCCTTGCCGAAATCCGGTGCATGTTTGAAATAGTTCGGGCTTTTTTATTGCTAAGCCAACTTCTTCTATACAGGGTGCTGGAACTGATTCTTCATTGACTGGACGTGGGTTCTCATCTTGCCCTATCACTCTCTCTACATGATGCCCATTTAGCAGCTGCTGGAAGTGTTGCTTAAACACATCTGCTCTTCCCTGCGCTTCGGTGACTAGATTTCCTTCGCTGTTTCGAAGAGCCTGCGTTCTGGCCTTGAAGCCAGCAGCCAGTTGCTTGGCTTTCTTGTAGAACTTCCGGATGTTGCTTCGATCATGAGACTCTTCGATCTCCTTGAGCTGGGAGACTGCGTAGGCCCTCTTCTTTCTACGCAGTGTTTTCTTCTCCTCCCTCCTCCTGGTTCGATACTCTTCCCTTGTTTTGCGCTGCTGCGTCTTCATATGTGCATCTTCTGTCACCTTTTTCCGGCGTACGCATTCATCATCATACCACGGGCTCTTTTTCTGGGGTGGCTGGTACCCTAAAGTGGTTTCGGCTACCTCTTTGATGATGTCGCGATACTGGGACCACTGGATGTTGGCGTCTGTGGTAGGTGGATGCACTGCGGAGAGTTTCTCACTCAGGCGCTCTCTGTAGACTCTGGCTACTCCAGGTGTGCTAAGGCGTCCAACGTCGAATTTCTTCTTCTGGGCGGTTAGCAGCTTCTTCTCGTTGGATAGTCGAGCTCTGAACTTAGCTGCAACATGAAAATGATCAGAGTCGACGTTTGCCCCTCGGAATGTGTGCATGTTGAAGATGTTGGATGCGTGCCTCGCATCGATTAGCACATGGTCGATTTGGTTGGCGGTTCGACCGTCTGGAGAGAGCCAGGTTGCTGTGTGGATCCTTAGCCTTGGAAACCTAATGCTACTTATCACCGTATTACGAGCTGCTGCAAAGTCAGTTAGTCGGTACCCGTTGTCTGTGGTCGATTCGTGGATTCTGTGTTTACCAACTAACCTGCCAAAGATGTTTTCCTTTCCGACTTTGGCATTGAAGTCCCCGAGCACAATTTTGACATCATACTCGTTAGGGTCGTGTGCACATATTAGGCTTATGTTTTGGAAAGTAGCTTTGATGCGGATCACAGCTAGGCGATCACTTATCGGCTTAAAGTCAATAACTTTTGTCCTAAGCCGGTTTCCCACGACGAATCCTAATACATGCAATCTTTTATTGCAGCTGTAATAAATATCGCAACCCACTTTGGGATGTGAGTGCTGCCGTTGGCCCATTTAAGGTTCATCCGCCACCAACTCTTCTCCAACACCCTGGCTCGGTATTGGAAATCCCTATAGACCTGGTATCCGAATATGTCAGAGCAGCTCTATAGGGATTACACTAAATAGTTCGGCCTGACTGGAACTGTAGACGCCACCGTTGGTTCCATCTAGGGAACTCCTCCGCTGCCGCCTGAACCAGAGGAGGTGCCTTAGTGAGAAAACACTCCTCCCCCCTCTGTCGTCCCCTTTCAACGACCTTCCAAAGGGGTTGGTTACCCAATCTTCAGTCGAGGTACTAGGCACCCACCAGTCACCAACGTGGAGGTGAGAGTAGGAGTTGTTAGTGAGAGGCTAGGTGAGAACGCTTGTGTTCTCATGACATCGCATCACTATCCTTTAACCAGCAGCCTTGGGGGACATAAGCATTTATTTGGTGGATTGCAGACTTGAAGCCGTCCAAGACAACTTGTACTGAACGCCCCGAAAGGTAATTTCTAATTTATTGAAGAAGAGACTCATCGATACCATATGTACGCATTTTCGACAAAAGAGCCTGATGCCAAACTCTGTCAAATGCCTTTGAAATATCAAGCGCAACCATCTTGGTTTCGCCGAAGTGATGGAGAGATTGGTTCCACTTCTCGGTGAGATATGCCATCAAATCACCAGTGGACCTATTGCTACAAAAACCATACTGCCGGTCATTAAGGAGTTTTCGTGAATTTAGATATTTTATAAGCTGACGATTTATCAGCGTTTCCATGACCTTGGAAAGAAGGGACGTAAGTGCAATGGGTCGGTAATTGAACAGGGGGGGAGATTCGCCTTTTTTAGGGATGGGCTGGACAAATACTGTTTTCCATCTACTCGGAAAGAGTCCTGAGAAGTAGGATAGGCAGAAAAGCTTACGCAGAGGTTTTGCCAGCGTAGAAGAGCACCTATTCAAAACTATATATTAAGATCTTTGAGTACTCCTGCAACTATACGAGTGCGAAAGTGGACTTGTCCCATGAAAAATTTGACGCTCTCAAATACAGGTGGAGACAAAGCATTATCTGGCAGCGTGGAGTTCGCTGCAAAGTGAGCAGCAAGCAGATTAGCTTTGTCTAAGGAGCTGACAGCTGGAATGTCATTGTAAATGAGCGTGGGGATGGCAGACGAGGCAGAATTCTTAATATTTTTGACGAATGACCAACAATTTTTACTAATTTTGGGACATTGTAGGATTTTTTGCCTCAATTTTTGGTTTTGTAAGAATTTTACACGTCGAATATGGGCATTAGCTGCCTGTGGTTGTGGAAATGTATATTTGCAGTTCGAAATTATCAAGAGGGTAATATTGATCCCGGTGTAGATTTACAATCCAATTCAATAAGATTGGGATCGGAATAATGTTGAATAATTCAAAATCCTCCATAGTTAGTAATGGTATTTGTAGCTTAAATATAATGTATTTTTCGGTAGGTCTTACTTCGATGGACATAAGCTGATAAATTTGTAGGATGTCTTCTCCTTCTAGGTATTCTGAAGTGTGAAGTTAAATGTTTCTTGACTCTGGAAAGTTCAGACTTCAATTGCTCAGGAGCCATTAATTGTGGACAAATCCTTCCCTGGTGAGTGTCTATTAAAACATCAAAAATAGAGCCTTGAATGCACTGGAAGTTGGATGCAATTAGCATTGTCTGCACCATAATGGTGCTGTATAGGTTGGAGAGCTTTTGTTGATAATATTCTCGCCGTAGGCCGTTCAATTCTGTTGTTAAGTTGTTTATATGACTCTGGCATATTCTAAACTGCTCGTCGAAATCTTCCTGGTTTTGCTTAATCATATTGTATGTAGCATCCAATAGTGACGTTTGGTTCTAAATAAGATGAAAAGATCCTATTGCTCGCATAATTGTTGACGCCTTGCCTCTTTCGTCAGCTACACGTACATCTGCTACTCGTTCAAGGCCATCCCTTTATTATATTGACGATTCGACTTAATTGCCACTTCAGCGGGGGTAGATTCTTGTCCTTTATAACTACCATGGTACCAGGTTGAATATTTTCGCATCGAGTTTTCCATTTATATCTATACTAGAGTTGATTTGGATACTCCAGAGACCAACGACGGCAGAATTCTTCGTTTAAATGTTTAACCAATTTACAACGAGTTAGTGCGGTTGCCCTTGATTGCCCTGCTGATGAGTTAATAGTGCTCGTTAAGCTGGTAATACTATCTTTTTTTCATTCTTGCTGGTAATCAGTATTGTTGCTTAAAAGGGGTGGTGGCCAGATACTCAACCAAAACCAAAGAGTGGCAGATGCTAATTTTTCTGGTGCTAAGCCTCTTGAAACAATATCGGCTGGATTATCTTTAGATGGTACATGGCGCCATTGCTCGGGCGTAGTAAGATTTTGAATGGCCGTGACACGATTTGTTACAAAAACTTGAAAGGAGTATGCTGATGAGTTTATCCACGCTAGTACAATTTTTAAATCTGACCAGAAATACATTGGATTAAGTCTTTTATCCAGGTCCTTTTTGATTCGGTGACCTAGCTCTACGGCTAGCTTAGCTGCGCACGATTCAAGTCTTGGTATTGTTATTTGCTTGACCGGTGGCCCTTTGCCCGATTGCTTTTCCATTGGCGCAACCCTTGACTTGGCATAAAGTAATCTAACTGCTATTATATTATCTCTATCCACTGTTCAAACGTAGACTGCCGCCCGTATGCCCTTTCTGAAGAGGCGGCAAATATATGGAATTGTACGGATTTTGCATTTCGATGTGCCAAAACGTGCCTAGGCATTCTCATGCTGCCTATAGTTGTTAAGCCATCTCTATACTTGAGCCACGTAGTGTGTAATTCCTGAGGTAATGCAGCATCCCAATTCAATTTATATTACCACATATTTTGAAGAAAAATGTTGGCCGTTACAATTATAGGTGCTAATCATATACGTACCTTGTGGGTAGCGCTATATCTGATTATGCAGATCGCTTACTGACCCTTCGAGTTCCTTCCAATGGTATCTTGAAGCAGAAGTCGTCGGCCTTTGGTAACCAAGTTAGACCAATAGTTTTTATGTGCTCTTTTGAGTCTACATCAAAATTTAATTGTATTTCTCTGTCTTCCTCAGAAATACCATCAAGAAGCCTAGGATGGTTTGCACACTATTTCCGTAATTTAAAGCCTGCAGTGTGTAGCATTTTTTGTAATTGTTGTTTTGTTTCAATGGTAGTTTGAAGGCTATCTGAACCCGAAAGAATATCATTTACGTAGAAGTCTCGGCGCAACGTTTGGGAACACAAAGTGTAGACGGCTTCTTGCTCATCCGCTAGTATCTATAGATACTTAGTTGTGATGTAAGATGCAGTTGTAGTGCCATAAGTTAAAACAGTTGAAAACACTCCATCTTTTCGCTTGGATCATCTGTCCACCAAATGAGTTGGCATTTTCTGTCAGCGTCATTAACCTGGATTTGTCTGTACATCTTTCCGACTTCGGTATTAAAACGTATTAGAATAGAGAAAATGTCATCTTGCTAACCTGTTGCAAGAATGTTATTAAGAGATTTGTTTGACGATGTTTTGGCAGAACCATCAGACACAACTCTAAGTTTTGTGGGTACTGCTATCTGGTTTAAGAACCCCATGGTGAGTTAAGAAATAATACGGTGAAGTAATTTTGTTGAAATTGATCTCTTCCATATGCTTCAATTCACGGTATTCCTTCATGAATTGTATATATTGCAGTTTAAGGTCTTTGTGCTTCAAAAGCTTCCTTTCTAATGATAACAGTCGCTGATAAGCGATGTCCTTGGATTCACCCAATTAACTGGGATTGTTGATAAATGGCAGCTTGGCGACAAACCTTCCATTGTCAGTTATATTTGTTGTTTGCTTAGAATTGTTGTTGGAGCCCCTTCCAAATGATAAAACTTTTCAATTTAATGATTCAGAGCCTCATCGTTACTTCATATTCCACACAATGCTGCTCTGGATTTGCTGCCAGTTGTTGATACCTTCCCTGCAATTGTTCGACTAAATACAGTGTTTTGTAGTAGCGGAAGGTCATTTGTTAGCCTCATTTGCCCAACAGCTAATGTTGAATAAAATATTTATGCTCCGATAAGCATGTCTATTTGAGCAGGTTGATTGAATTGTGGATCAGCAAGGACAATGTTTTTTGGAATCGGCCACTTTGAAGTCTTAATTGGTCGTGATGGCTGATAATTTTTGGCAATGTATATGCTTCAATTTTGGTGGAGAAACCGTTGATTTTGGAGTGTACCTCTATGTTCACTCTTCGATAAGATTCCTGTATTCGCTGACCTATACCTTCAATGCATGTTGCATCAGGAGTTTCATATAATCTTAATGTCTTCGCCAAACCTTCTGTTATTAGGTTAATCTGTGATCCTGAATCTAGTAGAGCTCTGCAATCGACCTTCCTTCCAGTGCGATCTTTCAACTGGACAATGGCCGTACTAAGCAGGATGCTCGTGCTTTCCTGATGAGCGCTGGTGTTGTAAGAAAACAATTTTGCTGCGGAATTACAGGAACTTGTCGAATTAGTTGGCTCCTTTGCAGTTAACCCTGGCTGGTCCTTCTATGTGAATGAGAGTGTTATGTTTTTCTGGCATTTCGTGCGCGATCTGGACAGGCAATCATTTGTATTGTGCCCTGTTTTAGGACAGTTTTTGCAGCATTTTAACTTTTGTGCCAGGTTAATGCGATTTCTTGGGCTTAAGTGCAAAAACTTGGGACAGCTGAATAGTTGGTGTTCCCCTTTATAAGATATGCAAGCTAGCCCTGATGAGGTAATCGTGGCTGAAGATCTTGAATTCCATTGCCTTTTATGATGATCCTCCGAGGTAGCCTTGTATGTCTTTGTTCCTAGAGCTTCTAATAACTGAAAACGTACTTCTAAAAACGCAAGGAACTGCTTTAATGAAAGTAGTGATTTCTGCTGCTGCAACGATTATTCCCAAAGAGCATGAGTACTTCTATCTAATCACTTTTGTAGCATATATAATAAAAGAGGGTCCCAATTTGTTGTATCTAATCCGAGATTTTGCAGAATCAGTAGGCACTCTGTGTGGTGTCGTGTAGTCCCTTAATCACGGATATGCTCTCATTCTGAATAACTGCTTGGGACATTAATTTATTTAGTGATGCTGCCACCAGCAGGCAAGTATTTTTATACCTATCTGTTATTATTTTCCAGGCGGCAGTGTAGTTGACGTCGGAAGTTGAAAAGTTTCGAATTAATTTTTCCGGCTCCCCAGTAAGGGCTGTTTTCAAGTATCACATTTTTTGGCATTGTGGTATTGCTTGATTGTGTACCAGTTCTTTATCGCATGTTCAACTTATATCTCTTTTTCTTTACATGCGCTTTCCAACGCAGTTTAGCGTCTAGAGTCATGCATGGATATTTTGCTTTATTTGAGTATTCCACTACATTGTTGTTTATCAATACTGGAATGTGTGGTACGTGTTTTTATATGTAAAATTAATATGAACTGACTATTAGTACTAGTTCTGTGTATAGGTCACAAAACTGCATCCATTTTAAATTGTCGCGGTCGAATTTAGGCAGCATTATTTTGGGCAATTTTGCTGCCTGATTATTGAGAGGTGGTCGTAACTGTTTTGTCGGTTATGGATGTACACCAATC
This sequence comes from Pocota personata, assembly GCA_963082735.1. Taxonomy (NCBI): domain Eukaryota; kingdom Metazoa; phylum Arthropoda; class Insecta; order Diptera; family Syrphidae; genus Pocota; species Pocota personata. The sequence goes on from OY720432.1 coordinate 28,859,914, forward strand.
CTTTTTGACCGATCATGTAGTTCAATTAGCGCACCTTGTACCTCCTCCTCTATCATGAAGTATTGCTCCATATCGTAGATTGCTGGGTTCAGCTCTTCTATTAGGTCCCATATCTTGTTGTGGAAACCCTGCACAGCCAACCAATGTTGTTTCATCGCTCTAATTTTGATGTCTTTTAATTGTTGCGAGTGGAGATCTATGTTTTTTATTGACGCATATAGTGTCTTCTGTAGTGTACTGATTATTGTAGTTTAGTGCGGAGAGCTCATTCAGGCATTTGGGAGTGGGTTATGCTTCATGCTGATTTTTGGCTGGAAGGAAAAATCATCGAAAGACATTGCAGAGCTAGTACGCGAGGGATGCTTCTGCAATAGTGAGGGACATTAACCCGATCTAAAAAACCTACTGGGGGGACTGACTTTCGTCATCCCGAATGTGATTGCACCTAGTCGTTCGACTAATCAACAATTCATTTTTGAATTATTTGAAAAATAGAATAAAAAAATCCTACTTTCTTGGCCTTAGCTAACTCTTACAGATCAAGAATTTTTACCCGTCTTAGTCTCCTGATTACATTGTCATTATTTAATGGTTCTGTCATTTCAATGTTAACTTGGTTGAGAAGCCTACTTTTGTGCCTTTGAGAAGCTTATTTAACTTCATTTTCAACCATTTCAATATTAAGATCTCTATGTTATCAGCGTTGCATATATATCAAGGTGCATTAACTATGTTCCTTAGTACCTTAGTAAGACTTGGATTATTTGTAAATTTGTTTGGCATGTGCATGCCCACAACTGAAGCCCATAGGTCCATACCGGTTTCAAAACCTTCTTGTATAGCAATAGCTTATTGTAGTTGAAAAGGGATGAGTTTGGAATGTGCATGCCCACAACTGGAGCCCATAGGTCCACACCGGTTTCAAAACCTTCTTGTATAGCAATAGCTTATTGTAATTGGACAGGGATGAGTATCTCCCAACAAGCCAATACATTTTACTTTATAGCATGTTCAACTCATCTCTCTTTTTCTTTAGATGCGCTTTCCAACGCAGTTTAGCGTCTAGGGTCATGTCTGGATATTTTGCTGTATTTGAATATTCCACTACATTGTTGTTTATCAATACTGGAATGTGTGGTACGTGTTTTTATATGTAAAATTAATATGGACTGACTTTAGGTCATTTTATCTAATCTGCCCTTTTTGTAATTTTGAGTACTCTGTTTCTTGTTTAATTCTGAAGAATCGATCTGATATATATGACCCCAGAATTTTCGAATTCTGCTTCGTCAGTTACTTTTGTAATTTGTGGATCAATCCTTTGTGCCAGACTTTATCGAAAGCTTGTGCTATATCAAGAAATATTGTAGAGCACACATTTTTCTCTCCAAATGCTTTTTCGATTTAATCTGTGATTCTATGCACCTGATCAAGAGTGCTTATTTTGAAATCCAAATTGGTGAATTGGGACTATCGATTTTTCATCAATTATCTTTTGCAGAAGTTTTACCAGCATTTTTTCGATTAACTTGGACAACATTGGTTGTATCGATATTGGGCGATATGAGGTTACTTCGCTTGGTGGTTTGCCTGGTTTTAGCATCATTATTACCTCCGCGACCTTCCACATACTTGGCACATATCTTAAATTGAATGCAGCATTTATACTCTGCGCTAGTTTTTTTAAACCTTTTCGTGGAAACTGTTTTAAAATGTCCCCAGTAATTAAATCAAACCCTGGAGCCTTTTTTATATTTATGCCTTCTTTAATTTCTTTGGTAAGTTCTTTAGCTATTACCGGCCGAATAGGTCTATCTTCTTCGCACCCTACTTCGTTGATAACCTTTATCTTCATAAGGTCTGAAGACGTCTTCAAGATACTCTGCAAAAGTGTTTGCTTTCTCTTGGCTACTTTTCCCTTACTTACTTGTCCAGTTACTTTCTCTGATTTTTACTGATGGAATGTTAGCTATTGGCCTGTTCATTTCATTTGTTGCCTTCCAGAGAGACTACTGGGTACTAGCACCATTTTTAAGACTTGTAAGATATGTTCTGAAAGTCTCATTATTAAACTCTCTTATAAGCTTATTATTTAAATTATTCAGTGTGGTTTTGTCGCTTGGCACCCTTGTCTGTTGCCACCATTTTCTAGCTTTCTTCTTTTCTGTAATAATTTCACATATTTCGCGAGGATAAGAGTTTTGTTTAATCTTGTTTGTTGTTTTGGGAGTTGCAGCCCATACAGCTTTTTGTATATTGAGTGTAAATATTTGCACTGCTTCTTCTAGTTTATCTTCTATTTGAATAGCTTATGATAGCTGGATACTTTCTTCCAACTTCAGTCAGTCTAATAACTACTTTTGGACTTGTTCTTTTATTATTATTTTATCGCCAAGTGTAAGAAGTATTGAGAAGTGATCTGATTGAAGATCAGGCCCTTCTTCTACATTTATATTATTTGAGGATATATTTTTATATATAAACAAATCGACAGAACCTGGGGTTTTATTCCTATCTGTTGGCCAATAGGTAGGTGTTCCCATTGAGTGATATTTTGCGCCATCTACTTTAATAGTTTTATTTAGTTCTCTGCCTCCAATATTTGTTAATCTAGATCCAATCAATATTTATTCCTGGCATTAAAATCCCCTCCCGCGATGAATCTATTGTGAAGTATGCGGAAAAGACTTTTAAAATCATTTTTCATTAGTCTATAGCTAGAAGAGCAGTATACGGATGCAACAGATATTTCCCAACAACTTTTTGATGATCATTTAATCTTTAAGTTTTTCTTTTTGTGGGCTCTTTTGTAAGTCCTTTTTGAGTTTTAGTGCTTCCTTATTTGAGTTTTTTTGTTTTTTTTTTTTTTTTTGCTTTTTGCAAGTTGGATTTCTTTTGCAACTAAACATCCCCTGTAGCTAGCAGGTTGGTTTTCATTGCAGTTGGCACATTTAGGATGCTCATCTTTTTTTCTTTATACATTCTTTAGTGTGGTGACTTCTTGTACACTTTATACATCTTGGGTTTGAGCTGCAGTATTTATGCGTATGCCCATACCTTTGACAATTTTTGCATTCGGGCACTAATTTCGATTTACGTAAGGTATAATATAAATCTCAACTTTCATCGCAAGTATGTTTTTAATGCCATATATTTTTTTCTTTATCTTCGTATGAAAAATGAAAGTGGTATTTTGTTTTTAAATTTAAGCATATTTACAACTTCCAATATTTTAAAGTCTCTGTCTTTTAATACTTTTTTTTATGTTTTCGGGTGAGCATGAGTAATGCCGTTTTTTCACTATAACCTTCATTGGACTGGTTTTCTTATTCTCATAAGAATACCATTGCACTTTTTTCTGGTTAAGTATTTTAATGAGGTTTCTGTATCCATTTTCTTCATCCACATTAATATTGACGTCATTATTAATTATTAGTGCTGTACTAGCTTTAATTTTATTTTCCTCCAATAATTTGACCAAGCTTTCGTACTTATTTATTTGTAGTGCAATAATTGGTGGAGGCTTAGTTGGATTTTGTATTTTGTTTTCTTTCTTTGAAGCATACACAGTGTCTTTTGGGGATGAGATTTTTGCGTTTTTTATTTTTATTCCGCATGTGACGATGTCCTCCGTCTTTTTTTTCAGATCTTCTTCATCTGTTGAGAACTCGACAGGTTGGACATTCACGTTTTTTTGGTTGCTGATTTCTTCTTTCAACAATTGCAACTTTTGCTTAAGATTACTTATTTCCTTGAACAGTGTGTCATTGAGTTGATTAAACCCATCTCTTTCTTCGCAGGCTTTTAAATATTTAGCCTTCCATATCTTATTACTTTCTTCATTTTTAGATGGGGGTGTTCTCTCCACCCTTTTACTTCTCCCAAAAGGGTCGTTACTAAGCAACAAATGGTCCCCCCAGAATCCACGGGACCGACATCCGAAGAGGGTGGATTTATCAGTGTAATGGCCTACCACCTGGTTTATTAATCTCTTTTGTTTTGTTCATTGCATATTTGTTTTTAACTTTGGCGGAATTTTTAAACTTTGATTTTGTTCTCTGTGTACAGCTGCTTCTGATATGGAGAACAGACGCTGACCAGAAATCCACCCAATATGGGTTACCTCTCACAAGAGAAGTACCCTTGCGGGTATCGTTTTTATAGTTGCCCAGAAACCGTTGTATATCTTGACCCGTAGAACCCTGCTGAGACGTTAGTTCCTCCAGACCCATTTCTTGATGTTTCGTTTCGTTACAGGAGATGATGGGATGTTCTAGCAGTGTTATAGCCCTGGTAATGTTATTGTAATATGCAAGCTACGGCTCGAGTAGATAAAACGATATTCTGTGAAATTTATTTCTTTATTTTCTAGTCTATAGAACAATTCAAGTTCACACTATACTATTCTTCGCAAATTCTTTCCTTACAAGGTCTCTTTCATCTCAAATAACTTTATCTCCTTTCAATTACTTAATTCACAAATCCAAACTAATTACTTTTTCTTGTTCACTCTCAACTTTCAATTTATCACCAAATTACAACTTCGCCCATTATCACTTTTCCAATCTCTTCGCCACGGTTCTAAACCAACTGCCCCTTTTGATCGCCATCTGTCCTTATATAGCAGAAGTTTCTGATAGCCAGAAACTTCTAGCAAATTCTTCGACCACTGGAACAAGAAAAATTCTGATGTAATAATTCCATTTCTTGCAGTTATAATTCTTTCCCATCCGTGATATTATCCGTCTCTTTCATGAACTGTGGAGACTTAACCGCAGACACGAACCTCGAATGAAAAGACACTTTGGAATGGTCTGGAGGAGCGTAGTTATTATTCTACATTATTGTAGCATCGTTTTAGGTGATGTTACACTGCCCCCCTCTTAGACTTGTTCGTCCCGAACAAGTGCGTCCTCACTTCGGCCATTGTATCGACTCAGTCGGTCCACATGAACCACTTTCATTTTGGCCCTTGGTCCTCGCTGGATGCGGTAGACAACATCGTTGATGCGGGTTATTATTCTGTAGGGACCCTCCCAGTTCTGCTGCAACTTAGGTGATTTCCCCTTTTGGCGATGGGGATTATACAGCCACACTAGATCTCTTTCCTAGAATCCTGACGTTGTTGCCTTGGCATCATACCTGGTCTTCATGCGATCGCTCGTTATCTTAATCTGGCTTTGGTGTATGTCCCTAAGCTTTTCCCTAAGGTCCGCCACGTACTCTTCTTCATTTCTGGGCTCATTGGTAGGAGATCCAAATTTCACCTCACTGGATAAACGAACTATTCCACCAAATAAGATTTCGAACGGCGTGTGTCGAGTAGTGCTATGCACGGCACTTCTATAGGCCATCAAAAACAAGGGAATCTGCCGGTCCCAATCCCGTTGGTAGTCACCTACGACCTTCGAGAGATGTTCGTCCAAAGTCCTATTGAAACGCTCCACCATACCGTCCGACTGTGGATGAAGCGGGGTTGTCCTTGTCTTTTTGATTCCGAGTAGTTGACACATCTCTTGGAAGATTCTTGACTCGAAGTTCCGCCCTTGGTCAGAATGCAATTCCAAGGGCACACCGAATCTGCTAACCCAATTGTAGACGATCTGCTCCGCCACGGTTCTGGCTTCCTGGTTAGGGATCGGAAACGCTTCCGGCCACTTACTGAAGTAGTCCATCACTACGAGTATATACCGATTACCATTGTCGGTTTCCGGAAAGGGCCCTGCGATGTCAATGGCGATTCGTTCGAAAGGTGCTCCCACGTTGTATTGGTGCATCTTACCTCGAGTTTTGATTCTCGGACCCTTGCTAGCTGCACACACGTCGCATTTTCTGCACCAGTCTTCGATATCTTCCTCCGCTTTTAACCAATAAAAACGTTCTCGTACCTTTTCTAGCGTCTTATTCACTCCCAAGTGGCCTCCGGTCGCCCCGCCATGCATTTCCTGTAACACCTCCTTGACCCTCGTCCGCGGTACGACAAGCTGCATTACAAACGACTTTCCGTCGGAGGATTCCCATTTTCTTCTCAGAACACCTTCTTGGACATGGAGGGAGTCTCACTGCGCAAAATATGCCTTTAAGATCGGGCTTCTGTGAGAGATGTCCTGATGATCCGGTTTCTCCATGTTCTCCTTCCAGGCCAGAATCGGCTCGATATCCGGGTCTTCCTTCTGAGCGTTCCGGATCTCATCTACGCTCCAGCCGGCGATAGATTCGGCTCTCATTCTTTGGATGGAAACCAGCACCCATTTTTCCTGACGCGCACAATGTTTACAATCCGTTCTGCATTGTCTCCGGGACAGTGCATCCGCATTAGAGTGGAGTTTTCCTTTACGATGCTGTATTTTGTAGTCGTAGATTTGCAGCTTTTCGATCCATCTTGCGACCTGACCCTCAGGACTCTTTATCTGACTCCTGGTCTGTGCGAAGAACGAACTTCCTCCCATAGAAGTATTTGTGAAAATGCTTCGTAGCCAAGATCAAAGCTAGAAGTTCTCTCCTTGTCACGCAGTAGTTCCTTTCTGGCTTAGAGAGCATCTTGCTGAAGTACGCAACCACCTTCTCTTGGCCTTCATGCACCTGGGAGAGTACGGCTCCTACCCCGACATTACAAGCATCTGCATCTACAATGAACGTTTCCCCGGGAGTGGGGTAAGCTAGTATCGGGGCATCGCATAGCCGTTGTTTAAGTGCCTTGAAGCTCTTCTCGCACTCAACTGACCATTTGAATTGTTTCCCCTTTTCCGTCAACTGGTTCAGGCTCTTTGCGATCCCGGCAAAATCCTTCACGAACCGTCTGTAGTAGGTGGCTAGGCCCAGGAAGCTCCTTAGTTGGTGTTTGTCTTTGGGGACTGGCCAGTTTTTCACCGCTTCGACCTTCTCTGGATCGGTTCTCACTCCATTCGCTAAAATTATGTGTCCCAGGTACTTGACTTCCGCTCTAAACAGGGCGCACTTCTTGGGGTTGAGCTTCAGGTGGGCACTTCGAAGCCTTTGAAACACATCCCTTAGATTGTCTCGGTGTTGCGCAAACGTTTTTCCTACGACGATGACATCATCCAAGTATACCAAACAGGTTTTCCATGTTAACCCTTGCAGGACACATTCCATCAATCGCTCGAAAGTCGCCGGAGCATTGCACAGCCCGAATGGCATTACCGTGAATTGCCATAGCCCATTTCCTGCGGTGAAGGCGGTTTTCTCCCGGTCTTCTGGATGGATCTGTACCTGCCAGTAGCCACTCTTCAAGTCGAGAGTGGAAAACCATCGGGCTCCTGATAGTGTATCTAGCGTGTCGTCAATCCGTGGCAGAGGGTAGCTATCTTTCTTGGTGACGTAATTGAGCTGCCGATAGTCCACGCAGAACCGCGTGCTGCCATCTTTCTTCTTAACCAGTACAACCGGTGATGCCCACGGACTTTTGGAACTTTCAATCAGACCTTCTTTCTCCATTGCCGACACCATCTCTGCAACTCCTGTCCGCTTTGCCAATGGAAGGCGCCTAGCAGGCTGACGAATTGGTCTAGTATCACCAGTGTCTATTCGATGTTGTACCAGGTGTGTTCGGCCGTATTCTCCGTCCTGTGAGGCAAATACATCAGCGTACTCATTGATAAGATTCTCTGCCATAGTTCGCTGCTCCTGATTCAGTTCACTGGACTGGAGAATCGTCTCTCTCGTTTCCGCTGTCCAAGGTGATGGGAGAGGTTTTGGGGCATCACGTTCAGATATTGTTGCGACGGCGGTAATCGGCGTGCATTTTCCAGTCACCTCCCCTCGCCTTAGTTTGACAGTGTGTGGTCTTGCGTTCAAAACCCTCACTGGAACCATGGTGTTCTCTGAAGTCGGCGGCAAAACTTCGTCTTTGCTGATGACTGTCCTGAGAGTTACGGCATTCTCGTTTCCGTACACCATCGGAATCTCGACATTTCGATACCTCAGTACTTGCATCTCGATGTCCAAGATTACTTCATTTGTTTTCATGAAGTCTATTCCGATGATGCACTAGTCGCATATATCTGCCACCAGAAACGCATGGGAGAACGTCAGTCCCGCCAGAGTAATCGTAAGACGAACTTCTCCAAACACCTTCGCCATTTCCCCTGTTGCAGTCTTCAGGCAGTAGCTGTTGGTGTTGTGCAGCCAGGCACTTCTGACGATATCTCTTCTTACAATGGAGGCAGTGGCACCTGTGTCGATAGTGGCTACGCACTTCTTCTTGTTGATTAGTGCCTCCGCTGTCAGGCTCTTGTTACCCCGTTTGGTTTGCGAAACTTGAATGGTGGTCCTGGGGGCCTCGATTCCAGTAACCAACTTCTGCCCCGCGAAGCTGGTCCTTACGCATTTCCCGACTGCTGGTTTTGGTAAGTCTGACTGACAGCCAGATGCTTCCTCTCTGCTTCTCCTACTTCCGCAATGTGGACAATTTCCTCGTCTAGGTGCACTTCTGCACTGCCGTTGTAGGTGTCCGGTTTGGTTGCAATTCCAGCAACGGATTTGACTTCCGCGAGCTCTGTCTTCATCCATGACGGCTGTTCTCTGGCATGAGCATTCCACGGCGGACATTTCCCTGACACGGTGTATTCCCTGGTATGCTTGGTCCGCAGCCTTCATTGACAAAGCGAATGCCAATGCCTCGGGGAGAGTTCGCTTTTCAGCCATCCTTACAGCCATTTGCATTTATCTGTCCTCTATGGCCTGAATAAAAGCTTCCACCGCCATTTCGTTGATAAGCTCCTCACCGGCTTTAGGGTATGAAAGATGGGCTAGTCGCTCTATATCCGCTTGCAACTGTTGGAGCGTTTCACCCCTTTTCTGGACTCGACTACGCAGCTGAACCCTGTACACCTGCTGCATGTGTTTATCCCCAAACCGCATCTCGATAGCCTGAACCAGAAAGTCGCAGTTCTGCTGTTTATCTTCCGGGATGGTCTGCAAGAGCTCCGCAGCTGGACCCCTCAGTGCAAGTGTGAGTGCAATGGACTTCTCTTCATCGTCCCAGCTATTGGTCATTGCGGCCGCTTCGAATTGCCTTTTATAAATTGGCCATGATGTTTGACCATCGAAGATAGGAGGCTGCATCTCCTTTCTTCTCAGACCGTCAGTGGAATATTCCCGTGCTTTCGGTCTCTTCACGTTGCTGAGCTCCTTAGCAAGATATTCGACTTGCTTTCCTACTATCTCGAATTGCGTATCCACTTTTTCAAACTGAGTCTCTATCTTCCCGAACTGAGTTTCATGTTTCTCAAAACTTTCATCGAATCTAGTTTCGACTTTTTCAAGTTGCGTCTCGACCTTCTCGATTTTCTCTTCGATCACTTCGAATTTGGATTCCAAGTTCTTGTTTTGCTCATCAAGTTTACTTTCCAGAGCATCTAGAGAATTCTTTTGTTCGTCCATTGCTTTCTTTTGTTCATCCATTGCTTTCTTTTGTTCATCCAGCTTAAGTTCTAGAGAATTCCTTTGGTCGCCCATTGCTTTCTTTTGTTCGTCCATCGCTTTCTTTTGTTCGTCCATGACTAACTTAAGTTGCAGGAGCAGACTTGTTATACCCGGGTCGGCTGCTGTACTTGCTGGTTCCTCTTCCACGTCAAACTCTACGTCATGCGGATTTTCACCTTCCTGCGTTACTGCTTCTTCCAAACGAATCAGTAGTGCATCTTTTCCACGAGTTGTGTCGAGGTTCCGCTTACTGAGTTCTGCCTTTAGTTGAGTTATAGTTAGTTTTCCCAATTTGCGACCCATTTTGCGCAACTAATTAACACAACACAGAAATGGTTTTTTTTTTTTTTTTCTTTTTTTTTTTTTTGCTTGTGCAATTTCACACCACGGAAATAGTTATTCACAGAATAAGTTTTATCCCACTTCTGACACCAATGTAATATGTAAGCTCCGGCTCGAGTAGATAAAACAATATTCTGTGAAATTTATTTCTTTATTTTCTAGTCTATAGAACAATTCAAGTTCACACTATACTATTCTTCGCAAATTCTTTTCTTACAAGGTCTCTTTCCTCTCAAATCACTTTATCTCCTTTCAATTACTTAATTCACAAATCCAAACTAATTGCTTCTTCTTGTTAAATCTCAACTTTCAATTTATCACAAAATTACAACTTCGCCCATTATCACTTTTCTAATCTCTTCGCCACAGTTTAGAAACTACTGCTCCCTTTTGATCGCCATCTGTCCTTATATAGCAGAAGTTTCTGATAGCCAGAAACTTCTAGCAAGTTCTTCGACCACTGGAACAAGAGAAATTCCAAGATGACAATCATTCTTGCAGTTATAATTCCCTCTCATCCGTGATATTATCCGTCTCTTTCGTAGACATGAACTGTGGAAACCGCAGACACGAACCTCGAATGAAAGGACACTTCGAACCAAAATTTTGCCAGAATGAAAAGACACTTCGGAATTTGTTGCATCATACTTTTAGGGAGCATAGTTATTATTATGCTACATTATGCTACAATATGCATATAGACAAAAACTATTAAAAATGTCAATGTCGGTTCGGTTTTTAGCGTGTTGTAAGTGCAGAGTGCAATATCATCAAGCATACTGCAGGACAAAACTACAGGTTGTCACCTAGACAAAGGAAATTCGTTCCGGAAAAGGTGTAAAGGGAAATAGGGAAGATAAGTATATACATCTCCCAACCAGGTACGTCAAAAATCGCCTTTCAGTCGAAGCTGCGCATACTATTAAAACGTCCACTTAAAACTTCACATATATATCATTGCATAGACCTAAATTTCGCTCGAACATACAAAGCTGTTAGAGTTTTTGTTTTTATCGTCGTCGTCGCCGGAGTGGGTGCTGCATTGATCATATGCAATGAAACGAAGCTTTCGCTTGGAAAATAATTTTTTGTTGGCAGTTTGAATCCATGGTATTTTGAATTCTTTTAACACATGCACTACAAATCAAATTGAGTACCACTATTCAGAATCACATTTGAAAGCAATTTATTTCTAATTAAACATTCACTTCGTCGATTTTTGAATTTTTAACTCATCTTACACAACTTTCGTCGTTGGATTTATTTCGTCGTTTCATCAACGGAGTAATTTCGCCGTTGCATCAATTTTTCAATTGAGCTCTGCCAATACGTTTTGCAATAGGGTTGCCAACCACTACATCTTTCTAATACTTCTTGCAATAGGGTTGCCAACTGCCTTCGCCTTTATAGTTTTTTGCAAATTCTTTTCTACACTCGTTGCCGGAAAAAATAAAATTCTGTTTTTAAATTAATAATCAGACAAGATGACAACTTAGTTATCCATTGAGGAACTGAAGCGGTTGCGGTCTTCAACCAAAGGCAACATTACTAGAATTAAAAATATTGTTGATGCTAAATCAGATACTCTTTCGGCTACGGAATTGGAATGCCGTCTAGGAATTGTGGAATCCTATTTTAAGCAAGTTTTAGCGTGCCAAACTCGAATTGAGCGTTTAGAACTAGCTGATACGGGTCGAGGTGAATTGGAAGACCTTTATATTTCAACGAAAACAAAAATTCAATCTCTTCTAGGGCCTACCAGACGCAAGAGCTCTACAGACATGACCTTTAGAGTTCCTCATCATACAAACAATCATTTGCCAAACCTCAAATTACCACGATTTAATGGAAAATATTCGGAGTATAAAAATTTTATACATTCTTTCAAAACTCTTGTCAATAATGAACCGAATTTGACAGCAATTGAAAAATTTAATCATCTATTGAGCTGCTTGCCTGATCAAGCTTTAAGTACAGTTAAAGCCTTTCAAGTCACTGAGGAGAATTACCCAAAGGCATTAGCACGGCTGAAGGATCGTTACAATAATGATTGCCTTATATTTTTACAATATATTTCCGAACTTTTTGAGCAACCAAAGGTCTCCAAGGTCTCCAAGAACTTAGAGGTCTAGTAGACAATACATCTGCTGTTTTTAATTCGCTTCAGTCGATAGGCTCGTTCGAAGATATCTGCAATACCATTGTAATCCACATCGCCATGTCCAATTTAGATCCGGAAACTCGGTCGAAGTGGGACGAATATCTGGACTATAAGAAGCTGCCTAAGTGGAGTGAATGTTCAGCGGTCCTTAGCAAGAGATGTCAATATCTTGAGGCTCGTAATAACAAGCGGTTGAGACCGCATTCCGATCAACGAATCTCTAGCAAGCAGAAACCATGGCATTCAGGTTATCGTCCACAATTGTCACTAGCAGTTTCACAAAAGGCCTGTTTGTTTTGTCGAGATAGTGGTCACTCTATTCCGGGTTGCTCAGCTTTTAATAGGTTAACTGTAATGGAAAGGTTCACAAATGTTAAAAGGCTAGGACTTTGTTTAAATTGCTTGGGAAAAGGCCATAGCGTTTCAAAATGTCCTTCGTCGTACAGGTGCAAAGTTTGCAAACGAATGCACCACAGCCTTTTACATCGACCTCAACAATCTCAAGCCAATACTAGGAGTGAGGAACAGGGAAAACAATCACCACCAGTGGCAACAAGTCACACTGCCTTGGAAAGGGAGCAGCCTTCTATTGCTCAGGTAATCTTAGCTACGGCATTGGTTCTCATTCAGGATTCAAGTGGAAGTTTTCAATTGGGTCGGATGCTGCTCGATTCCTGTTCCCAAGTTAACTTCATAAGTGAAAGGTTTGCTAATTCCCTTCATCTAAAAAGGCAAAGAAAGAATGTTGACATAGTCGGAATAGGGGTAGCTGAAACAAAAATTAACTTTCAGACACAAACAACGATTCGGTCGCGTTTCAATAATTTTGAAAGATAGTTGGAGTTTTTGGTAGCACCTTCTATCACTGGGTATCAACCGGAAGCAGCTCTCAACATCTCAAATTGGAATCTGCCTCAAAATTTAGAACTCGCAGATGAGTATTTTAATAAGCCATCACAAATTGACTTGCTGCTAGGGGCTGAGTCGTTCTTTGATCTTCTTCAAGTACGCCAAATAAAGCTAGGTTAAGGACTACCCTCTCTACAAAAAACGTCTTTGGAATGGATCGTGTCGAGAAGATATAAAAAACCTGCCAACCTGAAGAAAAAGTTCTGCTTTCTGAACTCTAATGACGATTCGCTCGAGCAATACGTGGAGAAGTTCTGGGAACTAGAACAGATTCAAGATCAAGGATCGAAGTGGACGGATGAACAACAGGAGTGCGAAGCTCATTTTAGGAAAAACCTTGAGGTTCTACATAATGGCCGACTTATGGTTTGTCTACCATTTAAACGCGAACCCAGTTGTTTAGGAGCATCGTATGATATAGCCTTCAGACGCTTCTTATCGTTGGAACGAAGACTTGCCAAAAATGAATCCTTGAAAGCTCAATATGTAGCGTTTTTAGACGAGTATGAGGTCTTAGGACATATGACACTGGTCAAGGATCCCAAGTTAGATAAACCCCACTACTACCTACCTCATCACTGCGTTGTTAGGCCATAAAGCACGTCCACAAAGGTTAGGATGGTTTTCAATGCTTCCTGCTGCACTTCGTCTCATCTGTCATTGAACGATACGCTCATGGTTGGTCCAACTATTTAGACCGAACTGTTCATAATTCTTCTTCGCTTTCGTTTGCATAGATTTGTCCTCACCGCAGACATCGTAAAAATGTTTCGTCAATTTTTGGTTCACCCGTCTCATCGTAGGTTTCAATACATCCTTTGGAGAAAAGACGAAACTACTCCAGTACAAACATACCAATTAAATACCATCACTTATGGTACATCGTCGGCCCCGTTTGCCGCTGTTCGTTGCCTTAAGTACTTGGCAGAAACAAACAAAAATAAATATGAAATAGGTCCTCAGGTAATAGAAGAAGATTTTTATGTTGACGATCTTATTACCGGAGAGGATGATCTGGACTCATTGCTTCGGAAACAAAGGGAAGTTGTTGCCATCTTACAATCAGCAGGGCTAGAGCTAGCCAAATGGATGAGCAATCACCCCACTATAATGAAAGCTGCCACCTCGTTTCAAAAGGAGATCAAAGTTACCGAACCTGGTCTTACTAGTACGTTAGGCATAACCTGGAATCCGCTAGTAGATGTATTTAGTTTTTCGTACAACCCAAACGGAAACTACTCCAAATACACAAAAAGGTCTATTCTTTCCCTTTCATATTCGCTCTTCGATCCGATGGGATTGTTAAGCCCAATAATTATTATCAGAGCAAAGGTAATACTTCAAAAGCTGTGGATTGAGAAAATAGACTGGGTTGCATCTATTCCCCAAAGCGCCGATACCGAATGGCGGGAGTTCATGAGTGAACTGCATTCCTTACAAAATCTGTCTGTCCCTAGATTTGCCTTGATAGCAAATGGTCAAAGCTATCAGATACATGGCTTCGCATATGCCTCTATGCATGCATATGGTTGCTGCATATATCTCCGAGCTAGATATACATCCGGATCGGTACAAGTGAGGCTTCTAGTTGCTAAGTCTAGAGTAGCACCGGCAAGTAGGAAACAACTTCCGAGGTTAGAACTTTGCGCAGCTCATTTATTAGCGAAGTTGTGGGACAAGATAAAACCTATCTTTAAGGGAAACCAATCAGAGGTCTACTTTTGGACGGATGCTGCTATAGTTTTACACTGGATAGCCACACACTCTTCAAAACTAACAACCTTCGTGGGAAATCGAGTAGCCGAGATCCAGAAAAAGACAAATGGTGTCGTGTGGAAGCACGTGCCCACCGACAAGAACCCAACGGACATTGTTTCGAGAGGTTGCACGGTTGAGGAACTCCTGACCTCAATATGGTTCAAAGGCCCACAATTTCTGCTACGGCCAATGGAAAATTGGCCAATCAATTTTGAAGTTTCTCTTTCACAAGAAGATCTTTTGCTGGAAAAACGACGAACAGTGCTGATCTGTAAAAAATCAGAACCTAATTTTTTATTTAGGGTAGTCGAGCGTTTCAGTTCCTATCTAAAAATTCTTCGTGTACTCGCGTATGTAATACGATTTTGTAGAAGAAAGGGGAATCGTAAGTTACAAACCACCTTGGAAGTTTCGGAGTTGGATGGAGCTCTGCTGAGAATCGTAAACCACATCCAAGTTAATTCGTTTTCGGAGGAAATCAACGACATTAAAGCACAGCGACCTCTAAAAGGATCAATGAAATGTTTAAATCCTTTCCTGCAGGATACAGACGGCATCGAACTACTTCGTGTTGGAGGGCGGCTGAAGCACGCTTTTATTCCCGAAGAGAGTAAACACCCCTTGTTGCTTCCCAAAAATAACAGTTTCACAAAGGCGCTTGTTAGACATCTGCACTTAACCAACTACCACGCTGGTCCAAAGGCTCTAGTTTCATTGGTTAGGCATAAGTTTTGGATTGTCAATGTTCAGGACATCGCTCGGAAGACTGTTCGGCAATGTGTTCACTGTGTCAGGTACCACCCAAAACTATTAGAGCAGGTCATGGGAAACTTACCTCAGGAGAGATTAACTTCTTCATGTCCATTTTTGTGCTGTGGGGTCGATTTTTGCGGACCAATCCTCACTTATCATAAAATCAGAGGAAGAGTACCCTACAAAACTTATATCGCCGTTTTCGTATGTTTCTCGTCCAAGGCGGTTCATTTAGAAGCCGTATCCGACCTTTCTACGGACGCCTTCTTGCTGCTCTAAAGCGAATGATAGGTCGTAGAGGTCTCCCTAGAGACATATATTGCGACAACGCAATGAATTTCGTTGAAGCCAAATCCAAACTAATTGAATTGCACAATTTGTTATTCAAAAATTCATCGCAAGAAATTATTAAAAACTTCTGTTCTAATAAAAGTATCAATTTTAACTTTATACCCCCAGGGCACCCCACTTTGGAGGAATTTGGGAGGAATTTGTATAAAAGCAAATATGAAATAAAGCTTTACCCTCTTTTTTTGTCAAAACTATCAGTAGTCGAAACCTCGTCTTTCTATTTCTCGTCGCCGTCGTTTTCGCTCAAGAAGAAGTTCTTCGTCACTCAGTTTCGTCCACAAAAACGAAAATCAACGTCAACCTTCCTACGATTCAAGTAGAGGTTGATAGTTGACGGTCTGTAAAAATCTACGACCGTACACTTAGAATGGGATGACCCAAATTTTAAAAGAACTGCTGTAGCTTAACCCCTTTTAAGGTCTGATTTGACGTGTCCATTCATTTACAGTCTTTCTTGGTGCTTCATTCCAGGGTAATTTATTGTTATATCGTTTCTGTGTATAATAGTGCCTCGAAGCCTGCTTCTAATCTTGTAGGTAGAAAAACTTAAGGAAATAAATATGTGGATAAGCCCATGTGTCATAAGGATTTGAATGTGTTTTTTGATGCTGGGTGTAATCTCGGCGTTCACGACATACATGTCGAGGACTCAGATAGATTGAAATGTTAATGACGTTGATAATGCTATGGTGGAAGCAATGTCGACGGGCATGATCCTTAATGTTCCACTTTTTTGATATTAAATTCTGCAGATTTTATTGGGTAATTTTTCCGTCCAATTTAATTATTTTTTTATTGTGAAATACTCAAATTAAGATTTACCCACCAAAAAACATACAAAATTGAAATTGAACCAATATTACAACGTCGTGAGTATTGCGTGCGTCGGAAGGCCATCGAGTTTGCCCGTTTCTATGTGTTTTCATATAACTCAATATTTTTTAGATAACTTGATGCGTAAACCGTAGTAAGCATACCGTCGTATACGTCGATTTTGTCTCTGGAGTTAGAAACGCGAAAAATGCCAGCAAAAACTCTGATCGTATCGATCTTGACGTATGGATGTGCAGTTTTTTGTAGTATGGATGCAGTTAGTTGTTGACAACGTTTTTTAATATTATTCATAAACAACAACCTTCTTACATTTACAACAGAATCCAATTTCTGTTATGTAACAGAAAGGAACAAATCAAGTTATTACTCCAAGATTTTGCTGCTCGTTGCTGGAACTCTTTACCGCATCATATGAAGAGGGCGGATAACTTAAAGGATTTCTTCTGAATTCAACGGGTGATGAGAATCGCTCTGTGGGAGAATAATAAACGGAAAGATTTGTTGTGTTACACTTCATATGCGCAACCATGTTTTGTTAAGGTTTTTGATAACTGGCTTTATTCCATCACACGCAAACTTCCCCTAGAAAAGACAGTGGACTTCCTAAGGGGCATAGTGTGTGAAAAAAGTTAGAAAAGATGGCTATGGCTTTTCCCCGTCGTTACTAATACAGATGAAGGTTGAATGTATATACAAACTATGTACAAAATTGTTCTAGTACGAGTACTAAATGATTTATTCTGTTTTTAACAAGAATGATAGTACCACCGTGTGCTTTTCCCTCAGACTGCTTGGGGTCGTAACTCTTGTAGCATTCCAATTTGAAGTTGTTAAGGCTTGTTATATGTGCTTCGGGCATCAAGATGAAATCTATCTTGTTGGCGATAAAAATATTTTTAGTTCTTCTTTGTGCTGGCGCAGCTTGTTCGGTTTTCACAAACTTATTTTAATCTGGTGCATTTGGCACCAATTGTCGTAGTGTCATCTTTTACGGTTCAATCGTGGTCTTTTGCGCCTATTTCCTTTCAGTGTGCTTGCATATGATATCCCTTGTAGTGTAGTTTGATTGGTATTTACGACTTGACTTGGATAATATATTGGGTATAAGTTGAAGCCCGACACAGACGCTTGGTAGAGTACAGTAATGCTTAGTATGCCCAAATACCTGGCAATTAAGACATTGGGGTGCGGTATTTCGATTATGTGGTTCTTCTACCGCAATTCTTCGGTGTAGTAGGTAATGAAGATTATACGTATATATTATGCAAATTTTGTTCTTTTTCAGAGCTGTTGAATTGGGTTGAAGTTTGACATGATGCAATGGTTGTGCAATTATATTTTTGTTAATAATGTTGCACACAGATCTGAACCCTTCGCTTTCTAATTCTTTTTTGATTTCCGACGGATCGACGTCTTACTCTATTCCTTTTAATACAACAGAAAGACTTCGGCTACTTTTTAGTTGGTACGTATAGTAGCTCCTTTTGTTTTTATCTACTCGTAATTCGAATAAGACCAGTGTAATACTTCTGGAGGGGGGTATCGAAGGCGACCCCGGGCTGTAGGTAGAAGAGGGAGGAAAGAGCAATGGTGAATCGAAAGAAGCAAAGAAAACCCACAGGCGAATAAAAGAAAACACTTCTTAGCTAAATTTCACTTGATTTATTACTGGTTCCTGAGAGGTTTTTTTTTTGTTAATTAAAAAGGAAATTTGTTGTTGTTGTAATCTGTTGTTCGTCGTGTTCCGTCTTTTCTCTGGCTGCCTCCGTTGTTCCCCGTTGATCCACTAACCCGGTATTTTCGCGTTATTTCCGTTCGTTGGAGTCTTTTCTTTTCCCGCTACTTCGGTATTTGTTCGATCGCGACGTTAACCGATTTTCTCACGATGACTATCACCAGCTCGATAGTAGGTTTCTACGAAGACTATAATCTATGTTTCATGATTGTCCTATTATTTGGATTAGTTTTGAGATCAGAGAGTTTAAGTTACGCTCACGAATCACGAATTTGAAAGCGACTTTGGGTTATGAGTGAGGATTCGTTCTTTTTTTAAATTTTGTTCGTATTATTTTATTTTGATGTCTGAGGACTACGCTTGCGTTTTATGACGATAATGTATCTATCTAGTCCCGTTTGAACTACAGTGCAGGCCAAAAATATTTGAGATCGCCCTCAGTGCTCGAAGGAAAACCAAAATCTAACATCGAAAAAAGTCTTTAATAGAATAATAATCATGTAAAATGAACGTGGAACATATATGAAGCCAAAATAAGAAGAAAAATATTTTCATTTTGTTCTTAACATAAAGGGGAGAAAAAAATAGTATATTCCACAAGGCAGATGATGGGCATCAATCCCGGACCCTTCTATCCTGTTCCTCCCACAACAACTCTATCGACTTTAAATTTGCTGATTGCAGCGGCCATATATTTGTAAGAATTCTATATCTTCCCACTGTTTCAGGTACTCTTGGCAAAATATTGGAATACGAATCTTTGGCCAATTAATCTTAGTCCAGAGGTCACATCGTTTTTTTCCAATATTGTTTTTTATGATTCCAAATTAATTTTTCCAATCACTCGAGCCAGATCTCCCACTCCACTTGAAGAGAAACATCACCAGACCATAATAAAACCGCCTCCATGCTTGAGGGTAGGAACCACACAGTCTGGTAGCATCTTTTGTTCAGTGCTGCGTCGAACGAAAACTCCCCGTTTTGTGCCAAATACCTCGAACTTGGATGCATAGCTCCATAAAACTTTGTTGAAATCTTCTTCCGTCCAGTCTTTATGCTTTTTGGCCCATTTTAACCTTTTCTGCTTGTTTTGTTGTCGCAGCAGGGGTTTTCGAATAGCAACTCGCCCAAATAGTCCAGCATCTCTCAATCTTCGTTTGACCGTTGTCAAGGGCAGCGGTTTATTCTGTGTTTCATTTATTTCGGCGCATATTTCGCGTGCTAGTTTTAGTCTACTTCGCTTGCTTGTTTTGACTATTAGCAGATCCTCGTGTTTAGTTGTAGCTCTAGGCCTTCCTGCCTGCGGTTTATCCTCAAGACTTCCGGTTTGAGCGTGTCGTTCAATGGTACGTTGAACGCAGCATCTTGATACCTTCAACTGCGGAGCGACTTCCCGCTGTGATTTGTCTTCTTTAAGAAGGGTGATGATTGCAGATCGTTTCTCGATTGTGGTTTTCATGACTTTTCCCATTTTAACGAGTTGTTTACTCAAGACGTGAAGAATCTCAAATAAATTATTATGACTTCAAAGTGTGGCTTTTATGTAAGACTCTTGCGACAAATTTTTGGATTTGAGAACCCTTTTGATGTAAAGAGTCATAAACAAGTGCTGAAAGTCATAAAATTTAATAATTATGAACAACTACAATACTTCTCAATAAACCACAAAAACGGTTTTTGTTGCATATCCAATGCGTAACCATATCTTTACTTCCTTCTTCTTTTTTAACCCGCGTAGTTGACGGCAACGTTCTTTATTTTTCTTTAATAAATAAAAACCTAAAGTAAATCTCTTTGCATCCGCCCAGACATAACCAAACAAGGAGAACATTTTAAAAGCGATATTTTTTGGCTATAAATAATCGATTACAAATAATCGGGATCATCATGAGCGCCTCAAATTCACATGGATACCTCTACTAAATGTAGAAAACTACATCACATGGAAAGCACAGATGGAAGCAGTGCTGCATCGTGGGGGATTTCTCCAACATGTTAAGACTGAAACCCAACGCCCGAGAACGGCTGGAGTGGATGAGACACTATGGGATGACAAGGATTTGGACGCCCGTGCGTCCAAATCCTTGTTTGGAAGCAAATATAGTTGCATTGTCGGCAAATTAGAAAACATTCAAAGAAGTATGGGACTTTTTGGTGGAGTGCTATGATAAGACAGGACCACGTCAAAAGATTGAGGAGTATCGCAAGTTGATTAACCTGGAAATGACCAGAGGGCAATCGATCACCGAATACGTTCGCGAATTTAAAACTATAACCAACAGGCTGAAAGAGTTAAGAGCAATTGTGGATGACGATTTGCTTGTAGTAGTGCTTCTAGATGGACTGTCAGAAGACTACAGAGACATTCGATCTGCATTTGACGCCCAAAGCGTATATTCTGAAGTTTCAACTGTGTGCACTAGGCTACTGAAGTAGGCGACAGAAGAAAGGAACCACAGAAAAACAATGTGCTCAGTGCTAAACACTTCAAATCCCAAAAACACCAGAAGAAGCTAAGTCAATTTAAGTTTAAAGTCTATAATAATTTTTCTTACAATTGTAGAAAATGTGGAAAGCGGGGCCACATGGCCAAAGATTGCTGGAGCAAAACTGACAAAATTAGGCAAACTCAGAGTGGAAACGAACACCAATGTGGTTTCATCGTGCAGGAGTATGCACTACAATCAGCAAATGTTACATGTGAGTCAAACAACCGAAATAAGTTATGGTGCCTGGACAGCGGCGCAACTTCACACATGTGTGCTGAGGAGTCGAAATTTGTCACTCTGAATAAAACTGAGGAGCAAAATCATATAAAACTGGCTGACAACTACGTAGTCGATGTAAAGGGGACCGGAACTCTAAAATCTGGCATTTGTGTTTGGAACGGAAAGGAACCATTTTATGTCTTTAACACTTTACAGGTTCCAAAGTTGACGGACAACCTCGTCTCTATCAGCAAGGTAACGGATCAGGGTTACAAGATAATTTTTGAAGGTGCTGGAGCCAACATGTTGGATAGGCCGAATCGCTTGATGAGACCCATGCGGACAAAATTGCTTGGAAACGCGAGATACTTTATTACTTTCATCGATGATTTCTCGCGGAAGATATTTGTATTTTTTCTGAATCGAAAGAATGAAGCTCTAAATGCGTTCAAAACATTTAAGGCTTTTACTGAAACACAAATTGGAGAGAAAATAAAGACATTGAGAACGGATAATGGTCTGGAATACTGCGGCAGGGATTTTCAGAATTACGTGAGGGAAAGTGGAATACTGCATCAGAAGACTGTACCACAAACCCCACAGCAGAATGGCTTCGCCGAAAGGGCAAATCGGACGTTGACTGAGATGGCCAGGTACTTAATGAACGAAGGTGAACTACCTGAGTTTTTGTGGGGAGAATTGGTCAACACCGCGGCGTTTTTTGCGAAACCGATGTCCAACTAAATGTAATTGCGATGTTACACCAGAGGAGCTGTGGAGCGGATGCAAACCAAGTGTGGCTTTCCTCAGGGCGATTGGAGCGAAGGTTTACACCTTAAGCAAAGGCTCAAATCTGGGGAAATTTGACTGCAAGTCAATGGAGGGAATCCTCGTTGGTTACGCTGAAGAAACAAAGGACTATAGAGTTTGTGTAACAAGCAAGCGAAGCGTAATTAAAAGCAGGGACTTCAGATGGGTTCATAACGACACAAAGATCCGAGTGCAAGGTAATGAATCCGAGAACAATATTTATTATTCTTTTCGTTTTAGGGTAGAGCCGAAACATCTGAAGCACTTCTTGAAGACTCCAATGACCAGAATGATTCTGATCAACAGACGTCAACTGAGGACCCAGAATCAAATGTGCTATTGGACGAACTTGACGCAATCATTCCAGAAAATTCGAACCAGGTACTCACTGATCCAGAAACTGTTGAAGAAATTGAATGCTTGGAAGACGCGGAAGAATGGCGAGAGGCAACGCAAATAGAATACTATTCACTACTCAAAAACAAAACGTGGACTTTGGTTGACAGACCATTGGATCGGAAGGTGATAAAGTCGAAATGGGTTTTCAAGACCAAATACAAATCGGACGGGACAATAGAAAAGAGAAAGGCGCGCCTCATTGCAAGAGGATTTGATCAAATTCACGGTGCCGACTACCAACACTACTCACCAGTGGCAAACATAAGTTCAATTCGATTAACCATGACAATCGCTATTGAAAATAATTTGGATCTGCATCACCCGGAATTTCCCCAGCCTACCTAAACGGAGAATTTGACACTGTCGTTTTTATGAAGCAGCCGGAGGGTTTCGCGGATGGAGCTCGAGTGTGCAAACTGAGCAAAGCGATTTATGGACTGAAACAGAGTGGACGACAATGAAACTTGAAACTGGATGCAACGCTCAGGGCGCTTGGTTTTTATCCCTCCAAATATGACAGGCACATCTATTACATGATCGCAAACGACGAAATGACGCTGATCACTCTTTATGTGGACGACCTACTAGTAGCAATGAACGTCCCGAAAGAATTTGAAATGCTGGAGCAATTGAGAATTTTGAAATAAGGGACCTAGGGCATCCTGAACTATGTGTCGGACTGGAGATTAAGCGTTTTTCAAACTGTCTGCGTATCAGTCAGGGTGGATTTATCAATAGCCTGTTGGACAAATATGGACTTAGGGAGTGTAAACCGGATCGATTAGCAATCCCGACAAACCTGAAGTTGGAACAAGAACCGACAGTTCCAGAAGAGCGAAAGGGAGTAGACAAAACAAAGTACCGTCGTTTGATAAGAAGCTTACTGCACCTTTCCAACTTTAGTAGACCAAACATAGCCTACGCAGTCAACGCATTATCACAATTCAACTACGATCCTCGGCAGCAGCACTTGGTACCTTCAAGGTTCCAGGAATGTCGGAATTACATATAAAAAGACGGCAGTATGTCTTCATACATTTGCTGATGCTAGTTGGGCAAACGATTTCAACGACCGCAAATCACCAGGCGGATATGCTTTCATCTATGGAGGAGCATCAGTGCTCTGGGGTTCGAAGAAACAGAGGATTGTGACCACATCGAGTACAGAGGCGAAGTATGTTAATCTCAATTCTGCTGCAAAGGATGCAGCGTTTTTACGAAACCTGCTGGAGGAACTTTGAATTCATCAGGGGTCAGTGACGATTTGGAGCGACAACCGCAGAGCCCAGATGATTGCAAATGAAATGGGCATCCTGGGACGAACAAAGCATCTTGATATCATTTCATCAAGGAGGCGGTTGCAGATGGAACAATCGAACTGGAATTTAGCAGATCAGAAGTGATTGCCGGCGGACGCATTAACAAAATCCGTGGCAGCACCAGCTCACATGCGATGTTCTAAATGTGTTTTCTGGACTAAGTCAAACCAGCTGATTGTGGAATTGAGGAGGGGTGATGGATATGCAATGCGTAACCATTGAGCGTATCCATTCCACAGCGCTATTACAATTTCTTTTCATCTGCTACTACATACCAGCTGTCACTGTCAGCCATCTTTACTTCCTTCTTCTTTTTTAACCTGCGTAGTTGACGGCAACGTTTTTTATTCTTCTTTAATAAATAAGAAGCTTTGCATCCGACTTTTTATTTCTGGCGTAACTCAGCAGATTTTCCCCTCATTTATAAACAAAACGCCCGCTGTTCAAAAACGTGAGTGTAAAATTCGATTTTTATTATCTGAATGTGTTGTGTATTGTTCAGGTAGAAAATTTAGGTAAAAAATAACCAACGCAGAAAATTTAATCTCCATGCATGCATGAAGTGAGTTATATAGGTAGGCCTCAAACTTTTGGCCTGCAGTGTACGTTTGGCTGTTTGCTGAGCCGTCGATTTTGGATGGTGTGATGTATAAGTAGTCTTTATTGTGGACAAATTAGGCGAAGATAATTTATTTTTATTTTTGCACATTGTGTGTTATTGGGGTTGCACCTGAAGCGCAGTGGGCTGTGGGTTTTCAGGCGCAAGCTAATGGATCTATTTAAAGATAAGGTTTGTATCTAGGGTAAGGGAGCTTTTTTAAAGCTATGTATTTGCATATGCGTATGGTCATTGTATATGAAACTTATAGCACAGGTAATAAACTACCCAGATGTCTCATTCATATGGGAAGAAGTGATATATGAAAACGAAATTCACTAAAAAAAGCTTTTTAGAAAGCTTAAACTTCTTACAAAAGGGACAAAATCAGAATACAGAACATTTGTTTTTTCTGCTCACTTTTTAGTCCATCGTGTCACTCACACATACCCTTGTTTACCTTCACTGCAGAAAAGAAACAAAAAAAAATATTTTGTGGACTGCGGTCACGGATTTCTGATGCCGACACGTTGGTAGGATGGATATGGAGTATCTGTATAGATCATATATATATAAGTGCAAATAGTTGGGCTTATGTTGTGTGCTTGTTATTTTGTCTGTATGTATGTACCTTATTTTCAGCACTTGATTAAATAAATAAAAACTGTAAACTTTGTGGACACGAATTTGCTCTGAAAATGGGTATGAATATGAGTTTTGCATACTGCATTTTATATTTATGGACTTATAATAACTGATCACTGCTCTTGGCCTACTTAAGTGAAGGTGACTAATCTTCGAAATTATTATAAAAAAAAACTAACTAACTTAACAAAATAATCATTAACTTAAATTAGGTTAGTATTAAATTGCAGTTAAATAACCTTAATCATAACATACATTGAACCAATTCGGAAAATGTATATTTGTTGCTTTTACGAGTACACATTCTTTGATTATATTTTCTTTTAAGTTAGATGCAAAAGGTAGTTTTCGAAAGTATTCGGAAAATATTTGTACATGAAGACGGCATACTTGAAAATCTTTTTCTGACGGCCATAAGAGAACAGTATTTTCTTTTGAATTTTCATGTTCTTTTAATTTTATCAATACTTCCGTTAGATCGAAATTCGGTTTGTCCTTTGACATTTCTTCAGCACAATTTTCACAGATTTTGTTTATTTTTTTTATTGTTTTAAAGATGCAGTATCCGGCAAAGTATTTTGCGGCAAGTTCGTTGACCTGCGGTACCTTGACTGATATTGCGTCTTCATCTGGTGGATTAACTATATTGTTCGTATTCATGTTATTTTCAAAATATTCCACATTCTTATGAATGTCGTGATTTTGCGATAGCTCTTGGGTAAGTATTATTTGTTCCTCTATATCACTCTGCAAAATAGCACTCCAATTCACCTGTAGATATTCCGAATCGTCTTCTTCGCAGTTGGAACATTTCGATTTGAATAAAAATTTTATCGATATTACTCTGGCTAGCAGGGAGTTAAATTTGGAAACACTTGATTGCTTTTATTAATATTCCGCGCTCTTATTTTACCAAATAAGTTCTCTAACGGATCTTGATTAAATTTATTTACATAAATGTAATATAAATCATTATGATCCATGAATCAGTCGCAGGCGTTTTTCTAGATATCGAAGGGGCATTTAACAATGTGAAAACTCAAAAAATGTTGGAGCCACTCTCGATATACTGTAATAACCAAATAATAAACAATTGGCTAGAACACATGCTTACAAACCGCATTATCACAGCTCCACTGGGAGACGAAACAAGAAGGGGAATAGTCCGTACGGGAACACCACAGGGGGGGGGTAATATCTCCTTTTCTGTGGGTGCTCACAATGGACAACCTTTTAAAAGCACTGGATGGAACCTGGGTGAAATGTGTAGCGTACGCTGATACCTAGTCGTTCTGATAAAAGGTAAATACCTGAACATCATAGGAGAGCTTATGTAAAACACCCTTCCCATCATAAAAGAATGGGCGGAAGAGAATGGATTAGAAATAAATCCAAATAAAACGGAAATGGTTCTCTTTACAAAGAAAACTAAAACTAGTGACTTTCACATTCCACAACTCGGAGAAGTATCACTACAACTCCGCGACAGCGTCAAGTATCTGGGCATTATATTGGTCAGTTTCCTGGACCTGGAGAAAGAACCTGGAAGAAAGAGTCACCAAAGCCAAGAGAGCATATTGGATGTGGGCGTCATGGGGAAGTGGTTAGTGTGTCGGATCAATACGTAAGAGGTTCCAAGTTCGAATCCCAGAAAAACACCAAAAAGTTTTTCACGATCCCACCTCTCGCGAACGTCTGACAAACATCCGAGAGTATTGTTGTCACGAAAAAGCTTCTCAAAACAAATTGCCTTTCGGATACGGCACTAAACTGTAGGTCCCTTCCATTCGTGTGAAAAATATAACGCGCACACAACACGAGTGGTTGCGAGAAGCTAGGCCCTGGCACTTAAAGAGCTGTTGCGCCAAATATTTATTTTATTTATTTATAGGAAGGCCATCGGGAAGTCATGGGGCTTGAAACCGAAACAGGTCCACTGGATATACGAATGCGTAATAAATCTTATCATCTTCTACGGAGTAGCTGTATGGTGGCCAGTGATGATCAAAAAGTATGCAAGAGACTTGCTATCTAAGGCGCAAAGTATGGTCTGCCTGGGTATTACCTCAACACCAACCGCGGCCATGGAAGCGATACTAAACATTCTACCAGTGCACCTCGAAGCGAAGAAGATTGCCGGCATTTCAGCCTCACGGCTTAGAACTATCAGCCATTTCATCGATGGTGCAAATACGGGACATTGAAAAATCACCGAAATGATAAGAGTAATGACACCACTCATCGATTGCCCCAGTGATGTTGTTGGAAAATCGTATACGTTCTTCAACAACTTCGAAACAATTTTCCCCGCAAGAGAATATTGGACGTATGAAAGAACGACAAGAAACTCCAATGGGATATCTGTATATACAGACGGCTCTAATATATCAGGGGAATCAGGGGCTGCCATCTTCAGTGCTAACCCACCGATTGAACTTGCTATTTACCTAAAACCATTTGTATCGGTGACCCAAGCAGAAGTCTATGCAATTATGAAGGCAACTGAAATACTCGCAGAAGACACCAGCGAAGGGAGGCAAATCCACATCTGCTCGGACAGCAAAGCAGCAATTAGCGCGATTACAAACCCCTTGTCGAAATCACGACTAGTAAGGGAGTGCAAAACTAAATTGAACTTACTTGCCAGACGCAATAGAGCCCGTCTCACATGGGTACCGGGTAACGAAAAGGCAGACGAACTAGCAAGGAAAGGAGCAGGCAACACAGAACTGAACCCGGATAATACAATAGAGGTCCCTCTGACAACTATTAAAACAATAATCAATGAAAAGATACGACAAGAGTTCAATAACTACTGGACGAATTCAGAGACGTGCAAAGTGGCTAGATCTGTAATAACTAAACCGAGTAACAATACAGCAAAAAGAGCTCTTCACTCAAGCAGAACACAATTGAGATTGATGGTAGGACTTTTAACAGGGCACATCAATTTCAACAAACATTCGTTCAGACTCGGGATAGCTGATACAACAATCTGTGCCAACTGTGAGGAGGAGGAGGAAGATATAGAACACTTCCTCTGCCACTGCCCTGCTACAGCGAGGCTAAGACTGAAAATTCTGGGATCTCCAAGGATTCCGGATATTACGCACCTCAGTAAGAAAGGAATCGGGGATATATTGGAGTTCGTCAGACGAACATTACGATTCCCCGATCACTATACGATATAGTTTCCCGTTGATACTACCCATGATCCCTAGACCTAAATCCTCTTAACACATAATTCCCAAAGCACAACACTATTCCCTACAGTTACATAGATGAGGGGAACACAACGGGCCCAATGGAGGCCTAAGTGAAGAGCATAAGCTCACCCTCTTAAATCAACCAACCAACCAACCATGATCCATGAATAATGTGTCTCTTATTCTTAAAACGCTTTCTATAGTTAAGGCCAAGCCTTTGAAACAAAATGATCTATTTCTTGCGTTTGTGGGTTCGATGTTTAATATATAATCCTTCATTTCTTAAAGTTAAAGTTTTTTTTCATTTAGATTAAGTTTAAGCATCTTCATGCCCCTTCCTGCATACCCCTTTATACTTCTTCACCTCGTTCGTGGGCAGCCTCATTACGCGACAATTGACATGTGGCACCAATGCGGACTTGCCCCAAATAAAAATGGAGGAAAAACGTCTTCTTTGGCCCACCACGAACCGATTTCACTTGCTTGTTTTATTCGTTCTCACACTCTCAACCCTTCCCCCTCCTCTGTTAGTGTTAATGCCAACAATTTTGCTAACGCACTCACTTCCTCGTTAACTATCGCCACTAACTCAGCCGTCGCATGTTCTACCTTTTTAGACCCGCTGCTTCCTTCCACTGTAAAACTTACAAAGCAATTGGCGGATTCCGGTGACGCCGGACGCTATGTACTATCACGTTTGAGAGATCATATGATCTACGATGTCTTTCTTTATCTTACCTACCTGCACAATAAACCGGATTTCATCTTGTTTATTCGTTCTCACACTCTCAACCCTTACCCCTCCTCTGTTAGTGTTAATGCCAATAATTTTGCTAACGCACTCACTTCCTCGTTAACTATCGCCACTAACTCAGCCGTCGCATGTTCTACCTTTTTAGACCCGCTGCTTCCTTCCACTGTAAAACTTACAAAGCAATTGGCGGATTCCGGTGACGTCGGCCGCTATGTACTATCACGTTTGAGAGATCATATGATTTACGATGTCTTTCTTTATCTTACCTACCTGCACAATAAACGGGATTTCATCCGTATTGATGGAAAAACCAATACTAATTTCAAGGTCTCAATTTCCCAAGAAGGTCTTCCAATTGAAGAGCAAGCTTTAATGCAAATTTTCGTCAAGTTTCACGAGAGCTTCAATGTATCGCCTTTTCAGATAACAAGCGATCTGTCCTCATACGCGTCGTATATCAGCTCTATACGCCTGTCACATCTCCAAAGAACTCGCGCAGATTTTAATAATTACTTTCGCCCCTAATCAGTATTATAATGTATCCCAACTGGTCTGCGCCTCAATACCTTGAAATTGTCGTTGCTGTTCCTGATCTGTCTCACCCACCAAAAGCAGTATATAGCACCCAATTGCTTATCCCTTTACTATCAAAACGTAAGAGGCTTGCGCACTAAAACACGCGATGTATTTCTCAACGCCCAAAAATTCCCTTACGATATGTTTGCCCTAACAGAAATAATGAATTATTTCGTTTTCATCACAAAGTGCAACGAAATTATTGACTTTTCCCGCCCTTCAGTTACACCTTTTCATATACAACGCATACGCGTTTGCAAAACTTCCATTCATGAAAATTTATTCTTTTGTTGCGGTGGTATGGAAATCACACTATCATGCATCTTCATGCCCCTTCCCGCATTCCCCTTTATACTTCTTCACCTCGTTCGTGGGCAGCCTCATTACGCGACAATTGACATGTGGCACCAATGCGGACTTGCCCCAAATAAAAATGGAGGAAAAACGTCTTCTTTTGGCCCACCACGAACCGATTTCACTTGCTTGTTTTATTCGTTCTCACACTCTCAACCCTTCCCCCTCCTCTGTTAGTGTTAATGAAAACAATTTTGCTAACGCACTCACTTCCTCGTTAACTATCGCCACTAACTCAGCCGTCGCATGTTCTACCTTTTTAGACCCGCTGCTTCCTTCCACTGTAAAACTTACAAAGCAATTGGCGGATTCCGGTGACGCCGGCCGCTATGTACTATCACGTTTGAGAGATCATGTGATTTACGATGTCTTTCTTTATCTTACCTACCTGCACAATAAACCGGATTTCACCCGTATTGATGGAAAAACCAATACTAATTTCAAGGTCTCAATTTCCCAAGAAGGTCTTCCAATTGAAGAGCAAGCTTTAATGCAAATTTTCGTCAAGTTTCACGAGAACTTTAATGTATCGCCTTTTCAGATAACAAGCGATCTGTCCTCATACGCGTCGTATATCAGCTCTATACGCCTGTCAAATCAGTGTTATAATGTATCCCAACTGGTCTGCGCCTCAATACTTTGAAATTGTCGTTGCTGTTCCTGATCTGTCTCACCCACCAAAAGCAGTATATAGCACCCAAATGCTTATCCCTTTACTATCAAAACGTAAGAGGCTTGCGCACTAAAACACGCGATGTATTTCTCAACGCCCAAAAATTCCCTTACGATATATTTGCCCTAACAGAAATAATGAATTATTTCGTTTTCATCACAAAGTGCAACGAAATTATTGACTTTTCCCGCCCTTCAGTTACACCTTTTCATATACAACACATACGCGTTTACAAAACTTCCATTCATGAAACTTTATTCTTTTGCTGCGGTGGTATGGAAATCACACCGTCATGCATCTTCATGCCCCTTCCCGCATACCCCTTTACACTTCATCACCTCGTTCCCACACGAGCGAATGGAGTGAGGAAAAAGAAAAAGCTTTATTTGTGGTACTTATTCTGAAAGCTCTCTGTCTGCCAGGACAAAAATATGGTTCATTTTTTTATGTGGGCGTGCGACATCTGTGTAGTTTATTATCTGTGATATAAGTATATGAGCCTTTATCAGAAATTAATATTTATTCAAGTATGTACATTTATGTATGTATGTACATTAGTTGTTTGGCTTTTAAATACTATCAGAGCCCTGGTTAGTATGAAAGGGAAACTTTGCATTGGAGAGGGGAGGGAACAGTATGTATCTATTTACAACCGAATGCTACAACTATAATTCAGATATTCTTTTCCACATCACCCAATGAGGCATATAAAATGTTTTTTTTTTTTTTTTGAGGTGTCCCCTGTAGGCATAGTCCTCGCTCTTTAGTAAGTACTAAAGAAATAAAAATATTCATAAAATAAATGAACTACAAAAACTTAACAAACATGAGTGAAAAGCAGAAAATGAATAAAAATTTAAAAAAAAAAAAAATGACAAAACAAAGAAAGGATTAATGAATATGAATAATAAAGTGAAGTTCTCAGTTGCTCACACTTTTAACTCCACAGAGATCCTTATTGGTTTTCTTAACCGAAAATTTGACTAGACCAATTAAAATTAATTTATAAATGGAGTGTCTGTGCTCATCATCGTCACATTTTAGTGCGGATTTGAGCAAAGCTTCAATCAAGTGTTCTTCGTGTCGTATTTTTGCAAATTGGCTTTCAAAAAGTGTTTGCATACTTTTGACATAAGCTTCAAATGCTAGAGAAGGAACAGTTAACTTTCCAAATTCGGATGAGGTGTCATAAGTGTTATAAGCTCGTAATTTTATTAACAGAGCTTGAACAGAGTGCAGTTTTCACAATTAAGTTTCTTATGCAACTTAAAAGCTGCAAACCCGGCATAAAATGTAAGTGCCACTTCTTGCAGCTTCTGTGAACATCCTTTGGATACAACTATTTCTGTCTCATTGGCATCGTCATCGCAACTATTGGTATGGTATTCGATACTGCTCAGAATATCTATTCCCATGAAATGATCTTCTACTGGAGCTTCAGTGTGGAATTCTTCATCATCACACTTAAGATCTTCGCAATCAGCTTCGTGCAATAACGACTCAGACCCAGAATCTTCGTAACTTGAATTTTCTGGCGACATAAAATTTTTGAAAATAATTTGCTTCAAATTACGAATAAATCTGTAGGCTGAAGGGTTCCGTTCGTATGATCCAATATTTGATCGAGCCATTGAAAATAAATTTTCTGCAACATCAGTATTAAGATGTGCAATTAGAAGGAATTGCTGTTCATTTTTAAGTTTTTCCCACATTAGTTCTATAGCAAGTAAAGTTTGTAGTAACCCGCCAAAGCAATATGGCTTCTTCAACTTACCGGTAGATTCCCATAACGATATCCACTGCCTAGCAGTTTTAATGGACTGCAGAGTCTCGCTTTGTAGTGAAATAGGGTGTCGATTAGGGTTGCTTGTATTTAAACTGTAACTGTTTAAGTTGTCGAAAAGATCATTCATTTTGCGTAAAAAAGTTGCCGTTGAGGCAGCAATCTTCTTATCGGCTTCAGTTTTAAAACAATTTGCTGACATTGCGTTGAAGACTCCAGCAGCAACATTAGCACTAAAAACTTGGGTAGCCAATTTCACTGACAATTTTTCAAAGTTTTTTGGGTTTATATGACTCTTGGTTAGCTTAAAGCATACTTGAAAGATGTTCTTGGAATCCTCTTCAAAAAGTTTGACAAGGATTCTCCATGAAACAATATCTTCAGATATTATAATTGGATTCTTAAGCAAACAATTTCGCACACTTTTGCATAAGTGAGGATAGTCATACAGAAGAAAAATTCGTTGATTTTCAATGTCGAAAAAAGGCTTGTTTTCGTTTGCCCCAAGTAATTTGTATGCTCTTCTATTATTGCTGCCTTGGTCACAACAAACAGCAATAACTTGCAGACCTCGGCAATTTCATCAGCTTTCGGGCATCCTATATAATAAGATGTGGTTTGCTTCCAATTTTTATTTAATCCCCTAAGGGTAAAAACCATTACTTTGGAGGCTACAGTGGCGCGTCTACCCAGCTCCCCGAAGTCAGAAAAGCAGTATACCATGTCATTTTTTAATGGGGAGAGCTATTTATTGCATAAACATTTAATTAACTCATTTAGGAAAAGCGCAAGACTACAAAGATCTCCGCCTCAAAAGACTTCTCCTAAAGCATAAAATAAGAGTTTCGAAAACCCGGATGTGTTAATTCGGGAAACGCAAGACTCGAAACAGAGTACTCTGGAAGAAGAAAACAACGAGCTCCGAAAGAGGCTCGACGAAATGGAGATCTTGTGTCGGGAGCCCAAAAGCAAAGTTGAGAAACTTGAATCAGAGAATAAAGTATCTTTGCTTCAAAACGAGTCTTCACAAGCGCTGACGGTTATTCATAGTGAGCCTTCTCCGGGTAGCCATCACTACCGTACGGACGAAGAAGAACTCGCGCGCGAAACAGGTTGGATAATTAAACGAAGGCCATCTAAAAAACGTAAGGCCGGTTTATCGCCCGAGGTTGTTCCGCAACACGAACCTAATCGAAAAGCGCACCGAAAAGCAGAAAAGCAAACCTCTCCTCCAACAGGCATTGCCGTATGCATGGAAAATCAAGGTTAATGACACTGAGAGCTATCGGCAGTATCTCAAAAGCTTAACAATGACACAATTCAATGGCATACTTATGAAGACAAGTCTGAGAGACCTTTGAGGGTCATAGCTATAGGACTTCATCCATTATGCGCTAAAGAAGACGTTATAGGTGGTTTACGCGATAGAGGTTATAACATTCTTGACACTGTGAACCTCTTTAAAAAAGAGAGAAAACGACCCGACCGTGGAGAAGAAGCTATAGTGAAACGTAAACTTCCGCTTTTTGTGCTATCCTTCGATAAAACGGAAAGCCAGGAAAAGATGTACAATATTCGTACAATCATGAGTATGGTCGTTAAAATCGAGCCGCTACGTGTCAACATGAAGACAATCCCACAATGCAAGCATTGCCAGGAATTTAATCATACGCCGGCGTACTGTTGGAAAGAGCAGCGATGCGTTAAGTGCGCTGGAAAACACTGTTCTGAAAATTGCAGTTTGAACAAAAATGAGAAAGCAACTTGGGTTAACTGCAAAGGAAGGCATCCAGCAAATTATCGCGGTTGCGAGGTCGCAAAGGAATTGCAGATGCGACGGAGAAAACCTACAACGCCGTCTGTGCGGGAAACGAAATCAGTCGATCGGGCTCCTAAGTCGGTAGAGCGCGTTAACTGAGCGGGCTCGTAAGCTAGTTGTACAGACTCCTAAGCCGGCTGAAAGGACGCTCGATCAGCAGTGCTGACTCTTGAGTCAGTCAATCAGCCCTCTAAGCTAAGTTATCACGCATATCATCCTTCTGATAGAGCGCGGGGCGATTCGTCCTTATTCATTAAAACTAACATCGAACACTCGGTCGATATAAACATAGAGCTGGAAAAACTTCAGTTGTACGCGGTAAGGGTTAAAAATAAACACCTGAGCTACAACATAGTCTGTAAACATAGTCTGTTTACAGTCCGCCGCGATGCTCGCTTAAAAAAGATGACTACTTTGTCTCCAATGCCCTTGGTTCAAATTTCCTTATTGGTGGAGATTTCAACGCGAAGCACACCTTCTGGAGTTCAAGATGTACATCTTCTAAAGGAAAAATTCTCTACGAAGTGGCAAATGAATTCGGTTGTTGTTTTTATTCGATTTATTCGACAGGAAAACCCACCTATTGGCCAACCGACTCAAAAAAATTCCCGATCTTATCGATTTTTTCGTTTCAAAAGGCATTTATGATAAATTTATTACAGTCGAAGAAAGTTTTGATCTCTCTTCTGACCACTCTCCAGTAATTTTATTACTTGGTGAAGCGTTGATCAAGAAAGAAGGACCTCCAAGACTTACTAGCAATAGAACAAATTGGGAGGGCTGTAGAAATGATTGCGAAACAAATATCGACTTAAATGTATCACTTAAAACACCTTGTGAACTGGAGGACGAAGTTGATCGTTTCGTGGAAGCAATCCAAAGAGCGCCATGGAGAAACACTCCTTCTAGAAGCTATAAGATTAACCGCAAAGAAATCATTGAACTGGTGAGGGAGAAAATAAAAGCACTAAAGAAATGGCAAACCACTCGTGCACCGCAGCATGAAAAGATCCTTAATCGACTATGCAATCGCCTAAGAGATAGTATTCGGGAATTTATAGAAGAAACGTTTAAGCCATTCGACGGCCCTTTGATAACACCTGACCCCCCAGTGTCGTGACTGGCAGACTGACAACTTTAAAGTAAAAAAAGTTGCATTAATTGAACTGAGGGAAGTAATTAAAAATCTAAAGACTAAAAAAAGCATCGGGTTACGACTTGATAGCGGCGCAGGTGGTCAAGGAATTACCGAATAAAGCTCTTATCAAACTGCTATATTTGATTAACGCTTTATTCAGATTGCTCCACGTTCCGAGACAATGGAAAGTCGCAGAGATTATAATGGTCCCGAAAAATGGCAAACCTCTCAATGAGAAGAAATCATATATTTGATTAACGCTTTATTCAGATTGCTCTACGTTCCGAGACAATGGAAAGTCGCAGAGATTATAATTTTTTTTTTTTTTTTTTTATAATTTGCACGTGTTAAACGGGATATGAATACCCTTATACTAATTTTTAGAACACGTGTGTTTTGTGGAAAGAGGAAGAGACAGAGAGAAAGACAGAGTGGTGTAGTTTGAAACTCAGGTGGTATTAAGTTTCTGTAAACTCCAAGGGCGGCTGTTTGTTTTCGCTATTATTGTCGTTGCTTATGATTCACAGTATATAACTGACGTGATTGAGAAAACTCTCGAAGAAAAAAAGATTTGTTGTGGTGTATTTCTTGACGTCTCACAAGCTTTCGATAAGGTTTGGCACGAAGGCTTGGAGTATAAATTGCAACTACTACTGCCACGGCAACTGTTTCTAATCTTACGATCGTACACCACCGAAAGACTTTTTCGTGTTAGGCATGGAAATGATTACTCTGATTTCAAGGAGATTGCGGCCGGAATCCCACAAGGAAGTGTCCTTGGCCCACTTCTATATGTACACTACACGCGTAATATCCCTCAGGAAAGAAACTGCGTCGTCGCCACGTTTGCGGACGATACGGCGATATTGACAACGGACGATACAATTAAAGCAGCAACTGAAAAGCTGCAACATGCTATTAATAAAGTCCACGCTTGGACGAATTCTTGGCGTATTGTGCTGAACGAAAGCAAATCTACTCACGTCAACTTTACCTACAAAAAAGTGGACAGATTACCCGTTTATTTAAACTCGGTTCAAATACCATACGCGAACGAAGCAAAATATCTAGGAATGACTCTAGATGTTACGCTCAAATGGAAATCGCACGTAAAAAGGAAACACGACGAGCTTCAAAACAAATACCGACAAATGTACTGGCTACTCGGAAAACATTCGAAGTTGAGCCTACATAACAAACTGCTTATCTATAAGCAAGTGCTAAAGCCAGTGCGGACGTATGGTCTACAACTATGGGGTTGTACCAGAAAAAGCAATAGAATCATCCTACAAATTTTGAAAATAAAGTTCTTAGAACGATCGTTAGCGCACCGTGGTACGTACGTAACGAAGATATTCATCGGGAAATGGGAATTCCCAGCGTCGCCGAAGAGATAACAAATTTTGCTCGTAAACACAAAGATCGTGTTCACGGCCATTGTAACCGTACCGTCATTCAACTACTTGACGCGAACAATTCAATTCATCATCTGCAAAGGACAAAACCTTTTAACCTCGCGTCATAGTATAAACTCACGGCGTGAAAACAGCAGGAACTTTCATTGGAATTTAACCTGTCAAAAGCTCTACATTCTTTTTAAATTACATACGAACATCTTTTTCCAAAAGTTACGAGTCTCGTAAGCGAAAATAAGACTGCTGGATAAGCGTCGGCTTAGTTGTAGTATTAATCTTGAAGAGTGGTATTTTTAGTGAGTAAAAATCTCACACTACTATAAGCACGCGCGGTCGGGTCTTATGGTGTCTTTAGAAGTTTTTCTCCAAGTTATAGTTCTTATCAATCTTTAATCGTTTTGGCGTATCGAAAATATACCGAGGCATTGACCGAAGTATGGTATTTACTATTCGCTCATTATGAAAACGAGATTCGGGGGAAGGAAACTGTGAAGGAGAAATTTGCAAACTATTATTTTCAAGGCTAGGTAGAGAGAAACCTCTAATATATGTCATAGCTGAAGGAAGCTTTATGTCTCTGATGTTATCCGTGATTCTAAAGCAAGACTGGTCGATAGATACATCAGAGCAACTGCACACTGACATCGATGACATTGGCAGGGCATTTTTATATATCAGTTTTCGATGTGCTTCCACCTTTACATCTTTGCTATAAAAATGGGTTTCACAAATGAAAATTTATTTTTCAATGTATTACATTGAGCATGCTTTAACCAAACATCCCTTCTACGATCTTTAGGAACTGTAAAAAATGACAAGGAAAATGTTCTTTTGATATTGTCACAATCTTTGTATGAACATTTAGACATTCTGAAAATCAAATACATTCGCGATCCCCCCAGACCCCACACTACAGGCATAGGTGAAGGGGAAATATTATGTTTGTGTAAAATAAGCAAAATTAATGTGCTATGTGTGTGTGTATTTTTTTTTGAGCAAATACCTTTCGCTTCATTTTCATTATCATTCAGATTTACGTGCAGAAGGATCTTACTCGACACAGCATGATGTTTGAGTGGGGTGGGTTTGTGCATAGAGAGTTACTGGCATGGGATTGATTAGATTAGAGCGGAAACGTGTTATGCCTTATGAGTGCATATGGAAATTGTTGAGGCAAAAGAGCGTAATATTTTGGTGGTACTCAGCGGTGGATGTTCACTTCGACCGTTAGAGACACCACTATCGATTTCCTCAAGTGATAGTACTATTAGCACAGATAATAAACTACCCAGATGTCTCATTCATATGGGAAGAAGTGATATATGAAAACGAAATTCACTAAAAAAAAGCTTTTTAAAAAGCTTAAACTTCTTACAAAAGGGAAAAAATCAGAACAGAGAACATTTATTTTTTCTGCTCACTTTTTAGTCCATCGTGTCGTTGAAAAACTTTATATACTTATTGAAGTCAGGCGGACAGAGACTTTTTATATAGTTCTTCCAAGCCCTACTTTTATTCATGTAGTTACTAATAACAGAATAGAAGACATCTGCTGCTTCGTCGATATTAGCAGAAATGGTTATATTTTCAATACCTTAATTCTTTCGAGAGGCTCTAAAGGCTGAACTATAATAGTCGGAAGCAATCGGAAGCTAATGTCACATTTCTACGTTAAGTTTCCTTCAGTACTGTCAATTGCTCAAGTAGCCCATAATAGGCGTATGTGTTCGGAAGCAAAGGTTCTCGTCCGATCACCGCAATCAAGCATCGTCGGGCTCGGTTAGTACTTAGATGGGGGACCGCTTGTCACATTTTCACACGTACAATCCGAATCCATTCGCACTTTCGTACGTGAGCAATAGTGAACGAAAACTTAACTCACTTTTAGTGAATTTTGGCTTCATATATCACTTCTTCCCATATGAATGAAACATCTGGGTAGTTTATTATCCGTGCTATTAGTTTCATATACAATGCTATGGTGAACAAGCTATTCGAAAGCTCACACCCCATTTATTTCACTTGGCTTCCACAGAATCCACAAAAGTTTGAGAAAACGAGGAGAATGAGAAGGCTTAACTAAATCTGTTTTTACCTCTGGGATTTATTGTGATATTCCAGCAACAAAACTCTATTTGCCCGTCATGCAGCATGCATTCTTTTGTTCTGTCACATAGTTGGTGGCTAAATCCATATTTATCCCATGGTCATTCCCTGCCCTTGGATTAAATCTATTCTTCTTTGTGCAACTCCTCAAAAATAATCATTCTTTACATTTGGGATGAAAAAAGAATGGTTAGTACGGCTGATTTGTTGATATAAAATCGTGAATTATAAATTAATAGAAAATAATTATTAACAAAACCACGACCTCGAGGGTAAGAATAATTGCTACAGCAACTTATCCACCTCGGCTATTTGGCGACGTCAAGTCATACTTGCTCGTTCTTTATATTTAAATAAATAAATTTAAAATAAAGTAAAATTTAAAATTGACCAAAACGAATAAAATGCAATAAAATGAATAAAGCCTTTAAAAACATCTGACTTAGAACTGTCACCATTTTTCAAGCTCCTTTGGACTTTGCAAAAGTCTTATGACTTCTATTATATTGTAACATAATGTAGCATAATAACTACGCTCCAAAAGTATGCAACACATTCCGAAGTGTCTTTTCATTCGAGGTTCGTGTCCACGGTAAGAGACGGATTATGTCTAAGACGACGTCGCGGAATTAAGAGAGAATTATAACCACAAGAGATTATTGGCTGCAGCTGTCATCTTGGAATTATTACATCAGAATTTTCTTGTTCCAGTGGTCGAAGAATTTGCTAGAAGTTTCTGGCTATCAGAAATGCGACTATATAAGGACAGATGGCGATCGAGGCAGCACAGTTGGGTTTTGAACCGCACGAAGAGATTGGAAAAGTGATAATAGGCGAAGTTGTAATTTTGTGATAAATTGAAAGTTGAGAGTTAACAAGAAGTAATTAGTTTGGATTTGTGAATTAAGTAATTGAAATGAGATAAAGTGATTTGAGAAGAAAGAGACCTTGTAAGGAAAGAATTTGCGAAGAACATTATAGTGTGAACTTGAATTGTTTTATAGACTAGAAAATAAAGAAATAATCTCACAGAATAACGTTTTATCTACTCGAGCCGTAGCTCGCATATTACAATATGTCAAAAAAAGACTTGTGATATTGCATCGATTTTTTTCCGTAACAGAAGACATAGGAAAATAGATTTTTTGTTGTCCTTTTTAACACGAAATCGAACAGTTTTCGGATATAAAGTGAAATACACATGAAGCAGTCAATTTATTATAAAAGTTCGATAAATAATAATATATAACAAGTAGTCATAAGACTTCTATGAAAGACTGAAAGGGCTTTAAATAGGTATATCCCATTTATTCGACAGCAGTTAACGTTTGATATTTACTGAAATCACATTTTGAGCGACTCCATTGGTTTTCATAATTCCTCTTTCACCTGACATTCCTCTTTAAATTCGCTAATCATTTGTACCAACCGCAGCCAAACAAAATGAATATTCGACTCATCCACCCTACAGTCATCTCTATCCGTACCTCTCTAACCAACGTCCCAACATATAGCTGCTGGCACTGCCATCGTTTTCACAGTAACTGCTTCCGCTAAGGTGGTAGTACTATATCTCATTTCCCCAATACACGCAGTCCGAGGAAATATCATTCGTGTCCCCCGTCGGAGTACAAAAAAGAAAACAAAAATAAGCCAACAATGGCCTCAAATTAGTCGAAAAACTAACCGAATTAACTAAATCGCCTAAATACGGTTCCGTCGATACCTTTATATTCCACCACGCAATTGTGACTGCGAATTTCCAAAAGAATGATGTCTAAGGAAAATTCCCAAGAAAAAAAAAATCGTCTAGAATTATTTTTCTTTCCTTTTTCTTTTACACTACACACGCATAGCGAATTTACAAACGCACACCCAAGGATTTGCCGTAGCTGTGTGCAAGGTTTTTGACATTTTTCTTTCAATTCTTGTTTTTATCTGGCGACACGACGAATTCTCAACGACATTGACAAATCTCACTAAGAAAAATTTGCAAAAAAGAATTAAAAATCAGAAAAATAAGAAGGAATCAAACCAAATAAAAAATAAAAAAAAAATATTTTTTTTTCCATCCAGTCGCGTTCGTGTTTCTTAGTTTTGTTGCACTTGGTAGAAATTTTTGCCACAATTCATTGTTTACCACGAAAATTCCCCACGCAATAGTGAATGAGAGAGAAGTACTTATGTATCTATTTTCTTCGTTTTTTTTTTTCTTAATTTTTGTCAAACTGGTGGTTGTGTAAATAAAAGTTTTTTTTTTTCTACTACGAATGTGGACCGAAAAGCAATGAATAAGAATCTAAACGTAATATATTTAAAATAAAAAATGATTTTTTGGAAGTTAGGTGCTTGTGAAAGTTTTTTGCTCCTTCTCTTTACATACGCATACTAGTAAAAGAGAGCCCATCAGAGGCAGCAATACGCACATAAATAGTCCAGTCGTATATTGTAAATTCTCCGTATATATATACGCAACATATGTTAGCTTTCCGCAGTAGTGAGATAAGTGGTGGTGGTGATTATTTTTCCTGCTGTCAGTTTGCGTCAACATTGCATGTAACAACAAAAACAACACCAACAGTATCAGCAGCAGTAGAAAATACGACAAGAGTAGCAACAGAAAAAGAAAACAAGTAGCACCAGCACCACTAGCATTAGCAAGGTGTGAAGTGGTAATTTTGAATTTAACAAAAAGCCACAACAAAATCAAAAATTTACGAATAACTTCCATCCGGATTATGTTATTCTGGTGGTGGCCTTGATATTTGTCACAGTAAACCAGAATAATAAAAGCTTCAGCAGTCATATCTGCATTTGTCAACATCGCACCAATCAACAGCAGTTGGGGCAATTCCTGTTGAAAGTGCTGAAGCTCTGCGTGCAAAAGTCGTTTCAACAACAAAAGTCGTTTGCATTTACGAAAATTCCACGTAAATCAGCAACAACGAATCCGTCAACGTCGTGAAATTATTACTTGAGCCGTGGTTCCACTGGTTTGTCTTCTGGTCCTATAACAGCAGGCGGTGGGCCAAGTGGTTCCGGTGGTAGTTGCAGCGGTGGCACTTATAAATATTCAGCAACAACATCATTATCAGCAGCTAATAACAAAAACAACAGCAACAGTACGGCGGCAATGATGATGACAAAACAAAAGGCCACAATGGCCGATCGATTAAATATCGGGAGCGAAGTTAGAGAATTGAAGTTGGGCTGCACATTTAATTCAAAAAATACAACGACTGCATTTCATACGATCAAATGTAAGCCAAATTCTATGGTCAACACGGGGCGATAGATGCGCTGCCAACAAACTGCATATGGTCTACAGGCTTTCGAGATTCCCATGCCAGTTTGTTGGCTAAAGTATTTGTCCCCGCCGCCGGTGAGCCTGTGAAAATGGTGATGAATGTATGTTTTCTGCTTTTAGATGATTTTAAGCCAGCTAGTGTAGATGTTAACAGGGTAGCTGACGTTGATATCGGCTCAAATAATCAAGTTACTGTTACCGTGCCAAATTTAGGTGAGTACTTAATATTGCATTGTACATGTATTTAGTTTTTAAGTTAACCAAAAGTGGAATATATCATAGCACACTATTTTTATTTGATTAAAGGGAAGAGTTTCATCACTTACAGCTTTATTCGCGACACTTTTTGACAATTTTCTAAGAAATGTGCAATTATTTATTTTCGACAGGGGATTCGAATGCAGTGTAGCTCAAAATAGACCATCAGTAATGGCTCAGTGAATTCCCTGTAACGGGTTATACACTTATCCCATTATTCATAGCACAAAAGAGTGACGTCCAACCCCATCGTCCAAATTTGTGAGTCATAACTAGTGTTCTTCCCAATAATCCCACAATTGAAATCGTTCTTGCGGAAGATTTCAATGTCCGTAATACTAGTTGCCTAATGCCTACATACTATGCATATGTACATATGTATGTTTTTATATAGCGTATAATTACGCTAAGGTGTCCATTGAAGCAACTAAGTGGCTTCTGAGGCCTTTTGTGTGAGTTATATAAGGTTATATCATTCGCATAGAGAATACAGTTTGAAGATCGAACACGTTTGTGAAAGCTGTGCGAAAATGTGGAACGTTTTAGTACCTCAGGCAAGGAGAAGTTTAAGGGTGATAGGAAGCTGTGTATCATTTTACTGTAATATGTTGGGAAATTAAGGGATAACAATTTGGTTATATGACCTTCGGCCAAATTTGAATACAAATTTGTAAAAATCGACAGTTTCTCTGAGTTATATTTGTAGGTAATATTGCCATCAGCAAGTGGTTCCTGGGATGGGAAGTGAGGGCTGTTTCATCTATTTCTTTAAACTGTTTGAGAAAGTTTCAAACCTTTAAGTCGATATTGAATTACTAATTAAATTAGATAAGAACTGTTCTGTATTACGAGACGAGAAGCATGACAAACGATTTTCAGAGAATAATATCCACGACTTATAATGATTATGTGTGACGGAGATCGGTGACAAAAAATGTTGATGAAAGGCAAAAATTCATGCTATTTTAAAGTGCAAATACATATGTACATACGAGGGGTGGTTGATATGTTCACGGCCTAAGGCATTAAGTGAAAGAACACATCCGATATAACCTCCCTCGAAAGAAATGCTTTTCTCACATCGGGCATACAGGCTTTAATACCACCGAAAAAATATTCTATTTCTTTGCCTTCAAAATTACTTAGTACTGTCGCCGTGATCTTCGGCGATAGTACTAATCTGTAAATCTTCGGCCTCGTAACTCCTTTTT
Organism: Pocota personata; assembly: GCA_963082735.1. Taxonomy (NCBI): domain Eukaryota; kingdom Metazoa; phylum Arthropoda; class Insecta; order Diptera; family Syrphidae; genus Pocota; species Pocota personata. The sequence continues at coordinate 28,903,280 of OY720432.1, forward strand.
TTCAAATTTAGAAAAAAAAAAGGAAAAAGTCTGGACAATAGGGTCGGCGATCTATCGTTGAAAAACCTGTGTCTTTTAAGGCCTGTATCGAAACCCGCGCCGTGTGAACAGGTGCGTTATCCTGCAAAAACAACACTCCACGCCTGAGTTTACCAAGTCGCTTCCGTACGACCGTTTCACATGCCTGAGTCAATAAATTTGCGTAATATTGACTATTTATCGTAGTCCCCTTTGGCACGTAATCAATCAGTAGTTGATAACTCCGAAATCGTTGTCCATTTAATAAGGAAAAAATAAAAAAACAAAAAAATCGATCGCCCGCGCCGTATCAAATTCAGTGAACTGACAAAAAAAAAATTAAAAAAAAACAATTGATGACCGGTGTATCCCATCTTTTCACCCCTACTCACTCGCTGTTGCGCTTCTTCGTTATCGCAATTGAAGCACGTGCTATATAGTACATATGTATGTATGTACATGCTTCGAGTTGCGATGACTGAGAGAGCGTAATATTTGATGCATAGCGGATTGTAAATGTTTATCCAAATAGCGGACCACAGCTGACTGCCGTTTGGTCATAGCTTAGTTTAGTTTAGTTTAGTTAAGTTTATTAGTATTAATTCAATATCTTACAAATCCATATTTATACCTCTAAAAATAATATGTTAAATGCTTTAAAATGGATGTCTGTGAAATAATGGATAATTATGAATATCTTAATGTTTATTTTTAAAGTAAAAAATAACTTAATGCCATCTTATTTGCAAAGAAGAATCACAACAAGAAGTGAAATGCATCCATATAATTTAAGAAATAACAACAGCTTTAATTTACCATTTTTTAGAGATAACAGAACACAAAATATGTCATTTTATAAGGGTTAAAGATTTGCAATAGTCTTACTAATAATGTTAAAATAGAAACTAATTTAGTAAGATTTAAAAATTTTGCTCATTCTTGATATCAGTTGGTAGCGTATTAAATAAACTTAAACCTTTATAAATAATTGTATTTTGAGCAGATGTTGGAGATTGATTGTTTAATCTAAAATTATTCATATTTCGTAACTGGTACGGCTGTGCATCTCCCATACGTCTGATTTCTCTCGTTAAATACCTAGGTGCAGCACCATATTTGATTTTAAAAACAGCAAAAAATGTGTTGTATTCCCGCCTTTGCTTGACGTTCAGCCACCTTAGCGTGTCCAGCATCGTGGGTGGCCGTGGTGTAGTGGTAACATCATCGCTTGTCACGCTACAGGTTCACGGTTCGAATCCTGATGTCAATAATCATCTATTTATTTCGCATGAAATAAATAAAAAGTCGATCAATTGCGAAAGCCTATGTCAACTTTACTGCGAAGGCATAACACTGGCACTAGCGCGGTCATATGGCTAAAATGCAACTTGATCGTGATGATGACATGACAGGAGGACGGGAAAAAATACTGTGAATCATGAACAACGACAAAAGCAAAAACAAACAAGCTCCCCAGTTATCTGGACAACCACCCTTGGAGTTCACTGAAACTTAATACCAGCTGAGTTTCAAATCAACTACACCAATCTATCTTTCTCTCTGTCTCTTCCCCTTTCCTCAAAACGCCCGTGTCATAAAAATTAGTATAAGGGTATTCATAACCCCTTTCACACGTGCAAATTATAGAAAAAAAAAGCATAAAAGTTATTGGGGTAAATCGGTTACATCTCAGGATACTCCTCATAGCCTTGTTTTGCAGCTTTTGAATCGTTTTTATTTGACCTTGGTTGCAGCATGAAAAATATATTGTAATACAAAATTCAAAATGAGGTTTCATTATGGTGTTATAAACCGTTATAGCTGTCATGTCATCCATTTGTTTTCTGATCCTTTTGAAAAATCGATTAATCCATCTATATCGTACTTAATTTTGTTTCTGCATTCATCAGCGTCCTTCCCCTCAGTATAAATCAAGATTTTATTATTGTAGACTTGTCATTGATGTAGATGGTAAATAAAAGTGCATCTAAAATCGAACCTTGTGGCTTTCCTTGTTCAACCTCAATGAAATCGGACACGCTTCTGTTAATTTTTGTCCGTTGTACTCTATTTGTTAAAAATGATCTAAACCATTCAAGCTCTTTATCTTGTATTCCGTACTTATACAATTTTCTCAAAAGTATTTCCTTATCAATTGGTTCAAAAGTACGTTTGAATTTTTTTTTTTTAATGAAGGTGAAAATCTCAAAAGACACAGTGCAACCCAAAGTAGTGTGGACTCTAACCGCACTAAAAACACCTCCTTGATCATGACCAATCAACTAGTGATCGACAAAAGATTTTATTTTCAACGTTAAGTCGGTTTTGAGAAGATATTATAATATCTCTTATAATTGTCAAAAAAGTTCATGGGGTTTGGTTCTTCTTAACCTACGAATATTATATCGTACATTTAAGACGTCATCTATCTCAGGATTAATATGCATCTGCAAACGCTCGTTGTGAAGCATTGCGTACTTTTGCAATCTGCAAATCTCGATGCAAGTCACTATTTCTAATATACCATGGGGCATTCACTATTCCCCGAAGGACCATATTTTGAAATGTTTGTATTATTTGTACATTCGTTTTCTTTGTACAACCCCATAATTGGATACCATATGTCCAAACGGATTTTAGTATCTGATTCTATAATAGGATTTTATTCTCAATGAATAGTTCTGAGTTATGTCCTAACAACCAATAAAGTTTTCTATATCTAATATTTAGGTCTTCTACTTTCTTTTTCACATGTTCCTCCCGTTTCAGTTAAGCATCCAGATTCATACTCAGATACTTAGCTGTGTTAGAGTAAGGAACTACTTGGTTGTTAATAACCACGGGAACATTCGTTATTTTTTTATTTGTAAAATTGATTTGGGTGGACTTTGACTTATTAAGTTTGATTCGCCATCGCTGCGTCCAATCACATATCTCGTTAACTGAATTTTGTAGCTTTTCTGTTGCTTTAGCCACACATCCATCTGTTGATAGAAGAGCAGTGTCGTCTGCAAATGTGGCTATAATGGTATCACTCGCATGCGGTATATCACTCGTGTATAATAAGTATAGGGTGGGTCCTAGAACACTTCCCTGTGGAACACCTGCTTGTATTTCTATATGTTCAGAATACGCTGAACCATAACAAACTCTAAAGAATCTTACTTACTTTAGGTGGCGCTACAGTCCGGGGTGGACCTGGGCCTCAACCAATACGCCTCTCCAGTTAGCGCGATCTTTGGCTAACTGCCTCCAGTTGCGCACTCCAAGTTGGTTGAGGTCCCCTTCCACTTGTGCGCGCCACCTAAGGCGAGGTCTTCCTCTACTGCGTTGTCCCTCCGGGTTGGAGTCGAAGACTCTTCGGGCCGGAGCGTTGGTGTCCATTCGCTCTACATGTCCTAGCCATCTTAGACGACTGATGCGCACTTTTCTGACCAGGTCGATGTCGCTGTACAGCTCGTAGAGTTCGCTGTTAAATCTTCTCCTCCAAAGCCCGTCAACGCAAACGGGACCAAAAATCACTCGAAGAATTTTGCGTTCGAAACGACCAAGAAGATCTTCATCCGCTTTTGCTAGGGTCCATGCTTCTGCGTCATAGAGCAGGACAGGGATGATAAGGGTCTTATATAGAGTCTCCTTAGTGTTTCTTGACAAGGCCTTACTAATCAATTGCCGTCTTAGGCCAAAGAAACAGCGGTTGGCTAGTGTAATTCTTCGCTTGATTTCTGCTAAGGTGTCATTATCAGAGTTTACCGCGGAGCCGAGGCAGACAAAGTCCCTAACTACCTCAAAATTGTAGCTGTCTATCGTGACGTTCTGTCCGATTCGTCGATCGTGTGTCCCTTCTTGTTTACAGCATTTATTTTGTTTTACCCTCATTCACCACTAAACCCATTTTTGCCGCTTCTGCACTAATATTTGCAAACGCACCAGTGACAGCTCGCTGTGTTCTGCCAATAATGTCAATGTCATCAGCGTATGCAAGAAGTTGCACAGACTTTTGGAAAATTATGCCCCTGGTTTTGGCTTGTGAGTTTCGCACAATTTTCTCGAGAATGATGTTGAAGAAGTCACATGACAGCGCGTCACCTTGTCTAAATCCTTTTTTGACATCAAAGGTCTCGGTGAGATTGTTTCCAACCTTTATGGAGCAGCGAGCGTTCTCCATCGTCATTCTGTACAATCTGACAAGTTTGGCAGGGATGACAAAACTAGACATGGCTCTGTATAGCTCGTCTCTATAAATGCTGTCATATGCGGTCTTAAAATCGATAAAAAGATGATGAGTATCGATCTGGACTTCTTGGGTTTTCTCCAGGATCTGCCGTAGTGTGAATATTTGATCGGTCGTGGACTTACTGGGCCTAAAACCGCACTGATAGGGACCTATCAGATCGTTGACGAATGGTTTCAGGCGCTCACACAGTACAGCAGACATGATCTTATACGCAATATTCAGGAGACTGATGCCTCTATAGTTGGCGCAGTTTAGAGGGTCTCCTTTCTTGTGGATCGGGCAAACGATGCTGAGGTTCCATTCATCAGGCATACTTTCTTCTGACCAAATCTTGGAGACGAGTTGGTGTATGCTCTCCACCAGGTCATCTCCCGCCGCCTTAAACAGCTCGGTAGTTAAGCCGTCCGGTCCAGCAGCCTTGTTGGATTTAAGCTTAGATTTTGCTATTCTCACTTCATTTTGGTCAGGTGGACGGAAATCTTGGCTTTCATCGTCCAGGTTGAATGGTCCATTCTGCCTGGCAGCGGAATTTGTGTCGTCTTCGCCGTTTAGCAGTCTGCAGAAATGGTTTTTCCATGTCCTCAGCACCGACTGTGACTCTACTACAAGGTTTCCTTGTTCGTCTCTACAGGTCTCTGTTCGGGTCCTTTTGGCACGACACCTTCTTTTTACCTTTTGGTAAAACTTCCGAACATTATTCCTGGAGTAGCACCTCTCTATATCCTCGATCGCGCGCTTCTCATGCTCTCTCTTTTTTCTCCGGAGGAGCCGATGTTCTTCCCTCCTTTTTTACTCGTAGAGCTGACGAGCTGCTCTCTTCCTTCTATGCAGTAACGCTTCGTAGGCACTTTGTTTTGCTGCATGTGCTTGCCGGCACTCTTCGTCAAACCAGGGGTTTCGTGGGAGTGGACTGGTGAAACCGAGCACATCAGTTGCGGCGTTTTTGATGGCTTCTTGGCATCGACGCCACTGGTCTTCGGCACTTGATGCTGGCAGCATAGGTCTTCTCGAGAGGTTTAAGGATACGCGATCGGCAAAGGTTCTGACGGTTTGTTGCGTTTGTAGCCGTCCAACGTTAAATCTCCTCACAGTATTTTCTCGTTGTTTTGGCGTCCGGGATATCCGCATCCGTATCCTGCATCCTTGGCTACAACAAGGTAGTGGTCCGAGTCAATGTTGGCCGCTCGGTAAGTTCGGACATCTAGAATACTGGAGGAGTGCCTTGCGTCGATCGCAACATGATCAATTTGGTTGACGGTTTGATGATCTGGTGACCGCTATGTTCCTTTGTGGGTATTAAGGTGAGGAAACCGTGAACTAGCTATGGTAACATTACGTCCCGCAGCAAAATAAATCAGCCTAAGTCCGTTTCCAGACGTGGTGTCGTGTAGGCTGTGCTTTCCGATTGTGCTACCAAAGAGGTCCTCCTTTCCTATTTTGGCGTTGAAATCACCTAAGACGATTTTAACGTCATATTTAGGGCATTGCTCATATGCTTTATCGAGTAGCTCATAGAAACAATCTTTGATAGCATCCTCTTTATCTTCTGTGGGGGCGTGAGCGCATATAAGGCTGATGTTGGCGAATTTAGCCTTGATGCGGATAGTTGCACGGCGTTCACTTACGCGCCGAACGCTCAAGACTTCTTGCCTAAGTCTGCCGCTTACAACGAATCCGCATCCAAATAGACGCTGCTTCTGTTCCCTGTAGCAATAACCGTAGTAGATATCACAGTTTTTCATCTTCCTTTTGCCCGGCCCATCCCACCGCACTTCCTGGATGGCGGTGATATCTCTTTGTAGCAGTCTAGGGCCTCCGCTAGTTGTTCGGCTGCACGCGGTCTATTCAGGGTTCGAACATTCCACGTGCAGATCCGAACGTCATTGTCCTTATTTCGTTTAGCCGGGTCCTCAACAGTAAATTCATCCTTATCCGAGGCTATTGGTCGCTTCGTAACAAAAATTTGTTCTGCGTTGTTAGGGTTGTAGCCCCACGCACAACCTGGAGGACCAGGCCCTTTCTGCGACCCCTTGAACAAAAGGATCCGGAATATTCCGGAGTCAGTAACCCGCTGCGGGGATGTGAGAGCTGCCGTTGACCCATTAAGGGCTCTTCCGCCACCATCTCTATTTCAACACCCTGACTAGTGTTGAAAATCCTCAATGACCTCAGCTCCAAATACGTCGAAGTAGACTGTTGACGCCACCGTTGATTCAACCATGTGAATTCATCCGACGTACGTCCTCTTTCTGAGGGGCTCTTGTTAAACTTCTGAGACTCGAGCAGACAGTCAACTCCGCCAGAGCATTATAGTGTTGCTTTATTTTCTACTTTATCAACACTCGCACTTATAAGTTCAGCAAGTCAAATCCGGATGGACATAGACCAGTACCCGGTGGTGACCACGGGGAGGTAAAATAAGCACAATTGATGAGTGTGAGATAGTTGCGACAATGGACATCGCCAGGTTGATGCCAATCAGATGCCCATCCCTATTCACACAACATCCAACCACCACCTCTAAAGAATCTATCTGCTATATATGATTTAAGTATCTCATAGTACTGTCTAGGTAGGTCCCTATGAAGTTTATACTCTAAACCCTTATGCCAAACTTTATCAAAAGCCTGTGTAAATTCTAAGAATATTGCATAACGCATTTGTTTTCCTTCCAGTGCCTTTTCTATAACTTTAGTTATACGATGCACTTGGTCTATCGTCGAGTGTCTATTTCTAAACCCGAATTGGTGGGTGGGGATAAGATTTATTCTTTTGCTCTACAATTTGGTCTAGTCTTATAAGAAGGAGTTTCTCGAAAAGTTTTGATAATATCGGTAAAAGTGAGGTTGGCCTATATGAGGTAACTTCTGATATCGGATTACCTTGTTTAGGTATAACAATAATTTTTGTTATCTTCCAGTGATGTGGGACATACCTTTGTTTAAAGCAAGCATTAATTATAAGCTTGAGTTTCAACAATGCAGTGGAGGGCAGTTCTTTGAAGATTTGAGCAGTTATAAGATCATAACCTGGTGACTTTCTATTATTTAGTTTATGAATACATGTTTTGATCTCTCTTAACGAAACATAAGGAATTTCCCTTTCATCTTCTCTGTTATAGAAATCAAGATTTTCATTTGCTACGCTAGATGGAAAATGTTTGAAAACATTTGAAAGGTGCTGGCAGAGTTTAACCTTTTCTTTTGGATCGCCAATCCATTTCCCATCAGGTGTTTTCAACGGGGGATCTTGCGCTTGAAGTCTCTTTAAACGTTTAGCAGCCTTCTAAAGGGAGTAGTCCGTGACTTTGTCAGCCGTGAGATTACAAAGGTATTTAACTAGATCATAATTTTTAATAACAGACCTTGTTTAAGTCTGTTATTAAGTCTATTAAATATGGTTTTATCGCCGGGATATCTTGTCGTTTGCCATTTTCTACGAGCTCTTCTCTTTTCAAGTATAAGTTGCTTGATCTCCGTGGGGTATTTCACCGAAGCCTGTTTTTTGTTGTTGATAAGTCGGTGTACTATCTTCTTCTGCCTGTTGTACATCGGCAATGAATTGTTCTGTTTCAATGTCAATAGTCAATATGTTTTGTTGTGATAAGTGGAGATCTAAGGGAATGAAACCTTCGAGATGTTCTCTGAATTTACAGCAGTTCGTTCTATTGATAAACCGTTGACTGTTAGGATTACAAGTGTATGGTCCTATGACAGATCATAGTTGCTTTTACTTTAACTTCTTTTCTATTAATGCCTTTGTTATGAAGAAGTCAATAACATCTGATATTTTCGTTGGGTCAGATGGCCAATTAGTTGGTCCAGTCGAAATAAATTCACAGTTATTATAAAATTTCGACCTGATTTGTAAAGCTTCCTGCCTTTTGTTGTTATTATTTAGTCCACCGATGATGAAGTTGTTGCCTAGCATTTGAAAAAGATCAATTAGATCTTCCTCTGTAGGCGAGTGCTTGGGTTGGCAGTATATCGCAGCTATTTGAAATTCCTTGCTTTTAGTTTCTATGTTTATTGTCGCTACTTGCATTGTTTGCTTTGCTATTTTTGGCAATTCATAACGCTCCAAGGTACTTTTCACAATTACAGCACTACCTCCCCTGGCACTGTCAGCTGGATGGGGAGAGTGGCAACAAAGATACCCAGGAATTCTTTGTTCCCTGTTTGAAATGAGTTTCAGAAATCAGGCAAACATCAATATCTTCATTAAATAAAAAATATCTGCAATTCAGGGATGTGTTGGAGTAAACCATTTGCATTCCACGTTGCGACTTTTAGATTATTTTTAATCATTAATATTTTGTTGTTTTCTTCCTGCTTCTTTGCTTAGCAGTTTAATTATTTTATCCAGATTATCCAATCTTTGGATAATAGTAATAAGCATTTCCTTTACCGATATTTCCTCTTCTTTACGTGTATTTTTCACAATTTGGGAATATGATTTACTGTCTACAGTTGGTATGTTTTTTTTAGCAGCAATTCTCGCTTTGTATAGCTTCATGTTTTTAACGTTTACTTGTTATTTGCTTTTATTATTGGATGGATTTTGTTGGTTGTTTTTAACAGCTTTGCTTTTCCTTTCTTGATATTCTTTTGCCATCGGACAACCTCTATAATTTGCTGGGCGATCACCATGACAGTTGATGCATTTTGCTTTCTCGTCCTTCTTTAGCGGACAACTTTTTGTGGGGTGTTTTTCTTCACATTTAACGCAAGCAAAATGTCTTTTGCAATAGCTTTGCATATACCCGAAAGCTTGGCATCATTTGCATTGGGGTTTGAAATCTAAGAAAATTTGTATTATTTTCTTTTTCTTTCCGCTGCCCTTCCATTCGTTTACTTTGTGGTTAACCGCTGCCTCACAGGAATAATTTTTTTTTTATCCAGATTGATACATCGATAAGATATAAGGGTCGAAATTCTTCACTTTTGTTTGTATTAGCAACTTTTTCCACCGGCGTAACCATCGAATCCTTCCATGAGTTTGGGAACTCCCCCGTGGAGGGTGATATATTTACTATCGTGAGCACTGTCTGTCCTAAAATATCCCAATTATCAGTTATTACTTGTGGGCTTATTTTTTCAAAGTTCACTTTGTTTTTTTAATTTTTTACAAACTTTTTCAAGTTCGTGTAGCGTTCTCGGAATTTAAAATTGCTCTCTGTTTCATTTATAAAGGGTGGTTAAGTTTTAAGGGCCGATGTTGATTTTGAATAAAACACAAATTATTTAGGAAATTACTGTCATTTCTTTTTATTATGATAATATTGGTATGGTTCAATTATGTATGGAACAAAATATCGGCCAAATGGCCGCCGCGACCTCGGCGGCACACCTCCATCCGATGGTCCAAATTTTCGATGACGCTGAGTCATAATTGAGGTTCTATGCCGTTAATGTGCCGAATTATCTCATCCTTTAGCTCTTGAATTGTTGCTGGCTTATCGACGTACACCTTTTCTTTCAAATAACCCCAAAGAAAGAAGTCCAACGGTGTCAAATCACATGATCTTGGCGGCCAATTGACATCGCCACCACGTGAGATAACACGGCCATTGAATTTGTCGCGCAAAAGAGCCATTGTTTCGTTAGCTGTGTGGCAAGTGGCACCATCCTGTTGAAACCACATATCGTCCACATCCATATCTTCCAATTCGGGCCATAAAAAGTTCGTTATCATCTCACGATAGCGAACACCATTCACAGTAACTGCCTGACCGGCCTCATTTTGGAAAAAATACGGCCCGATGATGCCGCCAGCCCATAAACCGCACCAAACAGTCACTCTTTGTGGGTGCATTGATTTTTCGACAATCACGCTTGGATTATCATTCGCCCAAATGCGGCAATTCTGCTTATTGGCGAATCCACTGAGGTGAAAATGTGCCTCATCACTGTTGCCATTTCTTGCCACCATTGTGACCATTGACGACGCTTGAAATGGTCAAGAGGCTTTAGTTCTTGAGTCAATTGCACCATGTAAGCGCGTAAATGCAAGTCTTTATGCATAATGTTCATCAACGACGAGCGTGAGAGGTGCAATTGTTGGGCACGACGACGAGTTGAGGTGGACGGCTCTTCAGCCACACTATCGCGAAGAGCAGCAATATTTTCTGCAGTACGAGCTGTACGAGCATGCACTGGTGTTTTCACATCTCCTACAGACCCGGTTTGCACAAATTTTTGCACGATTTTTCCGATTGTACGCACATTTGGACGATTAAATTGACCGAAAGAATCACGCCCATTTTCATAATAAGCCTGAATAACTTTAACGCGTTGCTCGATTGTGTATCTTTCCATGGTTCAAATTGAGTTAGTCTGAAATTGAGAAATGTCAAATGAAATGCAGAAAAAAACTTGACGTTTAGGTGTGGTTCACATTCAACATCGGCCCTTAAAATTTAACCACCCTTTAGTATTCACGTATTCAACATATTTTGTTGCTGTCCAATAACAATTTTTTTGATTATACTCCTCATCTCTTTCTGTCCATTTGCATGCCTTATTCGGTTCTTTATGTAACGATTTTTTGCGTTTCGGATGCTAGCTTTATAGCGGTTTTTTTTTCTTTTGTATTCATTCCAATTCTCGTTGCTATTGTAATGTTTAGCTAGCTTTCAGTTCGTTAGTTTCATATCCCTATTTTTCGCATTTTCATGTACGCTAGCTGTCATATTGTATGATGTGTCGAATTTCCTTACTTTACGTGTAAAGAGATCTTTCCTATATCTGTAGACTTCTATCTTGTGTTGGTCAACGTTTTTGTTTTTTATTTCGTTTATGAATATATCAATACTTTCACAATATGAAATCTTTGGTACAAACTGTAAGATTATGAATGTTTGAAACTACATAATCAATTATGCTATTTGATGTTGCCGTAATTCTTAAATATTCTGTCATTTTCTGAGATAAACAGTTATCGTTCAGTATTCCTTTGATCTCTCGTTTATAAAGTGTATTCTTGCTCGAATTCATGTTGAAATCTCCAGCAATCAATATGTTTGTTGGTGTTTCGGCCAGCTTCTCAATGATTACTTCCAGAAAATCACAAAATTCTCTTTTAGAGCTCTTTGGAGCTTTGTACACAGCTACTATTAACACTTCCATATTGTTGCGTTCACATTTGCATGCTAAAAGCCATCTTTTGTAATCCACTGATTTTTCTAACACCTTTATGACTTTCCAATTGTTTTTTATATAGATACGTCATTATATTTTTTTAATTTTTGTGTAGATTATTTTGTCTATTATTCTTTGTTCGATAAGGTGTGTTTCAGGCAAAATCATAACTTCGTACTGTTTACTGTCTGCTAATATTTCTAACTCATTGAAATTATTGCTTAAGCCCTGTATGATGATGCCTTTGATATTGTTGAGTTGCTAGTAACCATCCTATCTTTTCTTTCTGGTTACCAGCTTATTCAGGTAGACTGGGCATAATCTGTTTAGTGTTGTATGATTGTCGTCTAGTCCCAGGTTAAGTTATTCGTTAGCTCGCATACAATTTATACATTTATTAACTGTTTCATTGTTACATTCACTAGTTTTATGGTTTCCAAAATATTTAAGGCATGTTTCATCCTTCATTCAGTGGATATATGGTTGAAACCTTTACATTTAAAAGACCGCCTGATTTCCACTCCATTAAATATCTTACTTCGCTCCCACCCAATGCTGAGTTTTCCTGTTTTCATTACTTTTGGAAAAGATTCAAGGTCAATTTGAATTATTGCGTTATAGTTTATCACGGTGTTCTTCTTATTCCCAAAATATTTCACTAATTTTAACTCACTGTTTGCAATAACATTTTTTTGCTTTTTCAATCTTTCAATGAACTCTTCATGTTTGGTATAATAATCCTTGGTTTAATTTTATTTGGTACTTTAATTTCATAATCCTTGCCCATATCTTTTTCAATCGCGCATTTAATTCTATTCCATTATGTGCTGTTTCAAAATTCGCGATTCTGAAATCTCCTGGGTCTACATTTTTATTTAGGTCAGCTCTGTTCTCATTTTTGGCATAACCCTGCCTTGAGAATTGACAATGCAAGTTGTTGAAAAGATACATATGTGGCAAAAATTAAAGAAATACGTTTTTAAGAAAAGAAATTAAATATTATCCGAGGTACAAATGGAAAATGGTGTTGTGATAAACGATAGTGCAATTCTATGTGACAAATTTAAAAATGTTTTTGTGCAGTCCATAAATGAAATAACCAGATCTGTGATAATCAGTGATTATAAAAATTTACTTGAAAAGTGCAATATAGATTTTAAGTTTAATGTCGTCAATGTGGAAACTATTAAGAGTACAATAGATATGCTTAACAAAAAGATTGACTTTAATTTTATGAATGTTAAAATGATTAAGGATTCCCCGTGCATTGTTGGTCCAGTGCTTGAAAGAATTATAAATACATCCCTAAGTGCAGGTATTTACCCAACAGCTTGGAAAGAATCGCTTATAGTGCCGATAAAAAAAATCTTAAACGCGAAAACCTTTAGTGACTATCGCCTAATAAATATTGTAATATGCGAGCTACGGCTCGAGTAGATAAAACAATTATTCTGTGAAATTATTTCTTTATTTTCTAGTCTATAGAACAATTCAGGTTCACAATATACTATTCTTCGCATTTCTTTTCTTTCAAGGTCTCTGTCCTCTCAAATCACTTTATCTCCTTTCAATTACTTAATTCACAAATCCAAACTAATTGCTTCTTCTTGTTAAATCTCAACTTTCAATTTATCACAAAATTACAACTTCGCCCATTATCACTTTTCTAATCTCTTCGCCACAGTTTAAAAACTACTCGCCCTTTTTGATCGCCATCTGTCCTTATATAGCAGAAGTTTCTTATAGCCAGAAACTTCTAGCAAATTCTTCGACCACTGGAACAAGAAAAATTCTGATGTAATAATTCCAAGATGACAATCATTTCGTGCAGTTATAATTCTCTCTTGTTCTCTTTTGTTGACATGAGCTGTGGAGACTTCATCGCAGACACGAACCTCGAATGAAAGGACACTTCGAATCAAAATTCGGAATTTGTTGCATCATACTTTTAGGGAGCGTAGTTATTATTATGCTACACTGCCCCCCTCTTAGACGTGTTTGTCCCGAACAAGTGCATCCTCATTTCGGCCATTGTATCGACTCAGTCGGTCCACATGAACCACTTTCATTTTGGCCCTTGGTCCTCGCTGGATGCGGTAGACAACATCGTTGATGCGGGTTACTATTCTGTAGGGACCTTCCCAGTTCCGCTGCAATTTAGGTGATTTCCCCTTTTGGCGATGTTGCCTTGGCATCATACCGGGTCTTCATGGGGTCGCTCGTCATCTTAATCTGGCTTCTGGTCCTTTGGTGTATGTCCCTAAGCCTTTCCCTAAGGTCCGCCACGTACTCTTCTTCATTTCTGGGCTCATTGGTAGGAGATCCAAATTTCACCTCACTGGGTAAACGAGCTATTCCACCAAATAAGATTTCGAACGGCGTATGTCGAGTAGTGATATGCACGGCACTTCTATAGGCCATCAAAAACAAGGGAATCTGCCGGTCCCAATCCCGTTGGTAGTCACCTACGACCTTCGAGAGATGTTCGTCCAAAATCCTATTGAAACGCTCCACCATACCGTCCGACTGTGGATGCAGCGGGGTTGTCCTTGTCTTTTTGATTCCGAGTAGTTGACACATCTCTTGGAAGATTCTTGACTCGAAGTTCCGCACTTGGTCAGAATGCAATTCCAAGGGCACACCGAATCTGCTAACTCAATTGTAGACGATCTGCTCCGCCACGGTTCTGGCTTCCTGGTTAGGGATCGGAAACGCTTCCGGCCACTTACTGAAGTAGTCCATCACTACGAGTATATACCGATTACCATTGTCGGTTTCCGGAAAGGGCCCTGCGATGTCAATGGCGATTCGTTCGAAAGGTGCTCCTACGTTGTGTTGGTGCATCTTACCTCGAGTTTTGATTCTCGGACCCTTGCTAGCTGCACACACGTCGCATTTTCTGCACCAGTCTTCGATATCTTCCTTCGCTTTTAACCAATAAAAACGTTCTTGTACCTTTTCTAGCGTCTTATTCACTCCCAAGTGGCCTCCGGACGCCCCGCCATGCATTTCCTGTAACACCTCCTTGACCCTCGTCCGCGGTACGACAAGCTGCATTACAAACGACTTTCCGTCGGAGGATTCCCATTTTCTTCTCAGAACACCTTCTTGGACATGGAGGGAGTCCCACTGCGCAAAATATGCCTTTAAGATCGGGCTTCTGTGAGAGATGTCCTGATGATCCGGTTTCTCCATATTCTCTTTCCAGGCCAGAATCGGCTCGATATCCGGGTTTTCCTTCTGAGCGTTCCGGATCTCATCTACGCTCCAGCCGGCGATAGATTCGGCTCTCATTCTTTGGATGGAAACCAGCTCCCGTTCTTCCTGACGCGCACAATGTTTACAATCCGTTCTGCATGGTCTCATCATGGACAGTGCATCCGCATTAGAGTGGAGCCTTCCTTTACGATGCTGTATTTCGTAGTCGTAGATTTGCAGCCTTTCGATCCATCTTGCGACCTGACCCTCAGGACTCTTGAACTGTAATAGCCATTTTAAGGCTGCATGGTCTGTGCGAAGAACGAACTTCCTCCCGTAAAGGTATTTGTGAAAATGCTTCGTAGCCAAGATCAAAGCTAGAAGTTCCCGCCTTGTCACGCAGTAGTTCCTTTCTGGCTTAGAGAGCACCTTGCTGAAGTACGCAACCACCTTCTCTTGGCCGTCATACACCTGGGAGAGTACGGCTCCTACCCCGACATTACTAGCATCTGCATCCACAATGAACGTTTCCCCGGGAGTGGGGTAAGCCAGTATCGGGGCATCGCATAGCCGTTGTTTAAGTGCCTTGAAGCTCTTCTCGCACTCAATTGACCATTTGAATTGTTTTCCCTTTTCCGTCAACTGGTGCAGGCTCTTTGCGATCCCGGCAAAATCCTTCACGAACCGTCTGTAGTAGGTAGCTAGGCCCAGGAAGCTCCTTAGTTGGTGTTTATCCTTGGGGACTGGCCAGTTTTTCACCGCTTCGACCTTCTCTGGATCGGTTCTCACTCCTTTCGCTGAAATTATGTGCCTCAAGTACTTGACTTCTGCTCTAAACAGGGCGCACTTCTTGGGGTTGAGCTTCAGGTGGGCACTTCGAAGCCTTTGAAACACATCCCTTAGATTGTCTCGGTGTTGCGCAAACGTTTTTCCTACGACGATGACATCATCCAAGTATACCAAACAGGTTTTCCATGTTAACCCTTGCAGGACACATTCCATCAATCGCTCGAAAGTCGCCGGAGCATTGCACAGCCCGAATGGCATTACCGTGAATTGCCATAGCCCATTTCCTGCGGTGAAGGCGGTTTTCTCCCGGTCTTCTGGATGGATCTGTACCTGCCAGTAGCCACTCTTCAAGTCGAGAGTGGAAAACCATCGGGCTCCTGATAGTGTGTCTAGCGTGTCGTCAATCCGTGGCAGAGGATTCTTGGTGACGTAATTGAGCTGCCGATAGTCCACGCAGAACCGCGTGCTGCCATCTTTCTTAACCAGTACAACCGGTGATGCCCACGGACTTTTGGAACTTTCAATCAGACCTTCTTTCTCCATTGCCGACACCATCTCTGCAACTTCTGTCTGCTTTGCCAATGGAAGGCGCCTAGCAGGCTGACGAATTGGTCTAGTATCACCAGTGTCTATTCGATGTTGTACCAGGTGTGTTCGGCCGTATTCTCCGTCCTGTGAGGCAAATACATCAGCGTACTCATTGATAAGATTCTCTGCCATAGTTCGCTGCTCCTGATTCAGCTCACTGGACTGGAGAATCGTCTCTCTCGTTTCCGCTGTCCAAGGTGATGGGAGAGGTTTTGGAGCATCACGTTCAGATATTGTTGCGACGGCGGTAATCGGCGTGCATTTTCCAGTCACCTCCCCTCGCCTTAGTTTGACAGTGTGCGGTCTTGCGTTCAAAACTCTCACTGGAACCATGGTGTTCTTTGGTTCGACTAACGTCTTTCCCACGATGTAGTCTTGAGAATTTTTCTCTGGGTCTGGTTCTACTATGTAGAATCGGTGGCTCCCAAGATCACCTTCCAGCTTCGTCCAAATGATTGTCTCCGAAGACGGCGGCAAAACTTCGTCTTTGCTGATGACTGTCCTGAGAGTTACGGCATTCTCGTTTCCGTACACCATCGGAATCTCCACATTTCGATACCTCAGTACCTGCATCCCGATGTCCAAGATTACTTCATTTGCTTTCATGAAGTCTATTCCGATGATGCACTCGTCGCATATATCTGCCACCAGAAACGCATGGGAGAACGTCAGTCCTGCCAGAGTAATCGTAAGACGAACTTCTCCAAACACCTTCGCCATTTCCCCTGTTGCAGTCTTCAGGCAGTAGCTGTTGGTGTTGGGCAGCCAGGAGCTTCTGACGATATCTCTTCTTACAATGGAGGCAGTGGCACCTGTGTCGATGGTGGCTACGCACTTCTTCTTGTTGATTAGTGCCTCCACTGTCAGGCTCTTGTTACCCCGTTTGGTTTGCGAAACTTGAATGGTGGTCCTGGGGGCCTCGATTCCAGTAACCAACTTCTGCCCCGCGAAGTTGGTCCTTACGCATTTCCCGACTGCTGGTTTTGGGAAGTCTGACTGACAGGATGGATGTTATCACCGCCAGATGCTTCCTCTCTGCTTCTCCTACTTCTGCAATGTGGACAATTTCCTCGTCTAGGTGCACTTCTGCACTGCCGTTGTAGGTGTCCGGTTTGGTTGCAATTCCAGCAACGGATTTGACTTCCGCGAGCTTTGTCTTCATCCATGACGGCTGTTCTCTGGCATGAGCATTCCACGACGGACGGTATTCCCTGGTATGCTTGGTCCGCAGCCTTCATTGACAAAGCGAATGCCAATGCCTCGGGGAGTGTTCGCTTTTCAGCCATCCTTACAGCCATTTGCAGTTGTCTGTCCTCTATGGCCTGAATAAAAGCTTCCACCGCCATTTCGTTGATAAGCTCCTCACCGGCTTTAGGGTATGAAAGATGGGCTAGTCGCTCTATATCCGCTTGCAACTGTTGGAGCGTTTCCCCCCTTTTCTGGACTCGACTACGCAGCTGAACCCTGTACACCTGCTGCATGTGTTCATCCCCAAACCGCATCTCGATAGCCTGAACCAGAGAGTCGTAGTTCTGCTGTTTATCTTCCGGGATGGTCTGCAAGAGCTCCGCAGCTGGACCCCTCAGTGCAAGTGTGAGTGCAATGGACTTCTCTTCATCGTCCCAGCTATTGGTCATTGCGGCCGCTTCGAATTACCTTTTATAAATTGGCCATGATGTTTGACCATCGAAGATAGGAGGCTGCATCTCCTTTCTTCTCAGACCGTCAGTGGAATATTCCCGTGCTTTCTGTCTCTTCACGTTGCTGAGCTCCTTAACAAGATTTTCGACTTGCTTTCCTACTATCTCGAATTGCGTATCCACTTTTCCAAACTGAGTCTCTATCTTCCCGAACTGAGTTTCATGTTTCTCAAAACTTTCATCGAATCTAGTTTCGACTTTTTCAAGTTGCGTCTCGACCTTCTCGATTTTCTCTTCGATCACTTCGAATTTGGATTCCAAGTTCTTATTTTACTCATCAAGTTTACTTTCCAGAGCATCTAGAGAATTCTTTTGTTCGTCCATTGCTTTCTTTTGTTCATCCAGCTTAAGTTCTAGAGAATTCTTTTGTTCGTCCAGCTTAAGTTCTAGAGAATTCCTTTGGTCGCCCATTGCTTTCTTTTGGTCGTCCAGCTTAAGTTCTAGAGAATTCCTTTGATCTTCTGTTGCTTTCTTTTGTTCGTCCATGACTAACTTAAGTTGCAGGAGTAGACTTGTCGGGTCGGCTGCTGTACTTGCTGGTTCCTCTTCCACGTCAAACTCTACGTCGTGCGGATTTTCACCTTCCTGCGTTACTGCTTCTTCCAGACGAATTAGTAGGGCATCTTTTCCCCCAGTTGTGTCGAGGTTCCGCTTACTGAGTTCTGCCTTTAGTTGAATTATAGTTAGTTTTCCCAATTTGCGACCCATTTTGCGCAACTAATTAACTCAACACAGAAATCGTTTTTTTTTTTTTTTTGCTTGTGCAATTTCACACCACGGAAATAGTTATTCACAGAATAAGTTTTATCCCGCTTCTGACACCAATGTAATATGCGAGCTACGGCTCGAGTAGATAAACAATTATTCTGTGAAATTATTTCTTTATTTTCTAGTCTATAGAACAATTCAGGTTCACAATATACTATTCTTCGCAATTCTTTTCTTTCAAGGTCTCTGTCCTCTCAAATCACTTTATCTCCTTTCAATTACTTAATTCACAAATCCAAACTAATTGCTTCTTCTTGTTAAATCTCAACTTTCAATTTATCACAAAATTACAACTTCGCCCATTATCACTTTTCTAATCTCTTCGCCACAGTTTAAAAACTACTCGCCCTTTTTGATCGCCATCTGTCCTTATATAGCAGAAGTTTCTGATAGCCAGAAACTTCTAGCAAATTCTTCGACCACTGGAACAAGAAAAATTCTGATGTAATAATTCCAAGATGACAATCATTTCGTGCAGTTATAATTCTCTCTTGTTCTCTTTTGTTGACATGAGCTGTGGAGATTTCATCGCAGACACGAACCTCGAATGAAAGGACAGTTCGAACCAAAATTCTGCCAGAATGAAAAGACACTTCGGAATTTGTTGCATCATACTTTTAGGGAGCGTAGTTATTATTATGCTACAATATGATGCCTTTGTATGAAAAATCCTAGAAAAAATAGTTGTAATGCAGCTACAAGAACACTTAGGGGGACATAGCCTTCTGGATAACTACCAATCGGGTTTTCGTGCAAACCACTCCTGTGAAACGTGCTTAAACTTTGTCCTAAATGATTGGAACAGTGAAGTCGATGGAATGTATGTATGGATGTAGTAGTTGCGATTTTCTTGGACTTAAAACAGGCCTTTGAAATGGTAAATCACGCAATCTTATTATACTAAAAAAGTTAAAGTGCTAAGGTATAAAATCGGTCGAACTTAAATGGTTTAAATCCTTCATATCAGGGCGAACACAACGCACTCCCATAAATGGTAAAATATCGCCCCAAATTCTCGTCAGTGTACGAATACCACAAGGCACAATACTGGGAGTGTGGTTATTCCTAATGTTTATTAACGATATAACCAAGGTAGTACAATCTTCGAAACTCGTTTTGTTTGCTGATGATGTCCTACTCTATACCTCTGGAAAGGATACTACACAGTGCCTACACAAAATAAATCAAGATCTAGACAACATAAATACATGACGAAAAATGAATAGACTGGTGCTAAATGTTACAAAGGCTAAGTGTATGATATTCAGTTGCAATCCCATAAGCTTGTCAATAAATGTAAATGTATCTATAAACCATGAACAAATTGAACAAGTTAAACAAATAAAATATCTTGGTATTGTCGTAGACGAACAACTGAATTTTACAGAACATGTGAATTATATATGTAAAAAAATAGCAAAAAATAAATACTGCTGTGACTGTATTTAATGTTTTGATTAAACCTAATTTTGATTATTGTGCTAGTTTGTTGTATATGTGTCCACAAAGTCACAAAGACAGATTGCAGGGCATGATACAATACATGCCGCGTCTAAACTGGTATCGGATATCCAATGGAACAAAAGCAAGAACCAATGCACGGGCGCCTGCCTGATTGACTTGGAGAAGGCCTTGGACACCGTATGATTAGAGGGACTCTTCTACAAGCTAAGCAGGCTGGGCATACGCAAACCACTGCTGTACATACTTCATAACATGCTCACCAGTAGGCAGTTCATTGTCAAAAATGGCAATGTGACTGCTGGAACATTTCTAATGAAAAATGGTCTGCAACAAGGTGCGGTTAATTCACCGATCCTTTTCAACATTTATAAGAGCAATCTCATAGGATCACTTCACCATGCCATAGCGTACGCAGACGACTTGATCGCGTACAGATCAGGGCCAAAAATCGAAGTCATTGCAATTCTCTTGCAACGTGTCTTCGATAAGATTCAGCGATATTGCGATGACTAGAAGTTGAAGATCAACTTCCAGAAATCGGAAACCATTCTTTTTAGGACGCCGTTGTCTGGTGCCTCTAAGGATACCAGAAAGAATTGGCGAAACTTCTCAATCGTTGGACCGCACGGACAGCCACTTGCGAGTCGAAGTGTAGTCAGATACCTGGGGCTCTGGTTAGACCAATATCTGTATTTTAACAAACATATAGATGCTGCTCTGGCCAGAGCCAAAGGTGCTTTTGCCCTTACAAAGAGACTTTTTTATAGCAAGCAACTCGATGCAAGGGTAAAGGTAATCTGCTACATGGCTCTCATTCGGCCCATGCTCGTATATGGATGCCCTGTGTGGTTCAAGGTGGGAGCAAGCTTGTTGGAAAAGATTCGGGTGTTTGAGAGGGTTTGTCTTCGGGCTTGCCTTCATTTATACAGAACACCAGAGTCCCAGTATATAAAATTCTATCCCAATGAGTTCCTATACAACAGGGCTAACCTAATAAGAGTGGATAATTTCGTTATCAAGCAGATTCGAAGGCACATTGCAAGAGCAATTAGCTCGACGAATAACCTGATCTTCGGGGCTTATTACCCCAATTACGAGTATCATGAGAGAGTGCGCCTTAACGGCTTTGTTCCCCCAGAGGCGTTCCTCTATTTTGATGAGAAGGGTCTGATCCAGGACAGATTGGCAGTGCCGCTAATCTTCCACGTTGCTCGGACAGTTGTGGATAGGCGACTCAAATACGACAGAGACGTTGCACACGGCAGTGTGGAGCGTCTCCGGTTTAGTAGGGCGGTATCGGGTCGCGATATTTATGACGTACAACGTCAGTTCGGTCATTTCTGGTGGCTAGCCGAAACAGAGGGTAGCCTGTTAGATGTTCGAAGTTGGCTGTTTGTTGTCCATGGCCGACTTACATAGTTTAAGGTTACGTAGTTTAGGTAGGTTGTAGGTAATATTTTAATAATAATAAAAAAAAAAAAATCCACAGCACTTGGATGCAAAAAGACAAAAAACATAAAAAAACAGCACTCGATATAATATTGTTCTTCCGAAGGACATTAAAAACACTGATAACATAAATGCATTTAAAAGGAAACTTATTGAATATGTTCAGACTATGTACTAGTTTATACAGTGCGTTCCATATATATAAGCTTTCTTATAATTTTCAAATAGCTGAAAATGTAGGACACATTTCACCTGTTTTGCATTTTGAAAATATTTATCATGAGTTCAGATATAAATAGAAACAAAAATCAGTTGGTTTTTTCAATTAATAAAAATATATATTTGCGATTTATTGAAATTTTATGAATTCAAGCGTTTTATATTTATAACCCATGTTTTAGTTTCTTAACATAGGAAAACCAATGAAAAAGGCTAATAATTTATTTGAGATCCCTTAGCCAAAATCAATTCAAATAACTTGTTTTCCATAGATTTTATCAAGTTTTCCAGCAGTGCAGGTTCAATTTTTTCCCATTCGTCAATAAGTGTTTGCTTCAGCTCTGCAGTTGATTCAAATTGTTGATCTTGGGCATATACTCGCCTGACTAAAATGCCCCAAATATTTTCAATTGGGTTTAGATCAGGAGAGCATGCTGGCTAACTCATCACATCAACTGAATTTGATCTAAGCCAA
Source organism: Pocota personata (assembly GCA_963082735.1). Lineage (NCBI taxonomy): Eukaryota > Metazoa > Arthropoda > Insecta > Diptera > Syrphidae > Pocota > Pocota personata. Next base: position 28,925,324 of record OY720432.1, read on the forward strand.
CTCATTGTCTCAGTGCTGGTATGAATCCTGGCATTATCCTGCTGAAAAATCCAATTTTTTTGTCGATTTTCGGCCAGAAAGGAATTAGACTGCTTTGAAGAACCTCAATGTAGTCTGCACTCTTCATCTTTGAAGATGTAAAATGCATTTTTAAGCACCCTCTTGAAGAGAATCATAACCGAACCACCTCCAAAATTTCTCGTAGAGAAATATCTCGGTTTCTTGCGCAAATCTCGCCAATAAGAAAGCATTCCGTCCGGTCCATCCAAATTCCATTTCTTCTCGTCAGAAAATATCACCTAAGAGACAAAGTTAGAACAATATTATTAATGATATTCAAATAAAGAAAAACAACGATTTCACCTACAGTTGTCCAATCAGTAGCAATATTGTTTTCAGCAAATTCCAGCCTAGCGGTTTTGTGGCGACTTAGGAGACGTGGACAACAATTCATTTTGGACCGGACTAGGTTTGGATTTCTTTGAATTGCTCTCCAACCGTCGTTTTTGAAATTTTCGTCTGAGCCAACGCAGCAAGTTTGGTGCAACTCAAGGTCGAATTGTTAGCTGCTCGAGCAATCTTGCGTTCATCTCTTTCCGTGAGCTTTCTTTTTCTTCCACTGCGCTTCACAGTCCCATAAGATTCGAGATCTTTCAAAAAATTACTCACTACACGAGGACTCCAACCGATTCTTTTGGCTATCGCACTTACTTTATGGTTTTCACCTTTTAAAGTTAAAATTATACCTTTTTCAATGTCGGATAATGACGTACCACGTGGCATTTTGAACAAACAATCGAATTTAACACAATAAACACCGTTCCACGATCTGTAGTTCTCGCTACTTGAGTATATTGTGAAACGGGTTATAAATATGAAACGCATTACTACATATCAAAATACGACATTCTCTCTTAAAACGCTTCTCTCGTCGTAAAAACAAAAAAATACAAAAACTAACGGTATGTTGACTGACGTCATGCTATAAATGTGTTCTGTCTCAATTTTCTCTTTTGCTCGAAGTCGCTCTTACATTTTATTCGTATTTAAAAAACTAACTGTAGGATATAAATTTATTTTGTAAAACATTCTAAACATTCATTCATTCACATACGGTACTATTACTGGTTACTGGTTCTCACTTCGTAACAATTCTTTCATTTTTCTTTGTAAATTTTTCAGCTATTTTTCACATGTTTCTTGACTCCTCTTCATATCTCCTAACCTCTCAACATATCTAGCTTCTATTGCTTCCAACAGCCCCTTGAATTCAATTTCGTTTTGTCTCAGTGACGTTTCGAATTGCTCCTCGTATACTTTAAATACCGGGTCGCTATGCTTCCTCGATAGTGACGTGGATGCCGCTGCTGATATGATCACTGACACTATTCTCTTATGTGTGAATGATTTTATTCCTAACAGAATAAAGATCATTAAACCTAAGGCAAACTCATGGTTTGACCAGAACTGTAAAGAGGCTATGAAGTCGAAAGGAGTAAGTTTTCGGTCTTATAAAGCCAACAAATCTGAGGAAAAGCGAAAGAAGTTTAAACAAGCCAGAAAAGATAGCAATGCCCATTTCGACGTGTAAAATTCTTACATGACCAGAAACTGAGGCAAAAAATCCTACAATATCACAAAGGTGGTAAAAATGGTTGGTCATTCGTCAAAAATATTAAAAAATTTGCCTCGTCTGCCATCCCCATGCTCATTTTCAATGACATTCCAGCAGTCAGCTCCTTAGACAAAGCCAATCTGCTTGCTGCTCACTTTGCAGCGGACTCCACCTGTATTAGAGAGCGTCAAATTTTCCATGGGACGGGTCCACTTTCGCACTCGTACAGTTGCAGGAGTACTCAAAGGTCTTAACATACACAAATCCGCTAGGTCCAGATGGTATCCCCCCATTGTTTTGAAGAGGTGTTCTTCTACGCTGTCAAAACCAGTAAGCTTTTCTGTCTATCCTATTCTTCAGGGCTCTTTCCGAGTAGATGGAAAACAGCATTTGTCTAGCCCGTCCCTAAAAAATGCGAATCTTCCAATTACCGACCCATTGCACTTTCGTCCCTTCTTTCCAAGGTCATGGAAACGCTGATAAATCGTCAGCTTATGAAATATCTCGATTCACGAAAACTCCTTAATGAACGGCAGTATGGTTTTCGTAGTAACAGGTCCACTGCTGATTTGATGGCATATCTCACCGAGAAGTGGAACCAATCTCTCCATCACTTCGGCGAAACTAAGATAGTTGCGCTTGGTATTTCAAAGGCATTTGACAGAGTTTGGCATCAGGCTCCTTTATCGAAATGCGTCTCTTGTTCAATAATAATTCAATATGGCATACATTTTTGTCTAGCAAACTTAAAAGCTTTCCTAAAACCGTAAATATTTATTTTATTCTTAGCATCATCACCCATTTCGTTAAATAATTTAAATCCTTTATAAACTAAAGAGTTTTGGGTGTTAGTAGTCCTTAAGTAAGGCAATCTAAAATTATTAATATTTCTTAGTTAATATGGTTGAACATCACCTATATATTGCACATAATTTAACAGATAGTTAGGCATCAAGTTATTTTTAATTTTATACAAAAACATGACAACATTCATTACTAATCGTTTTATAGAGAACCAATTCAATGCACATAATAAAGAAATTATTGACACATATCTATTGCACTTTAAAATACTTCACATAGCCTTATTTTGTAAAAACTGCAGTCTGTGAATTAAACTATCATTACACAAAAACAAAATCGTTGAACAATACTCGAAGTGAGGTTTTACAATCACATTAAAAATATTTATTGCACTTAAAGTAGATATTTCATTTCTTATTCTTTTTAGAAAACCAATCTTTTTACATATATAATCTACATGTTTAGAGAAATTAAGCTTGTTATCAATTATAACCCCTATGTATTTAATCTCCTCAACTTGCTCAATGATCTCACTATCAATTGACATTATTTAAATTGAAATCTTGCCTTAAAATCTGTAATTCACCAAATAAATGCTGGACTTCCCCAAGGCTCTATTTTGTCTCCGATTCTCTTTCTTATTTTTATAAATGATCTCTTGTATGCAACTTCTAATGCAATCTATTCCTTCGCTGATCACAGTACCCTCAGTTTTTTATATTCGTTCCCTAACTCACTCTTCGGCGGTAGAAGGAGAACGGCATCGTATGTTAAACACATTAAATTCCGACCTGGACAGAATAATCAATTGGGGTTCAACCAACAGAGTGGAATTCAATGCTTCCAAAACGCAATGCTGACTTCTGTCTCTTAAGCGAAACCAAAAACCCTCAACCATTATCCATGGATGGTACTTGCATCATTGAAACCGAAAGACTTGCCATTCTCGGTATGTGTATAATAACCATCTTCGATGGAACGATCACATGTTCGAGGTCGCCAAAAATGCTGCAAAATGTCAAGGATTCCTTAAACGGTGCAAGAAATATTTTACCCCGTCTGATCTGGTCTGGTGCACCCAAGACACTTGAACATCGGAGAAATGTCTCGTGTCTCTCCCTATTTTATCGCTATTTTCATAAAAAATGCTCCAGCGAAATAGCCAGTTGCATTCCTCCCCTTCAAAATTTCACCCGTAATACGAGACATGCCTCGAAAGCACATCAGTTCACCTTAAAGCTAAACTTCGGTCATACTGTCAAATATAGGGATTCGTTTATAAGCCGAACGACACGAATGTGGAATGATCTACCAGGCTCTGTATTTCCCCATCACTACATCCTTCGAACATTTAAAGCCAACGTGCACAGACTTCTCCTCTGTTTCTCTTCTCCATTTTCCTAAACTCCCGTGTCCTGAAAAATAAGGGTATTGATAATCTATTTGACGCGCGCTTATTAAAAAAAAAAAAAAAAAAACATATTCGCTGTCCCAAAAAACAATCGTCAAGCTTCGAAACCGAGTTTTTCACCTTAAATTTTTTCGTCGGCTTCTCTCCTTTTTCAATCCACTGCACTCTTGTTTGGACTCCGGATCGTATTAGCGAACCCAAGTCTCATCTACAGTTACGATTCGGTTGTAAATTTCCTCGAGATTGTACCCGGCTAACACCAAAAAATCTTTGCAACACTCGAGTCGTCATTGCTTGCTGAACGGCGTGAGCATTTTCGGCGCCCAGCGCGCACAAATTTTTTTTATGTTTAAATGCTCGTGCAAAATTTCTCCAATCTATTCTTTGCTCGTCCGCTATCTGGTACATTTTTATTCTTCGGTCGGCCGGAATACATTTTTCTACTTTTTCGACGTTTTCTTCAATGACCACTAACACAGGATGCCCTGGGCGGATGTCGTCTTCACAGCTCTCTCGCCCCCTGTTGAAATAAGCGAGCCCATTTTTTGACCATATAGGCCCAGAATCCTGAAGAGTTGATGATATGTCTTCGAAAATTTCGTTAGGCGATTTACCTTTTTTCACGAGGTACTTTATCACGCTGCGCTGCTCAAAATTGTGAGAATTTCTGATTTCGGCTGACATGGTGATGTTTATCCTACCACAGATAATAACAAAATGATATTATTATTGAAACGAGGTGATATTTATACTACTCAAGGGTGTCGCAGTTAGTGCTACCACTAATGAGAAGATGACTCGTTGTTGAGTATCTCAGACCGTGAACTTATCAGCCCCTCGAATGTACTTTCACTTCTATTGTGTTAAAAAAGAAATAAAAATTGTTTGATTTGCCGGAAAATGTTAACATAAATATTTTCATTAGTCATAAAAAAGGATAACCCTCATGCAAACACCATTCTCCCTGCTATATCGATATGTGCGGCCGACATCGTAACACATAACGAGAATCATCACAGCTAATAAGGCCTCTGAATCCTCGATTATTTTACTCAGGTCTGTTTGCTGATACGAGTCTTAAATATTTAAGTATCACTTATACACCTACCAGTTCTTTCGCACTTAGAGTGAAATGTGGAAACTCTTCTGGTAGCACTGACATCCTGACAATCTTGGGCGTGCTTACGTAGCTTGTGGTGGGTCCAGGTATTACTTTGGCGGAAAGGCCAGATCCCGCCAACGTGGTCGTCGCAGTTATCCTTATCTTCATCTTAGCTATTTGTGTGTGTGGGAGGTGGGGTCATCTTGCCCTTTTTCTTCCCTTGCCCAATTCCTGATAAGTGGTCTCATCGCGCTGTGTCCTGTTCTCCGTCCCTATTCGAGGAATCGCGGGTACCATCTTGCGCCAGCTTTACTTGTGCCCCTTCTTCTGGGGTCGTCTGGACCACCCAATTGACTTCTGAGTGGAAGAGCCACTGGGTTGTGAGTCCTTTCGAGTGCTTTGCTCTACTATCACGAGTAAGATGGTCTGCGGGTAGTTGTTGTTAGGGTTTCTCCCTTTTTATCTCTTCTCCTCTCATATTATCTTGGGAGGTAAGCTCCTATGGTGTGTAGTTGGACTCTGTCTTACTCGGTCTCTTGGATGTACTCCACGAAAGATTTGCTCTACACTCCTAGAGTAGAAGGGCGATATAGCACTAGTATATTTTCTAGCTGGTCATGTCAACGCTCGTCGTTAGTTCGCTTTTCGGCTTATCCACCCTGCAAACTCAATATGCTACGTAAATGCCTCCATTAAAATATTTACTTAGCATAACAAGCGTTCAGATTGCCTTTTACCTACGCGATCGAACAAAAGAGTCCGAATTTTTTATGGAGTTGTATTTTTTCGCAGGGATGTGCTTATTTTCCAAATACGCAAACTCACGTGCCATCTTTAAATGTGATTTTGTGTTTACCATTGCTGACAAAATAAATGTTTTCGAATTCCGTTGACTTCGAAGAAAACTGTGCATTAAAACATTTGTTTTATAATGCTTCAGTGAACTAAAACTCATTGAACTGTCTGTGACATTAATTTAATTACTTGGTCAATGCTGACGATCTAATCTATTGGATATATATATGTACCGAACTACACTATCATATTCTTCTTCTTCAATCTTCAGTGCAATTGCCAAGCGTCATTTTCATTATACATAGATAGTTATTCCGAACCTGTTTTCAATTGTCGTTAGGTTTGATACAAATTTGTTGTCGAGCGCATATAGGTACATGCCTTTTTTGAATTACTCATTTATTAGTGCTTCAACAAAAAAAGAAAGTCGTTGATGTAGATTCTGAAATTAATTTCAGTGACATTCGTCAAATGTATTTTAGTAACGTATACCTAATCTTCATGTCCAGGCCACACTTAGCCGAGGTCTGGAATCTCTCTGTTAAAGCATGTCAGGCGTAACACTTGCGGGTTATTATTTCCAGTAGCTAAGAAACTACAAAATGTCACATTTAGTTTGTTAGAGTTACTATCAGTCTGAATCAGTTTGAACTTCCTTCAAATTGAAACAAATTAAAAAAAAATAAAAATAACTGCATCAAGCTTGTATAACCCTGAACCTGCAGTCAGATATTTCCATGTTACATATTATTATTATTATGTTATTGCACCTATTTTATTGTGATAGCACGTGCATATGGAAAGCGGTCTCTAGACTATTCATTGAACCATTTGGAGCTTCTGATGAAACGTAGGAGGTCCCTAACGTCTAATTTTTTAGATCGTTTAGGTCGTTGAAACAGAAGGCTTCTAAGTGGAGTTTCCCAGGTGCAAAGAAGGTGAAGAATAGTTTCCTCCTCATCCTCGTCCATGCAGCTTCTGCAGAAATCATTTGAAAATACGCCAAGCCTAGTTGCATACTTGCTTATTAGACAGTGTCCAGTAATGACACCAATTTCAGCGCGGATATGCAATCTATTAAATAAAAATTAAATTCTAGAGCGTTTCAGGCCAAATCTGTTTTGTCGCTAGACACGTTGTACCACTTGTCCACTTACAATTTGTCCTTTCAATAGTATCCAGTTTTAATTTAAGTTTGCATGTAGCGATCGGCAGTCTAGAGCTATCTGAAGAGATGCGGTTATCAGGCGGTTGCTATCACGTTTTTCTTTAGCCAAGACAAGACTTCCCTTATTGCCATTATCTCCGCCTGGAACACGCTACAATGGTTTGGGATACGAAAAGAGAGGTTTAGATTAAGCCTATCAGAGAAGACCACCTACCCCGTCGTTAGTTTTTGAACCGTCGGTTTTTTTTTTTTTTTTGCCGAGAGGGTGAAAATCTTCTAAAGACACCACTATCTAAAGGCCCGACCGCGCGACTACAACTAAGCCGACGCTTATCCAGCGGTTTTATTTTCGCTTACGAGACTCGTGATTTTTGAAAAAAGATGTTCGTATGTATTTTAAAAATAATGTTGCACTTTAGGCAGGTTAAATTCCAATGGTTTTCACCATATACTATGACGCGAGGTCAAAAGGTTTTATCCTTTGGAGACGACGAATTGAATTGTTCGCGTCAAGTAGTTGAATGACGGTACGGTTACAATGGCCGTGAACACGATCTTTATGTTTACGAGCAAATGTTGTTATCTCTTCGACGACGGTGGGAATTCCCAGGTCCCGTTGAATATCTTCGTCACGTACGTACCACGGTGCACTAACTAAGAACTTTATTTTCAAAAGTTTTTAGAATGTTTCTATTGCTTTTCCTGGTACAACCCCATAGTTATAGACCATACGTCCACACTGGCTTTAGCACTTGCTTATAGATAAGCAGTTTGTTATGTAGGCTCAACTACGAATGTTTTCCGAGTAGCCAGTACATTTGTCGGTATTTGTTTTGAACCGTCGGTGTAAAAATGTAACGACTTATCTTCCGTAAATCCACCTTCTTTCCAGAATGCTGTAGAAGGAATGGTGACTTGAAAGTTTTTGTTAAAATTTAGCTTGGGTGTGGTGTAGTCAATGTTTTCAGCGAAGATTTTAGAATTGTTTAAAATGGAGGCCTGACCATATCCTTTGCTGAACCACTGTAAAGTTGCTTTAATGCGAATAGCTAAGCTAGCTGGCATTTGCCTACCAAAAATGTCGAGGGGTGTCAAATGAAATAGAGTGTCCATTGCTGCAGAAGGTGTCGTTCGTAGTGCTCCGCTAATGCACAGGCATGCTGATCGTTGGACTTAATTTCTTCTGGTTTACCGCCTTGTCCAAGGTAATCCATCAAACAACTACCCCGTACAAAGGGATCGGTCTAATGATGAGATATAGAGCCAGTGAGTTAAGCCCCATTTGTTCCCAATGCCTTTTTTTGCAAGAGAAGAGTGCGACAGTGGCTTTCTTAACTCTTTTATGTATATTAGGTTTCCAGCTTAGTTTCCTATCCAAAATAAGATCCAGATATTTTCCTTCGTTGGAGAATGTTAAGCTCATTCCATTAAGGGATGGAGGGTCAATGGGTAGGATTTAATATTTTCTTGAGAAGATGACTAGTTCGGTTTTGTGAGGATTCACTCCTAGACCACACCGAGCTGTCCACCTAGATAGCTTATTTAAAGAGTTTTGTAAGAGTTCTTTTAAGGTAATGAGGTGTTTACCAGAGACTGCTATAGCAACGTCGCCTGCATAGGTGATAACTTCAACAGCCTCCAAGATTATCAATAGTTCATTAACCAATGAAATTGGGATAGGATGCCACCTTGTGGGGCTCCCCTACTGACATAGGGTGGCCGTGGTGTAGTGGTAACATCATCGCTTGTCACGCTGTTGATTCTCGGTTCGAATCCTGATGTCAAGAATCATTTATTTATTTCGCATGAAATAAATAAAAAAGTCGATCACTTGCGAAAGCTAAGTCAACTCTACTGTGAAGGCATAACGCTGGCAGTAGGGTGGTCATATGGCTAAAAATGCAATTTGATCGTGATGATGACATCAGGAGAACGGAAAAAAAATACTGTGAATCATAAGCAACGACAATAATAGCGAAAAACAAACAAAATACTCCCCAGTTATCTGGACAGCCACCCTTGGAGTTCACAATCTGTCTTTCTCTCTGTGTCTTCCCTTTTCCATAAAAAAAAAAACGCCCGTGTTCTAAAAATTAGTATGCAAATTATAAAAAAAAAAGGTTAGGTTAGGTTTTATGGGTTGACATGGAGGGTGAAAGATCTACTACGCCACACTTAGATCAATGTAGATCCATTGTGATGCCCAAGGAGTGTAGCTTCCCCACTTATTATCTTATTATCTTAGCTTATCCACAGGCATACAAATATTGCTATCTGATGTGAATAATTATTGTTTATAGAATTAAATCATTTCAATAAGAGGCACCTGCCTTTTTGACGCTCGCATATTGTTATTACATAGAAATCTAATCAAAAGTAGGCGCTCTTTTCATCACCTGCAACTTTTGCATGTGTAATTGTTTTTCAACTTTTATAATTAAATTAATGAAAACAATAGCAAATGTAGAATGATATACTCTAGGCAAAAAGAAAAAGTAAATTGCTAATTGTGGTTATCGTTGTTTCCACTACCAATTAAGCAATTGTGACTATGCACTCAGTCTCTTGGCGCACTAAAAGAGCCTCACAACCAATCTCATGCGACCAAAATGGGTATTTTCCCCTTAATGCTACGTTGAGTTATGACTGTGTGCGATGTACTTATGTACATGCGATTATTATGTCATCGACCATTCACAAGTGGGAGTGTTTTGCAAAAGAAATGATAGTTGGGTGGAGGACTGCATCTGTAGGATAGGTAGTATACTGGAATGATTGAAGTTCTCATTTAATGATTATCTATCCAAAACTTTGATGTTGACGCCATGACTTACTGAGACTCACCTACAAGCCAGTAAAAATTATAGTCAGTTGCTTTCAAGTTTGTTGAGATTTTCTTACACGAACATGGGAAGATTAAGTTTGTTCCTTTTGGATTGATTCCCTTTTTTTTTTTGTCTTATTTTATTTCCACTTTAGTATATAAATTTACATTTTTAAGTAAAATAAGAGAAATACTTATATGATAAATTATATTGATTAGTAAATGACCAACAGCATGGTTTTCATTACAAGAAATAACTTAATATAATTCTACTCTACACGTTATATATAACTACATTTGGCTGAATTCTTTCGATTGCAATTTTAATATATTTTAAAGAAAATGTGGTTTGAAAAACTTTATATGTCAATATTATTTTTTTTTGTAAAACTAACTAAAACTACCTACAATAATAATAAGAAATTAAACTAACTTAAACTAAGCGTCAGCTTTAACCCAATCAAGCCACCAATATTTTCCTGATTAACTATCTGATCATTATTTGAATCTCCTTCGGGTACGTTTGTGCAGTATCTGAAATCAGCATATCCATCCGCCGAGTGCCCACGAACATAGAGGATTCTCTTGTCTGTGGCCCTTCTTGCAACATGATATATAAAAACATTTCTCGAGTCTGATAAGTAGCCATGTGCATCCAGATACAGGAATGCCTCAGGTAGAATATGTCCACTTTCTAATAAATTTCTAAAATACCCAGGGTTAGGATAAAACAAGCCCGGAAATAGATCTTTCTTTCTCAGTGACATTCGCTGACCGCGCAAAATGATTCCTCACAAGGTCCAGAACGACATTGTCAATTCTGGACACGGCGGAAGCATCCAGTAACCTTTTGTTTGAGACGTAGTGTCGAAAGTCGGAAAATGCGCTTCTGTACATCTGCATGCATGCTCGAAGACACTTTCAAAAACTTTAAGTTTTTCCATATACGATGGACTTATGTTCCACCATTCTGTACTTACATAAGTCAGAATCGGACGCACAAATGCCTGGTAGCAGACGATCTTAACATCTGATCTTAGATAGTTGGAGTAAAAAGGCTTTTAAGTGACATGAATGCAGCTCTTGCCTTCTTCAACTGTGTGATTTACGTGATTATTGTGGTATAAGAACTTATCCATATGAACATTTAGATACTTCACAACAGTCTTTGATTCGATGCGAAGTCCATCAGAACCTCTTAGTTGGAAGTTTTTCCAATTGCTTCGCGAGTCTGAGTTACCGCGTCTCAGTGGGGTACTGAGATGACAGTATGGTTTCACATTTGGACGTATTTATTTTTAGTTCCTAGTCTCGGCACAATGCCTTAAGCGTGCTGAACTTACGTTGGAGTTCACTTTGAATTCCTTTGATTTTCGTGTCGTGGGCATACAGAATGACATCGTCAGCGAATGTCAACGAATTATACATATCCCTCAGCATTTCGGAAAGGTAAATGTGAGTATTCGTACCGTAACTGCGGCAGACCATTAGTTATATTAAATACTCTAATTGTCCTACATTGTCTATCTGTTACAACAAATTTCTATTCTAGCACCATCGAGATGATCACCTTTATGAGGTGAGGCGAAAATTCATATCTGATAAGTTTGTAGATTAACCCGTCGATCCAAACCGTGTCGAAGGATTTTTCGATATCTACTAGGCAAGCAGCTGTATATTTCTTGGCCATAAGATTCCAGTTAACTCCTGAAATCAGTTTTGTGATAGCATGCACTGACGAGTGGTTTCTTTTGAACCCAAATTGGTTCCGCCGAATTATCTCCTTTGTCTCGCACGCGATAAAGATTGACTTGCTAATAACTACCTCAAAAACCTCCCAATGTTAGGCCGGACACTGATTGGCCTATAATTAGAAGGATCAGAAGGATCTTTCTTTTTCTTAGTTATTGGAAAATCTTTGATATTTTCCAACAACTTAGAAAGTAGCAGTTATTCAGCAAGTTATTAAAAATTGAACAGTATTGCCGTATGATTTCGAAAGGCATATGTTTCAGAAAGATGTTTGGGATGTCATCCAATCCGGAAGTCAGTCTCCTGAATATGTCTGTCAGTTCTTTGAGCGTTGTGTAATAGTTGTTTGTCTGTTTTGTTTTCAGTTCGTTCGCTTTTACTTCCCCAGAAAAGCGGAGTTAAGTGTCTGTCATTGCGGCTAAGCGAGCTCATTAGTTCCCCATGTACTATGCCAACTTTGTAACTTGGATGGTCTGTTGCGTGGACTGCCTCGAAGTGAGGTTCAATAAGATTAAGCTTATCCGTTCTACCATTGACAACGAAGTGGTTATCAATGATAGGACACTGTTGACTATTAATACCTGCCTGAGAAAGGAGCGGCTCAGAATGCAGAGTCAGTTTCAGAATTTTGAAAATGCTACCAGGCTTGAAGATCTGATTTATTTGAGGAAACTTGTTCCTATAATAGGACTTCGTAATTTTTTCGGCGCGTTGCCTCCAATAATCATTAACGGAATTCAGAAACTGCTGTCTTATGAGCGACCTTAAATTTCTCAGAAGGGATTTTAATTTTATCAGCTCCAGATTGTTCGATTCGTCCTGAAACTGACGACGTAACCGATTTATCTGGGTAAGCAGAAAGCTTTTGTGAGTTTGTAGCGTTCGTAGATTTAGATGACATTCCATGCTGTTTCTGCTTTTTATCCTCGGTACTGACGACTCCACTGCCTCCGATATCACCGTATTGCGGTTCCCAATATAAAGATCACACTCCTCGTTCATGAGATTCCTTCCATTAGGAACTTCAGAAGATGATTTCGGACGGCGCAACGGGCGAACTTACATCAATCGGTTTTCCTAAAATTGGGTTTTTGGAATCTCTTGATACGTTGCGATGCTAAGGATGGTGTCGTCAGAAAAGGATGTTGTTATGTCGCTGTCATAAGGCAATAGCGGGATTTTATTATCGCGGACCGTTTCAATTTGCAATCGTGCGTCCGCTATGCATAAATCAATATATGAATTTCCGGAAGGGAAACTAGGTGTAACTGGGGTAAATAATTTAAGTTTATATCCGATTTGGTTGTCTTCAACAAAACGCTTCAAGAATCTGCCTCTTCCATTAGCAGTTAAGTTCAACCAAGCAGGATGTCTCGCGTTCAAATCTTCCGCTAAGACGAAATAGTTATTTAAACCATCCAGCCTTAGTATTTCAAACAATTTTTCCAATTCGAAATTAAATACGCCGATATTAAATACAGACAATCATTATCCCTTAAAGGCAGTGAGATAATAGTTGACTCCAGGCAATTAAAAAAAAAACTTTGATAACACGGTGTTCGATTGTTTCTAATCTTAGCGGTTTATGAATGAGGATCTCGGTACCACCGCTTCGAATCGAAGTTTGTCTGTCAGTACGTATTAGATTGTAGTCCTTGAATTCCAAGTACTCGTAATGTCGATCGTTTAATTTTGTTTCACTTAAAAATAGTATGTCGGGTCTGTGATCTGTCGCAAAGCGCAGCACGTCGCCTCACCTAGCATTAGTAATTATGGGATTGGCATTCAGCGCCACTATCTTGAGTTCCTTGCGTGTTCTAGGCATTGTTAAAAATATTGATAATGGCGTCTAGTTTTGCCGCCAGATCCTTAACATCTCTTGCGAGGTTCTTTACCTGACTGCAAATTTTCATTTGTAGAGCGCGAAACAGTCTTTGAGCTTTGTGTGTTTCCTTGATCTTTCTTTCGCCCCTTTTTTTCGCTCTTGCATCTCGTCTATAATTCTTTTGTAGACCTCATATCTTCTGAAAGAAGCAGGATGGACAGATTTTTTGCAAAAGATTCAAAATAGCTGCTCTTTCTTTGCGTCCTTTGTCTCCTGGCACATACCAGCTACGTGAGTTTCCGCACATTTAACACACCTAAATATCATGTTGCAGTTCGAAGCAGCATGGTCAAATCTATGACATTGAAGAATTAACTTTTTGGTATTTTTTCAAAGGAGATAATATTGCCTCCAATATGCTTGATTTCTCGGAGATTTTGGGCTTTACTATTAGGAGATAATTGTACCGTTGTAATAGTTAGGGTTCTATTTAGTCTCTTAGAACGCGCCGTAACTTACCTGAATGTTTTTTTCAAATTTAAAATTTGGAACTTCTAATGTTTGTAATTCTTCAAGAACTTCTTCTGGGCTGAAGCTTTCACTAAGGCCTTTCAACAAAAATGTCTGAAGCTTATCATCTTTAGGTGTATATGACTTAGTTTCTTTAACTTTGCTGCAGTCATTTTTGTTTTTAAGTTTTAAAGCTAACTTATTGCTACTTACATTTTTAGTCACAAAATTACCACTTCCAATTTTATCGTCTAATATTTTGTTATGTTGCGGCTGTCCTCTTTGTAGATTTTTATTGGTGGAGATATCCTTTTATGCACTACTATTGTTGACGTGGTGTTTTTTTCTTCCTCTGTATTGTTGTTGGTCTTAGGTGTAGTTATCGTCACATCATAGTGTTTTTTTCCTCGTTCGCCCCTTCATTTTCTCAACCGGATCATTTGAAGTTCCTGGCTGGTTTTCGGTCGGTTGCGTGTCCATTGGTTCGTTCTTTTCTGTGTTTTTTATTTTTTGTTTCCTTACTCCGGATCTTTCTTAATTTGCCAGTAGTGGTGAAAGAACCATCGCTATCACTCCCAGCTAACATTTTTTTCAGCTCTTCAATATCTTCTTTGTACTTTTGAATAGACATGAGAGCGTCTAAGTCTCTTCACCTTCTGACCCGCGGGAGGCATGTTTTTTGACACTGCACTTGCACTGGTAATTTTTGTATTTCTTTTATTCTTTATTTATTTAAAGTTCAGTTGGGACAATTTTTTTTCTTTATTTTTTTCTTTTGTTCACTCGCGCTCTCTGGATAAGCTCCTGCTTTGAATGATAAACTACTACCTCAGGATGGATTCCAAGACTCTTCATGTAGCACCTGTCCACCTCAAGAATTGAATACGTATCTTCCCCACCAAGTCAATGTCGTCGTACAGCCCGCCCAATTCATAGTTGAATCACACAGAGAATTTTTGTTTCTCGAAGACCACGGGTAGCTATTTTCATCCAACTTTGATAAAGTCCACTTTCCCCCCGGATAACAGCCTTATTCACGTATTTTTGTGAAAAGATAGATAGATAAGATCTTCAGCCGTCTCCTGTCAGATAAACCTGAATTCTTTGATGAACACGAACAGCACGTAAAGCTCATCTGAACAAATCGGTAGCGACGTACAATTGATCACAGAATATCTCTGATCACAGAATGCTTACAGCTCATGTAGGACCTACGGCCTAGCATAGGCAATCCTGTTGTGAGGGTTATATTTGTCGCACGAATGGGAGCAACCTACAGATTTATTCCCAAATCCGAACGACGAGATTAAGTAGATATGCATTACAATTTTATTAAACCATCTGACCCAGCAGCTTAGTTTGGATTGACCAAAAGTGTTTTAATTTCGGTCCGGTTGGGTGAATGGAAGTATTGATCGTCATCCAGATTAAGAGGAGGTTATTACGGTGCTGCTATAGCAAGTTCATCGGATAAGTCAAATTCATTTTAGACCCATTAGCCTTGCGACCGAATTTAGAGAGGTCTTGGATTCTTGAACAATTTTGGACGTTGTTAAAGGTTTGAGCAATGCTATCGCTACAGAGTCAGACATTCCGCCTCTTCCATCTAAAGCGTGGACTATTTGTTGGATTATTTTTTTAAATTGCTATAAAAAAATCCATTTGATATCTTTAATATTTGTTTGCTTTATTGTAGAGAATACACTTTCTGATTATTTTATGGAAACTAATTTCATTTAAATGGCTGCCCGCTGGCTTGTAGTAACCCATCCTGTTAACCTAATTGTGCACTATATTTGTGATGGTTCGGCGCTCTATTTCACGAATAGCTCGATCAATATTATGCTTAAGTGTCCGTCAGCATAACACCGATCATTAATTGCACCCTTGCTGAAATCAGTTTCTGGCCAAAAAATGGTTATCATGTTTCTGTTTCGCTCTCCGTTGATCGTAACGTTGTTATCATCTTCATCTTCGAAGAAAAATGGGCCAATAATGCTGCCACACCAAACAGCCACTCGTTGAGGATGCATTCGCTGAGTGCACAGGACGAACACGAGGATAATTTGTGTTATCAATTAGCATGCCCATCTCATGAACTATCTTCACAAACTTGCGTACAGACACGGTTGGTGCATTATTTTGACTGAAATTTATTTTCAAAATTCGAACTGTTTCGACAACATATGAGGGGCGGCTGATTAGTTCGCGGCCTAAGTCATTAAGTGAAAGAAGAGATCCGATAAAAAATTGCATTTCTCATTTCTCAATATAATCTCTTTGTCTTCAAAATGATTTTCTACGGGCGCCTTGATCTTGTGAGCATTTCTGATTTCGGCTGACATGGTGATGTTTATCCTACCATGAGATTATTATTGGAACGAGGTGATATTTATACTACTAAAGTGTGCCGCAGTTAGTGTTATCACGAATGAGAAGATGAATCGTTGTTGAGTATCTCAGGTCGCGAACTTATCAGCCGCCCCTCGTAGCACTCACTTTGCTTATTTGAATATTTTTCAACGTTGTTCAAGCGTAATTCGATTCATTCCGTACACTGTGCTAACGTTAATTTTTTGAGCGCGAAAGAGCTGTCAGTGTCAAAATAACATGTAATTTAAGAAGAAACCAGCAGATGGCCCACCCTTTATTATATTTTAACTGTATTATTCATAATACAGTTTATAGCCGTTAGGATAGCATAAGTAATCGCTTGGAATATAAATACATGTTTGTCTAACAAGAAAATAATTATTGCTCAAATTCTGGCCTGAGCCAGTCGAACGCGAAGGAATTTGTACAGCTCGAAGTTCTGGTGTGACTGCATTGAGACCAGGTTACTAAGAGAAAAATACAAGGTCTTCCAATAGGGACTTCCGAACTTTGGCAGTTGATAGCGGCCATATTGTTGAAGCTACATCTGTAAAATTGGCTGCCATTTATTCAGTCTGTTTTGCCAAATCACCATGGATGGATATAGCGTTCAACAATACGTGCAATTTATAAAATTGTTTTATCAAAATGGGTGTTCTGTTCGGGCAACGTTCCGCGCGCTTCGCCCATTTTACGGTCGCCATAATCGTCCTTACGAGAGGACTATTCGCAGTGTGGTGGATAAATTTGAGTCCACTGGTTCAGTAAACGATCAACCAACACCCGTACGTCGACGAAACGCAAGATCTGCCGAAAACATCACCGCTGTACATGAGAGTGTGCGGGAGAATCCGAGGCAGTCGATTTCGCGTCACAAGAACTCGGCCTTTCGCAGATCACAACTTGGAGATTTTTGCATCATGACTTGTACAAAATTTAACTGATCAAAGAGCTGAAGGTAAACGACCATAGACAACGACGTGTGTTCGCTGAATGGGCTCTGGAGCAATTGGAAACTGACCCTAATTTTCATCGAAAAATCATCTTCAGCGATGAGGCCCATTTCTGTATGAATGGGTATGTCAACATACAAAATTGTCGAATTTGGGACGATACCAATCCACTTGAGATCCAAGAGCGTCCAATGCATCCCGAACAAGTCACTGTTTGGTGTGGATTTTGGTCTGGCGGCGGCATCGGTCCATATTTCTTTGAGAAGGACGTTGGCCAGGCCATCACTGTCAACGGCGAGCGCTATAGGATGATTACCAACTTCTTTTAGCCTGAATTGGATCATATAGACACCAACAACAGGTGGTTTCAACTGGACGGCGCTACGTGCCACACAGCTCACGCCACATTGGAAATTCTGCACGAGCGATTCGAGTGCATGATCATTTCACGTGGAGGTGATATGAACTGGCCACCGAGATCGTGCGATTTTACCCCGTTAGACTTTTTCTTGGGGGGTTTTCTGAAGTCGCAAGTCTATGCGAATAAGCCACAAACCACAGCGGCCCTCAAAGCCAACATAACCCATGCCATCGGTCAAATTCAGCCTGATTTATGCGCCAGAGTCATGGAAAATTGGACATTCAGATAAAGATAGGAAGCGCTTAATGAAAGACCCTGATATAGCGTGGTCATCTGTATATGTATATGAAAAGGGGTTTGTTTAGAACCAGGTTGCAACACATGAGATCGCATATTCCGAGGTTGTCTAAAACCGTCTCGATGCGGAGAAAGAGCACTGATGCAGATTTCTTTATTGCTCTTTTGATAGACATGTTTCGACTTAGTAAATAGTGGAGCATTTTATGAAAACGTCGAGGATTTTGTTTTCACACCCGTTGTCAAGATGATTGGATTTATTTTCGCTATAAGCCCAGTTTCGAAAATAAATCCAACTTAGTCCAACTGTCAAAACTCTACTTACCGAAATACATACCCCTTGGACGTTGCCACAAAACGCAATAGACGCTATGATCTCTAAGTTTAAAAAGGACGCTACACCACAAGAAACATATCTCCAATTTTTTAACGAAAAAATCAGTGCGTTTAACTCGACTTGGGACATAATGTACACTGACGGCTGCAAAAGTGGCGAGGGTACTGGTTATGCCATAGTTAGCAACCGTGGCCACTCATGCTGAAAAGTTACTGGACTACTTTTCGATAGTATCCACTGAAGCGCTAGCGATTCTTAAAGCCACAGAGCTAGCGATAACGTCAAATGGGAAAACAGTTATCTGTTCAGACAGCCTTTCCACGTTAAACGCGATACGGAACATAAGACACCGACCCCCCTTCATAAACAATATCGGCGGACAACGTCCGAAACTAAAGCTAATTTGGGTACCGGAATAAAAGAAAACGACCAAGCAGACAACGCAGCCAGATCCACTTCCTTGCGAACGGACTCAACATTTTACCCGCCCAAAACCGACTATCTGAAGTTGGCGAACTCCCACTGGGAACGGAAAAGAAAACTGGAATGGACCCATTACTCCGCTCTCAATCCAAAGGTGGATCCAGTCTTCTATCCTACGAACACAACTCACAAGATGAATAAATGCTTCCTGAGACTTCAAATCGGCCATACACAATTAACACACAGTTACCTACTCATCAAGGAAAAACCTCCCACTTGCCACCTATGCCAATCCGATAATACCATATCCATAAAACATTTAACATCAAAATGTCAAAAAGTCGACTCACTACTCGTATGTAAAAATCTATTTCAAAAAAATTTCGTTTCCCTGTTGTCAGTTCCTTCAAAATATAAAAAATGTATACAAAATTTTAATAATTACAAACTTAGTAAACAGCTTAGTGATGCGGGGGCGACCGAGTGGGTAGTCGTGTCTACAAGGTCTGTGTTCCCTCGGTCGGCCCCACAACAACGTTTTTTTTTCTGAACCTTTAGTGCATAATTTTTTAAGTTTTAGCATAAAGCCCTGCTAGCTAGAGTTATAGTACATTTATGTACACTTAATGAATAATAATAATAATAACCCCACTTTTACCTAGTGTTGTTCCGGGTGGTCATTGATTTTCGGATAGTTTTTCAGTTATTCAACTAGTGTATTTGTTGACATGTAACATCAAAACAGCCCAAAAAAATAAAAATTTTGTATTATATATTGCAGAGGGTAACCTGCTTATTTTTGGTTCACCACATATGTGAATAGTCTTGTAAGTTTTTCAGCCGTGTAGTTTCGTATGCATGAACATTGGACAGGATTTTGTAAATGCTGTATTCATGGCAGAGGTCTAAAAGTTCTTAAGCTTGTCTAGTCTTGATAGTCTCATTTTCTTCCTCTCCTGCGTTTGTAACCTGTAGAAATCGGATCTTAGTCTAACTTCCGGACTAGTGGTAGTTCTCGTGCTGTCTTTTCCATTCTTTTGACTTAAAGTTTCATAGTGGGTAAGTCATCAAATAGTCCACTATTACAATTTACACTACTTCGGAAGTTGCAGATGTACAGAATTTTAATTAATCTGCGGAAAGTCTTCTGGGCCAATGTAGTGCACTCCAAATCAAGGTAACAACAATCGTTGTACAACCTGTTATGCAGTTCGCTTCATTTTTTGTATCCACCTAACTAGAGTGCTATAATGATATGTTTTTGATATCACGTTACTAATCATCACTAATGCTTGCTATTGAACTGGTGAATGAGTTCAGGGTTTACATACCCACAGAACCACTTGGAGTGAGTGGTGATTGTGAAGGTTTGAAGGACTTTTTTTTCATCTAATAAAACTGTATCACTTACTATCATGGTCACTAACAATGTCTTTCATATCTATACATTAATTTAAATTGATTGTCCTATAAAGTCTCAAACGCCAATGGTTTAGAAGAATCCCGATGGGTTATTTACATAATTCTGTTACTATGCAATTTTTGACACACTTCTATCAATTCTATTTGAAATACGTTTTGTGCCCGAGATTGTGGTAAAAGTATTTAGAAATTATCTGCACTCAATGTAGAGATACTTCGTGATATATAAGTATAGTATGTTAACATACGTACATGTCATAAGTTTTACACCCGCACCAAGTGGCTAAAGCGACGAAATGTGAACAATTTCATAGAAAATTTTATTTTAATGCACGCTAATAAATTTTCGCAAATGCTTTGAGAATGCCTTATTTTTTCCCTGTTGAGCGTCACATCGTACTATTTTTCTTTGGTTATTTTTGTTTTCTTTTCATTATTGTCAATGGTATTCTCAGCTATTATTATTTGTTGTTTTTATTTTGTCCCATTTCTCTCTCTTGTATAACTTAAAGGAGTATTTTGCTATTCGCTTTATCTATCTCGTTTTTGTTTATTTTTAAAAGATCTATTATTACACATTCAAATTAAATAACTTTACAGAGAGACAAAATATACTATATATCACCTGAAGCAAGCTCATCATCAGATGAGATTTATATAGAAAAGCATAACACAGAGAAAAACTAATTAAGGCTTTAATGATGCTGATGTGGTTATGGCGTAGCAGGGATTGCGCTTCTAGAGGAACGAGAGCGGTGACAGAGGTGGAGGTCGTTCTCGTTCGAGTATGCGACGCTGTATTTAGTTTTATCTGTGACCAAAGCACCTTCTTTGCTGGTTGACAGCAGTTCAACGATGCAGTAATAGTCTTAGATTTGTCGTCCTTTTGTCGTGTTGGTGATTCCAAAGGGTTAAGCCGGGTTACATTTCGGCGTGGATAGATAATTATGGAGATTTCTCATTTCGAGAGGAACATAAAACATGACCATGGTGTCATATAGTTAATATGAAGTATCCTAGAAGAACAATTTGGCAATACGAAAATGCCGACTGGAGCGGTCTTAATTTGTTCTTCATTAATGCCATGGCCAAAATGTTTACAGACCTAATTTTACTTGATAAAGGAGCGCATTCCTTCATCCCAAGTAAACTTGTAAGTGTGAAACTAAAACATGAACTCTGGTTTAATCCGAATATTCAGGACTCTATAAACGAGCTAAAACTTAGTACAACGTCATTTTAAAACATACTCAATTTCTATTAGACCAAAAAGTGAAGGGAAAATTGCGGGGGTTTTTCGTGAAAAGAATAAAAGACTCTGTCTCATCCACCATCCCAGCTTTTGTTACAAGAGTGAGCCAACCTGTCTGCACATGGCATATTTCCCCTTGTTTAGAAGAGATGTCCTTCTACCTTGCCTGAACATATACGCAAGATATTTCACCTGTCATAATCTAGGTATCTAGGTATCTTTCCGGATAGATGAAAACTGCGCAAGTCAAGCAAATTCCGAAAAAGGACGTGCTTTCCAAGGTCATGGGGAGCATTGTCAATTACCACCTTATGAGATATTTGAAACTAAATCATCTCAATCAATCTCTTTAATATGGCGTGTAACCGTCTTTGGTTTTATAAGGGCTTCAACTCTTATCGGCATGGAATCGTAACCCTTTTTGATGCGGCTTCTTAATTCCTGCAAATATCTTAGCTTTTTGTTCTTTAATTTTACACCCATTCAATGCCAAACGTGCTCAATGGGATTCATGTCCGGACTGTTTTCGGGCCAATGGAGTGAATTTATACTCAATTCTTCTTTTTAACGTTGAACCCAGAAAAAGAATCGGATAAAATCGATTAAAAACACCATAAAGACTGATACAATTATCAAATAACAGTGGAAAGTTCATGGTTTACTTACGGTCTTAGCACGATGGCAAGGTGCGGAATCGTCTTGAAGCACGACACCCGTGTACTACTGGCTCACTTTCTCTATAGTGCGGTGCATTTAACAGCATTTATGGATCCATTCACTATCAAATGTGTGCCAACTCTACCGGCAGTTATGATTTCCCAAACTATGACACTTTTGGATCTTTTCGAACGAGCTGCTACACATTCTTCCTTCAACTGTTCTCCGGGTATACGACGAACTGTGGTCTTTCCATCTGAAAGTTCTAGGTTGAATTTGGACTCTGTGAATATGACCTTTTGCCAGTCATTTCGGGTCCAATTATAGTAATAAATATATCCGAGGCGTAAGAAGCGTTTTTTTTTCCGTCCGGTAGGCAAACAAACCTGCTTCGTTAAGCCGTCTTTGAACTGTTTGGATGGTTTTCACAATATCCCGTCTTACTTGTGGTGCAGTAACGAACCTGTTCCTTAACATTGTCCTCTTTATATGGTGGTCGATACTAAGAGTAGTCCATTTTTTACTACCGCTTCCACTTTTTCCACTAAAACACCACTTTCTTTGTATTTTTTTTTAATAAATCTTATTCGATTCGTTGAATCCAAATCAACGAGAAATGTCTCTCATCGATTCACCTCAAGAGTTCTTCTTAAAAGCCAGGATTTGACCTTTTTCGAATTTTGATAACTGCCTTGCGCACTTTTTTCTTCTTAAAAATGTATGCGACTTCAAAAACAAGATAACCTCGGAGAAACAGAGCTATTAAATTCCTAATTGCTCGATAGTGAAAGGATTTTCCTCGTTCATTAAAAAAAACTGAAAACAGAGCAGGTCAGGTAGGTACTTGGGTGCTGCTTTTTTGCATAACATTTAAAAGGAAATTTCCAAATCCCAGAGCACTCAGCCTCGAGTTGTAGTACAATGGTCAATCGAGTATGTGCCGATACGACTCATAGGCCGGTTGTATAGAAGGGTATACATCAAGTCTTAATTTTTTTTATTTCTTGTTGCTCGCTATTTCTATTAGGTAACGGAGGTATTCTTTTTTTAAATTTCTCTCTGGATAGGCGATCCTGTAACGCTGAAACAGCGCCCCGAGATGCTTGTTAATTTTTCTCTTGAATAGCTGGTGATTATCTCCTGGGTGTAACTTTCAAAGGTTACTTGTTCTGTAGCAGAAGGATTTTTGATAGAGGGATGTTCGACCAGTTGCCAGGTCGATATAAAATTAATGGGCTTTAGTGGTTTGGGTAGTAAAATTCTCAAATGTCACATTTCTAAGGAACCTTCTTATTGAAGTCTTCGGAACGTCTGCTGCGGTAGCTATAGAAGAAACATATGTACGTATGTAGATCTCTTAGCCTCCGATCTATTAAGCGAACAGCTCATCTCTCTCTCCCTCTCTCTCTCTCTATCTCTCTCTCTCTATCTCTCTCTCTCTCTCTCTTTCACTACCTGCTATACTCGTATTGGAGAAATATCGATTCCTACGTATGTACCTCATGTGTGTTCTGTAGCTGCAAGCACAAACAACCGCGGCCAAGCGAACATTTCTAGTCATTTGTGTGATTGTACACATTCATTGTATTCTCACTAAAATCTGCAAACATTTAGCGGGTCTTTCAAAAGCTGTGTCTTATTAGGTACCGAGCCTTATTTGGTTAGCGTACTTTACTTGAAATTGATGAATTATTTGGTCTTGTGATTTGAGTTGGGTAGATGGTTTTGGGAATTCACATCTTGATTTTGTTGTCCTTTTGACAAACTTGAACATATCTGATCAAAATTGAAATTGAAATATTGAGCTTAGTTAATTCGAACCAGAATTTTAGAACTTTTCAATCTTACCTATAATCTTTGAAAGAGGGTAGCATGATTTAAGTTTAGGCAGCATGCGAGTAGTAGCATGAGTCTTGTAAAATTAGCAAAATGCTACGGCATTCTTCACCAAAGTAGGGGTTTCGTTGTGGTGGATGGAAGAAACGCAGCACATCAGAGGCGAAGTTTCACTAGCTGGTGATGATACCACTAGTTTTCAGCGACTGATTGACGGAATTGGACCTTAACCTCCTAGTTAAGGGTGACTCCATCGAAAAAGGCTCTAGTAGTCTCTTGTGATTGTAGCTGATTCATATAAATCTTTCCCACAGTAGTATTTATTCGCTTTTACTTGTAAGTTTCAAAAGTCATAGAACTAAGAATTTACTGAGCTAAGATTATAAAAGCTCATTAATCTCATTTGCTGCATACTCGTATGTTTGATACATTCATGAGAATGAACAGAAACAATATGTCATCAAAACCATGCATCATTGCCTGCTCTGAAGAAATATCAAATAACGCACACATTTGAAAGTAGTCTAATACCTGTCTGCAGCGAACGTATTCAACTTTTGGTTTTATTCTATTGTTTTTTTTTTTTTTTTTGTTAAAAATAAAAGTAGAAATAGAAAAAAAAAGATTTACTGCGAAACAAGCAATTCATATGGTCCTCGCCCAAAACGGACAAAAGAAATATTGAGGAACCATTTAAATGTATCTCCTATGTAGAAGAAAACAACAATTTAAATGTTTTCTCCAACTAGCTACATTTTGCTAAAAAAAATCGAGGAAATACAAACATGAGTTGAAATGTTTGAATCATTGCGCTTTTCTCCAAGAGTGAATACTGTGTCCTCAAAAAGAATCAGTCCCTCGTTGGTATTTTGGTCTCTGTATTGAATTTCATAATCGTTAATCGCTGTCTAACCCGATGTAAGTTATCGTCACATATGTGTGTTCGAAATGCATTCCATAGTTCTAAAGGATTAGACATTTCACAAAACATTAACATAATACCAAATACTCGTAGCTCTCTCATTTTGTTTGTACTTTCCAAAATAGTTGCATCTGACAAAGTATCTCGCCAGTGAGTGTCACTCTGAAACAAGTGAGTGTCACTCTGAAGCCGTGGTGTAGTGGTAACATCATCGCTTGTCACGCTGTTGATTCACGGTTCGAATCCTGATTTCAAGAATCATCTATTTATTTCGCATGAAATAAATAAAAAAGTCGATCACTTGCGAAAGCTAAGTCAACTCTACTGTGAAGGCATAACATTGGCAGTAGGGTGGTCATATGGCCAAAATGCAATTTGATCGTGATGATGACATCAGGAGGACGAAAAAAAAATACTGTGAATCTTAAGCAACGACAATAATAGCGAAAACAAACAAAATACTCCCCAGTTATCTGGACAGATACTCGTCATAATTCTGAGTCCCGCTTTATACCTGGATAATTATCTACCTAGTTCTGCCTTAAGTTTTATTACAAGCCCCACTCCTTGGTGGGGGGATAACCTCCACCAAACCATTTTGTTTGCTTCTCTAGATGTCCTTGCACAAATTTTATTGTTTTGCTTATTAAAAACTTTTTCGACGGTGAAAATCTTTTCGTCCGTAAAAAGGATATTTTCGTGGCCGTTGTCCGCGTGCGAGTGCAAAAGTCGCTTGCATCTTTCAAGCCGGTTTTGCCTTAAATTAGGCATCAATAGATGTCCAGTTGACATCTGGCTTTCATGTTCTCACGCGATGTAATTTTCTGTTTTCGAAGGGCATTTCTTCGAATTCGCTTGCATACAGCTTTTGCAACCGCGCTCGTACGGGCAACGCGCGTACCCATTTTTTTTTTCGCACTTATGCAATGCTATGACAGCAATACAATTTTCTGTAATACTCCACTCCACGGTAATCAATCAGTAACTGAAACCAAACTGGATGATATTTATTGCATTTTGTAGTACGAGTTCTGAAAAAAAAAGTTAACGATACTTTTCCTAAAGTTATTTTCATGCCTGGAAGTTTTGTAACGGAATTTATGACAGGACTAGGTACATCTTGGCCTCGCTTTCTTCGTTGCCATTTTTTGTTAGTCCATGTGTAATAAGCTGGTACCCCATGGTAGAGTAAAGTCTTTGGGAGTTCATCAGCCATACACAAAGAATAAAAAGTTGTCTAAGGTAAATTTGCCATAACTTGCTGTAGGTTTTCTGCAGTAAAATATACCCATTTTCTAAATGGACGGACTTCATGAATGGAAAATCCTAGTATTTTCCAAATACCTTCAGAGGTACTTAAATATCTACCATGTAGATATTTAAGTCTCATCTTTTTTTATTTTCAACGGTAAATGTTGCCGTATCGTTACGAAGTGCAACGAAGCATCTGAAAAGAATCGGAGACTAAGAGACCACCTACTTATTATCAACTATGAAATTATTATGCAGTAGAGTGTGTGTCTACCGTCAGCTGGACTTCTCCTACTGTACTTAGAATATCCATCATCACCGGTTTTTGTGTACTGAAGCTCACGGGGACATTTTTTTGGATCTTCGTCTTTATTGGAGATTTCAGTTGAAATAATGCTGTCTATTTAATCTGGTCTTATTTTGTTCACTAACCATATTAAAATATGGGCATGAGGCAAATCTCTCATCTGCCATTCGATAGAAAATATATGGCATAAAACTAAACCAAAAAATCTTCGTTTTTTATGGTATCCATAAATTTTCTTTTAGGTGAAACAATATTACATCTTTCACTTGACAGGTAACCTGAATACAATTCTGTTTTAATTTCCGGCCATTCTGGGTTGCACGTGAAAATGATAAATAAATCTGACTTTCCGAGATAACTAATGTATGTGAGAGCATCCTGCATACGTTCATGGAGATATCTTGAATGTAGATGGTAAAATAACCAATTAGCCTATATCCGCTGGATTAGAGTCTTCAATAACAGCATGTCTCAAATGTATGTAATTGTTAGCTCGTAACGTTTTCTGATGTGCTCGAATAAAATTTAATCCTTCAGTTATCATTTTCGCAGCCGTATCGACATAATATTGATTGAAGCTATTGTCTCTTACTATAAGTCTATATGCATAAAACTGCATACAGGACATCTTTTTCTGGGGATTATCTTGTTTGGTGGTTGGTATTATTTGTGAAATAATGGAGTAGTAAACATCCTGTAGTAGTCATGGCCTTTGTTGAAAATAAAAGGTTCAGATATCCTCTGCCTTGTATTATTGCGTGATCGTATCACGATATCCCTAAATCTACAATCTTCTTCAACCATTAATACTGCCACTTCAAGTCGCTGGAAGATTATAATGACCTCTGTGTTCACCAAGCGGCCGCTTTCAGCATGAATTATATTTGTTAATATAGTTGGCATTTGTTCTACGGCTGTTGTAAAGCTACTCACATAAATATTATTGTCGCGAAGAATTTTTTGTAATTTTTGCAAAATATCTTTTTGGAAGAATGGTGCAGAATTATGTCGCAAACAAAAAAAAATTGTAGAAATTGGGCGGCTGTATCTGTTGGAGGTAATAAACTGCCAATTAAATGATAAATTTGGCAATGTTATTTATATGTTGGCATGTAATTACCTTCTCTAACTTCATTACCTCAAAAATATGTCATTGCAAAATATCCATTGTACTTTCGAATATTCTTTTGGAAATGGTTTAATTTGCATTCGTTCCAATAAATAATTCTTTCAGAGCTCTTAGTGGCTCATTGGTGACATTCAGTTTAACCTGTCCATCAGAGCAACAAAGTCGTAATGGTTTTTAGACCATTTTTTAGCATCAAAATACCATATTTCCAAAATTTCTTCATTTTTTCTATAGAAAATTTGGGATGACTCAAATAATCATCACTCGGTTGGTAACGAAACGCAGACTGAGGCCCAATAATGGATTCGGATGAATTTCTTGCTTATCTTAAGCATTTTTCGCTTTCGGAGACTCTAGCCACAATATTTGATTCGCTAGTTTTAGCTCGAGAAATGCGTAGACGTTCATTTGACAAACGTGCTTCCTTTTAAGAAATACTTTCTAAATTTCTAGCTTGAGCAGGATCAAAAATGACACTAATCGTAAATCATGAGAACGTATAAAAAACGATGGAAATTAATTCTTAAATAATTGTAATAATTAGAAAACTTTCAAAATAATATTAAATTAGAAAATTAAAAATCTTATCATAAGAAGAAGAAGACTAATTATTTATTTAGCTGAAATATAAAATATTAATTTTGAATGCAAAAATTTTAACCTATAACCTTGTACTCGAAATTCTTTAAATAATGGTGAAAACCACATCAAAATCGGTTTAGTAGTTTTTTAGTTTATCTCGGTCAAAAATAAACTATGAACAATTTTATATATTAGTATAGATATAGTCTCTGTTATGAGCCTTGTGCTTAAATCCATGCACAAGACCGCGTAGGCATTTTGAAAGCTCTCACAGAGTGATCAATGTAGTTTAAAATTCGGTCGTTTATTCTCAAGTGTGTAGCTTATGGCAAGTTTATAGTTATCGGAAAATAGACCTCAATTACAACGAAGAATACCTACCAAAACTAAGACTAGACTGACTGCCAATATCTACGTCAGACCTGCCGTTCAACTTGGTCTATTGTTGAGTGGCATATACATTAAAAGTCGTTTTACGGAATATTCAGTTCAAATTGTTTTCTTTTCTATATCATACCCGTACATATCCGTACCTTGTGTACATGTTTTTTTTTTTTTTTTTTATGTAATTTGCGCGTGCCAAAGGGAATATGAATACCCTTATATTTTTTCAGGGCAAGGGTGTTTATGAAAATGGGGAAGAGTAACAGTGGAGAAGACTGTGCCCATTCGCTTTCAATGTCTGAAGGTTGTAATGATGGGGAATATTCTAAGCCCTTATAATCCTAATAAAGCCGTCTACATCAGCTAGTATCCAATAATATTGAGAGGCAAACTAAAAGGTAATATTCTAGTCGAATTGAACAGAATACGCTATTAACAAATAACACCTATTATTATTAGTAGTACATTCTACAATCATATCGTCTTAAACTTGACAATAAACTCTCCAAATTAACAACAGCCGACAATTGAATCGAATGATAATATTTAACCGACTCCGACGACTTTCCACTCTACTCTACCCCCCTTGAATCCGTATTTCGGGGAGTTAATTTGGTGTTTTTTAATTTAATTTTTATCGCATAGAAATAAAGTATCTACACCGCGAATAAAAAGAGAAAAGAAATTAAATAAATTTCAGATAACGACTCGAAAATAAAAATCTGTCATGGGAACGGAAATAGTGGGCATGTCCCCACACCCTTTCAGCTAGCAAACAGTAAGGGGATACACCTGCCTGGACTTATTTACCGCATCCGAGTGATTGGCATTTGCATGGGTTCTCGTCAAGGGATTTCATTGCAACATTTTACGTTTTACAGCGCTTTAAGTGCAGACTTCATCGACCGCGAAGTGATAACAATAAATTTATTTTATACGAAGCTGAAATGCACACATGATTGACTCTTAATCAATTTATATTATATGCCTAATACGAGTAAGGTATCATGTTCCTGATCGAATTTCCAGTATCATACCTATCAACCTTAGAAATTAAATTAATAAACGTTTTTAGGGCAAAAACTCGCCAGATAATTAATGTAGACCAATCTATTATAACGTTATAGTTGCGATTGTATCACACTATAATTTGTGTTCTACGCTGCCAATTTGTTTTTCAGTTATGCGAATTTAGCGGACGTGCGTTGATTTTGTTTTTACACCAACCGTTGCAAATTGATTTAGAATAGAAAGAATTGAATTATGTGTACGTGTTGTCATTTGCTGTGAAATTGTTGTAATGTCGGCGGCAATTAGGCTGTTAGATAAGAGGCTGACAGTTGCCTGGATATGAAGTATAATCAACTTTTATTTAGCTGAAATTTGGTGATAATTACAATCCCCGCTCTCCAGGGGGTAGAGTGGAGTGGAAAGTTGTCGGTATCGGTTAAATATTATCGTTCGAAATTCTGTTCGATTCGATTGTCGGCTGTTTTAATTTGGAGAGTTTATTATCAAGTTTAAGACGATATGGTTATAGAATGTATTATATAATTGGTGTTATTTGTTAATTGCGTATTCGGTTCAATTCGATTAGAATGTTACCTTTTAGTTGGCCGCTCAATATTATTGGATACTAGCTGATGTAGTCTGCTTTATCCGGTTTATGAATGTGAATCAACTGGCAATAATGAGATTGTTTTTACGTGTATTGATAGAATTATTTAAATTTGTTTGCACATACATACATATGTATGTACATACGAGGACAAGGTGAAAAGTTCTCGGCCTGACGCCATCTCTGGCGTTCCAATCAACAAAAATTTATGTTTCTTGCCTGGGTGCACTTCTCATTAGTTCGTATGACAAGTTTTAACTTGTTCTCTCCAGTAGTTTCTTTACACGATTTTTTTCAGTAGACATCTTGCGTGTTTTTCGTTAAAATGGATGAACTTGAATATCGTGCGGTGATAAAATTCTTCATTTTGGATGTATTAACTCCTAAGGAAATTCATCCAAAGTTGACAAAAGTTGACGGGGACTCTGCTCCTTCCATGTCAACCGTTAAAAAGTGGGCAGCTGAATTTAAACGTGGTCGCAC
The DNA here is from genome assembly GCA_963082735.1 of Pocota personata. NCBI lineage: Eukaryota > Metazoa > Arthropoda > Insecta > Diptera > Syrphidae > Pocota > Pocota personata. The sequence continues at coordinate 28,955,717 of OY720432.1, forward strand.
GTCCCTCGAAGTTGACCCTTGTGAAGGATGACCAAAAACCGCAACCACACCCGAAACCGTCGTAAAAGTGCATGATATCGTATTGAACGATAGACGAGTGAAGGTGAGTGAAATAGCAGAGGCTGTGTGTATATCGGAAGAGAAGGTGCGAAACATCTTGTACAAAAACTTAGGGATGTGAAAGCTATGCGCAAGATGGGTGCCGCATTTGCTGAATGCCGATCAAAAGCAAATGCGCAAACGATTTTAGCGGCAAACTTTGGATCGATTCAATAAGGATCCGACCGATTTTGTGCGGCGATTTGTCACCATGGATGAGACATGGGTCCACCACTACATGCCAGAAACGAAACAGCAGTTGAAGCAGTGGGTGGAAGCCGGTGGTTCAGCGACAAAGAAAGCGAAGTCGATCGCATCTGCCGGAAAGGTCATGGCCAGTGTGTTTTGGGATGCGAAAGGGATCGTGTTAATTGATTACCTTGAGAAAGGCAGAACAATTACAGGCGAATATTCCAACCTTTTTGACCAGCTGGATGCCAAAATTCGTGACAAGAGGGCTGGCTTGAAGAAGAAAAAAATTATCTTTCTCCAGGACAATGCACCTGTACACAAGTGTGAGTTGGCGATGGGAAAACTGCGGGATTTGGGGTACGTTTTGCTCGGCCATCCCCTCTCTTCACCTGATTTGGCACCCTTAGACTTCCGTCTGTTCCCAAACTTAAAGAAATTTGATTCTGGGAAGCGCTTCGCATCCAATGCAGAAGTTGGGAGGGCCGTAGATGAATATTATCACAGCCTTCCAGACTCTCACTTCCGAGAAGGAATACTGATGTTGGAGAAACGCTGGACCAAGTGTGTTGAAGTCAAGGGAGATTATGTAGATATTTTTAACTGAAAATCGCAGTCTTTCATTGTCAGGCCGAGAACTTTTCATCTTGCCCTCGTATGTACAAATATGTACGAGTATGATATAGAAAAGAAAACAATTTAAACTGACGAATTTTTGTATTTCTATTTTGTTTGACTCCTTGAAAGTTCAGCTTTAATTTATTATGCCACATGATGGGGTATGCGAACATATTTTTTCCAGTGGTACATTATGCCCCCAAAAGCCTCCCACAAAAATATCTTTTACAATTTTTTTATCTAATTATTTTTGGTCCACTACTTGTACAAAATTTTCCATGTCGAACGGATCGAAAGCTACAAAGGTGTGACAGACACCATGTTGAAACCATTAGTGTTCCGTTTGTACCATTCTGGTACGGACCACAAAGTGAACCTGGTTACAACCTTCTTTTCTATATCATAGTCACTTTAATTTGTTATGCCGCATGATGAGTTGTACAAGAATATTTGTTTCTAGGGGTACATTATGCCCCAAAAGCTCCCTACAAAAATGTATTTTTATATTTTTTTTTCTAATTATAAATATAAGATTTTTGGAAAAAAAAAATGGCAAAATTTAGGAAAATTATCCAAGAAATTCTGTTCTTTCCATTTTGCCTTTTTTGTATGGTATGTGTACAATATATGCTGCAAGTTATTTACCAGATAGACCACCTCTCCCGTACAATATTTTGTTTATCTTACTCCAACCTACCTACATAACTACAAAGGAATTGAAACCTGTAAAATTTGTTTCTCCTGGGAGAAAAATGCTTTTAGGAAAATGTTAGTACTTATGGCAAGGCGATAACCCTACGTGAATTGTCTGGGAGCTATTATGAATTGTTTCCATTAAACTAAAGAATAAAGAGCAAATGCAAGAAAACACCTGCTGCCCTCTGTTGTTCACAGAATGCTTACATACAAAAATACAACTTTCTCAAAACCAACATCGTTTCAGATATTTCGTTGCATTTACTCCTTATTCTGTAGTTTAGTGGAAACAAGTCTGTTATTGTAAAGCTTTCCAAACTCATTCGTTGCTAATTGGTAGAAACTCGGTCTATATTATTATTTTTTTTTTTTTTTTTTTATCTTTTTCTCACTTTCATTCATCGCTCCAATTTGCTAAATATTCTCATTTACTTACGTGTGCAAAATCACGTGTCACATAACAGTGTTAACGAGCTCTGCTAACCAAAATTCTACAAACCACAGATAATAGAGTTATATTTTTTTTTTTATCTTAAGTCACACAAAAAATATTTACAGTTGCCGTAAAAAAATGCACCTATTGTTGTCAATTTATTTCTCTCTGTGTCTATATTTAGTTCCATCCAATTTGTTCTCTGTTTGTGGAGAATTTTGTAATGTTATGCGCAGTTATTCGCCATCCTTCGAGTTAAAAAAAAAAAAAAAACACCATTGCAATAATTGTTTACTACTGCAACCAAAAATCAATTAACAAAAAATAATTCCACGTGAAATAACAACCTATTTACATTTATACTGTACTGGTGTATAACCCAAATTGATAAAAATGGGGTAAAGTAATCAAAATTAATCACTCGGCCCGTTGCTGCTGCTGATTCCTTATGCTTACCTACGGTTTTCGACATTGTCTCTAAGAATACAAAATGTTATACCTACATATATACCTAGATCTGTATATATACAAAAAATAACAGAGCCATAATAAAAATATAGTATGCATAGTGTTTGGATTTGGATAATTGATAATATATTAAAACAATGTCAGTATGTCAGAAAATACTCGTATCATAATTCGGTGTTCACCTTAGTATAAGTAAGAAAAGTATTTATTTTTATTTATATACATATGTAGGCTAACAAAGTAATCTTAAATAACTACGTTCATACAATTTTTAAGAGCACTAGCTCCATAGGCTTACTGCTTAATGATTCAAATTTATTAAAATTAATCTAATTTACAATCTAATGTTGAGGTTGGAGATCAAGGTTTGGATAGTTATGAGGTTTTTTTCTTGAATATATTTTACGAGTACATTGTGGTTAGTTTTAGATAAAATAAGGTTCATGTGGTCTAGAAGATGGTCGATGTTGAGTGTTTGAGAACAGCTGGAGCAAAATGGAGGATTTTCCCTTTTCAAAAGGAATTGATGTGTCAAACAGGTGTGGCCTAAACGAAGATGGACGTAATTAACGATGGTCTCTTTTGAAGCTGCCGTTGGATATATGGGTTGAACATTGTTGACATTGATTTTTGTATAGTGATGAGTATATTTTGACCAGTTGTACGCCTGAATGGTTTTAATTTCAATTTTGATAACTCTTAATAAATCCAGCTCACTATATGCGTTAAACAAGATAGTGGGTGCTGTACAGGCAGAATTAGCAGCTTTGTGGGCAAATTTATTACCCACGATGCTTATGTGGACGGGTACTCACATAATTTTTATTGTCTTTGGTGTCTTGATAACGATGTCTTTAAGAATCATCACTGCTGGACAGCTGTTGTTAAGGTTCATGATAGAATGGATGGCCGAAAGGTAGTCTGTGTATATCACCCAATGACCTTTTGTGTTGCATGCATATTTTAGAGCTTAGTAGACTGCAAGGGCCTCTGCAGAAAAGACTGATGCATGTTCAGGCAGAATACGCATCCTCAGCAATTCACCATTGTCAGTTGTTACGGCGAAACCTGTATGATCTTGGGTTTTGGACCCTTCCGTGAATATGAAGTTCCAGTTCTTGGTTTTGTATCAATTTACTACAGTTTCGAAGACTGAGCGATATATCCGTTTTGGTGTATGATCATTTGGGTGGTCGCATAGTGATAACTCGAAGGAGTTCGGTCTGCATAGCCAAGGTGAATAAAATTATGTTTGAAAAGAATTGATTTTATTAGGCAGGTTGAATTTTTTGACGCAGGTCCATACACACGAGATAGCTGATGGGATTTTCCTCTGGCGTGTGGAGCGACGGGCAGTAATGTTATCCTTAGTCTAAGAGCCCGCAGCAAATTTTAGGTGCGAAAGGTAACCAAAAAATTACCAGATGAGTTGAAAGCTGGTGTAAGCATTATGTTAAAAACAAAAGTCTTGCAGGACTTTTTTTTCCAAAATTGAGATAATTGATGAATGCTAATTTCATTGTGTAGTGTATTTTTATTTGATCGCAGAAATGTTGGTCCTTGTTTTGCCTTACTCTTTAAAAAGGAGGGGGGTGGGAGTCGGAGCAATTGGCGCAGAAAGTTCTGGAGCACTCAGAATTTGTATGCGGTGTCAAGTTGCATATATGACACATTGGCGTATTGTTGCACTTTTTGGTAGTATGTCCAAGTAATTGGCAATTCCGGCACCGCATGGGATTCGGAATGTACTCGGTGACTTTGGTGTTATACCAGCCAATTTCGACTGTACTTGGGGGTTGGAATGCGTCGAAAGTGAAAAGCATTAATCCTGTTGGACGTTGGCTTTCTTCGACTTGCTTCGTGAATTTATAGACCTCCGTTACATTTTACGATTTCATTTCCAATACGATTTCTGCCTCGGGAACGTTAATAAGGCATGGAGCGGAGTAGAAGGATCACAATCCTCCCACTTTACTGCATCCCTACTGGTCCGCCTGTGGGGTTTGCCGGTTTGACCTCAGGAAGTACCGGCAGACTTCCCGGTTTCGGATCACTTCGTCACTGAGGCCAATCGAATGCTGATGTTTTTGCATTTGTGTGATCCAGTTGTTTTTTGGTCTGCCTTTTTTGCGCGATTGCGTAGGGACGTTGATTGATGTTGCCTCTTTGACGGGGTTCGAAGGATCTCTCCTTTGAACATGGCAATACCAACTGAGCCGGACGTACAACTGCGGTGTAGAGCCTTCCTTTAAGCTTAGGGGGCATTTTTCGACCACAGAAGATAGCGGAGTTTTCCCGCCACTTTATCCATCCTACGCTTACACGATGATTGATGTCATCATCACAAGTTGCATCGCTATTGATCATCGCTGGGGGAAATCATCTAGGGTATTAAATGTTGTTTTATTCCTTTTAGCCCGGACTTAGGAAGGCGGGGCTTCGGAAAGTGAACTAAACCTATTTCTCGGTTTCGTTTTTCGCCCATACTTAAGGGGAAAAAACTATCACTAGCTATATATATAACCGAGTTCTATAGGAGTGAAAGAAAAAAAATCGATATCTTTTTGTTTCTTAACGGGGATTAAGAAAGTGGTGTACTTGTACACAAGGGAATGACGGTTTAAACAATGCGTATTATTAAATAAATTAAATAAATTATATAATTAATATTTACAAAAAAAATGTTGCGCTAACTGCCGGTTTTACGGCTAGTTTTAAATTAAATTCAAATATTATTTTCTAATTTAATTGCTAATATGAGTTTATATACATTTCTGCATTTTCTTCAGTGATTGAGCTTTTAAGAGATCAATAAGATTACTGTCAGAAATTCGTTTGCAAATTTGATCTTTTTTTTTTCACACTAGTAAATTACTCATGGTAAGCGTTGGTATTTCGTCACAGAACTGGCAAATGGGAGGATGCTCTTTGGTGATTAAATGTTGATGTTAGTATGCCCATCCTTAGTCTAATATATATTTTGATCATCTTGTGTGATACATTTTGTGGATATATAGTTTTCTCTGCATATGAGTTGAATTTTTTGTATAAATGGTGGTATTTGGCCCAGTGAGTTTTCCTCCTATATTTCCATGTCATAAGCAGATATTTGCTTAAGTCTTTTTTTGTTTTTAATGAAAAACGTAATAAGGGGCTTCTTGAGGGCAGATTTTGCTGCGGTATCCGCATTTTCGTTTCCTTTAATGCCTGCGTATCCTGGAATCCAATACAGTTTTATATTTCCGTTTTTGGAGATTAGTAGATCGCGAATGACTTCGACCACATGGCTACAGTTGTTGGTATTATTGATGATAGTAATTGTGGACAGGTTATCTGAGAAGATATCAGTCCTTTTGTTACCTGCCATACGGATGGATTTTAGTATTGCGAAAGCCTCGGCCGAAAAGATTGAACAAAAATTTGGTAGCAGACCTTTAGAAATTGTGGTACCGTTTTCGTTGACGATGACAAACGATGTCCCATCCTGTGTTTTCGAAGCATCGGTGAATAAAAGATGCCATCCCAGTCGCTTATGATTTTCTGTAGTCTCAGAGAACATGACTCTATACACTTCGTTGTTTGTAGAGGTGTTCGTGTATTTTTTAAGGGTGGTGCATACAGTGCGTACGGGTAAATTCCATGGTGGAAGCGATTTTCCTTTTTGTTGCGGGTTACAGTTAGGATGTTCAATTTTTTCGCGATTGCTAGTGCTTTACCTGTTGATGACAAGTATTTTGGATATTTCTTGCGAGTTAATATTTGTTTGACATCATCATGGATGGGGGTGATTTTTATGATTAGCGAAATCAACTCTGTCGTGTGGTGAGGTGGGGCAAACCGGCGTCTATTACTACGTTTTTAATGGGGGTTGTCCGAAAGGCTCTCATACTGGATCTGATTGCTTTATGGTAAGGTGTTGAGATGAGTTGGATCGTTTGAACATTTTCCATATATCGCTAGACCATAGTCAATTTTCGATAGAACAATAGAATACTAAGAATTTTAGAGGCACTAACGTTGTTTATATATTTGTTACTAAGATGCACTGAAATGCATTTTGGGCAACTGTTCTTTTTGCATATGTGTAATATTTCACATTTTTGAATTGTAGTTGTTGAGCCTGAGCTAGTGTCCTAGTTTGATATGCTGTATGAATGCTTGAAAAAACAGTTCCCACTAATGTTAAATCTTTGCATTTAGAAAATAGTATGAGATAATCTGCGTAAAGTGCATGACCGATGTTATTGTAACTTTTAACAATTTTGCTAATTTCGTTGCGGAATGCCATTAAGGTCAATAGTCTTGATTTTAAAACCGAAGGACTATTTTTCAGCATTGGGTAAGAAATGCGGTCAAAGTCGGGAGTTTTGCCTTTAACAGAGTTCAGACAGCTTTCTATCTCAATCATATTTATGGGTGACTCAATTAAAGCCGCACAGGGGTCTGTAGCATATGATGGGATTTCGTTAGTTAATATGGTATATTTTTCTCTGACGAAATCAGAATGAAAATTTGAATCTTTTGCAGCACTTGCTCAAGATTTTGCAAAATGATCGACAATTTGTTGTGGGCATATGCTGGTCTCCGTTTCGGTTTCAATGGGCTTTATCGAATGAGGTACGTTGTTGCCTGTGATGGTTCTTATATCGGCCCATAATTTTTTAGATGTAGAACTTGGGTTAAAATTTGCTATAAATTTTTCAAAGCAAGCTGCTTTCTCAATTTTTGCGGCTTTACGGAATTTGGTGTTGACTTTCCTGTAAAAAATAAGGTTGAAATCGGTTGGGAGAGAAGTTATATTTTTATTCCACTAGGGTACAGTTTTTTTAATGTTTTATTTTTTGGTTGGGGAATAGCTATATTCGTTGCAGAGATGGATGGATTTTTGGATAGAAGCAGCTTCTTTGTTGATATTTGAGGAGGTTAGTCTCTGTGACAATTGGTTGAAGATTTCAGAGTGAGAAATAAATCTCATTTTGCTCTATCTAACAGAAATCTTGGTTGGAGTTTAGAGTGGGTAGGGTTGTTGCCGAGTGAAATGGTGGTAATGATGGGATAATGGTCACTTCCATGAAGGTCTTCCGAAATTGTCCATGAGGAATTTGGGCTGAGAGATGGTGTAATGAGCGTCAGATCAACATGTGAGAATGTTTTGTGTGTCGAAAATTGTGTAGTCGACCATTGTTTAAGATTGTCAGCCCATAGTTAGCTATAAAACGTTCAACCTATCTTCCCCGACTATTGCAGCTAAACCCCAATGAGGAGCTCCATGAGTTGAAGTCCCCAGCTAGCAGAACTGGGGTCTTAGTGCCATGTAAAATATTTTCAAGATCGGCACATGAGACTTGTTGGTCAGGCGGAATGTATGCAGAGATGACAGTAAGCTTTATTTTTAGATTTAATTGGACTGCTATTACGGATATACTGGAGTTGATACTGAATGATTTATGCGGAATAGATTTGTGTACTAGGAGGCATTTCCTTGTTTTGAGGTGTATTAATGCTTAAATTATGAAAATAAGAAGCATATTGCTTAGGAGAAGAAGGTTGGAGATTATTTTTAATATGAGTTTCCTGTAAAGAGATAACGGATGGGTTGATTTCTTTAATTAATAATTGTAGTTCATAGAGGTTAATAAAGTAACCGTTGATATTTCATTGTACAATATTTAAGTTCATTATAGCATTAAAGTTAAACTTATAGACAATATAAGTAAATATATTGAGGTGGAACTCTAAAAAATTGTTGCTTTCCATTTGCGTCTCCATCAACGATGGGTCCACACGATAATTTTGCCTCACCTGAAGAGATGACGCAAAGTAGCAACTGCCTTCTGGACTTTATTATGTGTCATCATCAGAGATGTTCATGAAATAATTGTTGTTGTTTATTAGTGATTGAATCTAGGGGTGAATTTGATTCTGGGTTTAGTATATTTGTGGGTGTTGTGTTTGGTAGAATTGAGCCTTGGCTTTGTATGTTTGGGGTGTTGTGAGCTTGAGGGTGAATGCGTTTTGATTGTGCATTATGTTTACGTGATGAAGGGCGAAGGGCTTGCGGGAGTGAAATGGAACTAGCGGGGGTGGTTGTTTCATTTATTTTGTTGAATTTGATTGGAATTTCCTTCTGATTGTTTGATGTACTTGTAACTGGTTTGATAACAAGTGGTTTTGATGGGGTGATGGTTGTGGTGGGTTTGACAGTGGCGTTATTATTCGTATGTGTGATTTGTTTAGCTGGCCAGTGGTAGTGGGTTGAACGGGATTTCGTTCTTTATAAATGCGTTTAGCTTCAGCTAAGCTGCACTTATTTTTTGTTTTGATTTTTAGGATTTCTTTATTTTGAACGTATTTTGGACATGTTTGGGAAGCGGAAAGGTGTAGTCCCAGGCAGTTGGCGCACATTGTACGGGTGCAACTGATTTCTGCATATGGAGGGAGGTTACAGGTTTCACAGATAGTGTTTCCATTGCATCTTTTGGTTGTGTGCCCAAGAAGTTGGCAGTTTCGGCACCGCATTGGATTTGGGAAATATTCGCTTATTTTAGTTTTGTACCATCCAATTTCAACGGAAGTGGAAAGTTGAAATAGGTCGGAGGTAATGAGCATTAACCCGGTTGGTTTTCTTTGACCGTCCCGTTGTTTGGTGAAATTATACATTTCAGTAACTCCTTGTGACTTCATTTCTGAAATGATTTCTGGTTCTGGGAGTGTAGTTGAGGTTAGAGTGTAGTTGAATTAAAACAGGGCATGAGTTGGCTTTTTGTCAGAATGAGGATATTGCCATCTCTTAGCTGTGAAATGTGCTCGTATTCTGTATTTATACCATCAATAGCTTTTTTTCAGAAGGAACACGATAAAGTTTTGTCAGCACTTTCTGGAGAAATTAAGACGAAGCGTGGATTTTTTGACACTACGTTTGATGGAAGGGTTTGGTATTCATCGAGAACCGATAAGGTTAATTTGTTCTTTTTTGGCCGAGGTTCGGACAGAGACATTTGACAATGACAAACGAGTCGATCGTAACGAGACCACTGACAGAAGTACTACGATCTGAACGGGTTGAACACTAGTCGATGTCTGTGAAGAAAAATAAATTAAATAGAAATAATAAATTATTTAAAACTAGCTGACCCATGCTCACCTTGCTTCATCCGCCCTTAACAGTTAAGACAATTGTGTAATTTATATCAAAAAATTAGAAAATTGTCTACTGCGCGGATAAATGGGCAGTTCAAGGACTTAATATTTGGGTGTCGAATAGAAGAAGCCCTTGCCTCTAAAATAGACCACAGCTTATAATCCAAACGATTGAGGTCGGGACTGCCTAACAGCCAATCGCCTGCTACTATGAAGTCCGGCACATTGTTTTGGAGTCACCCTTGTGTTGTTTTTCCCTTATGAGCTGACGCGTTCGAATCACGGAATGTGTCATTTTGCTTATTGAACGATTCCTCAATAGGAAATATTTTTTCATCCGTGAACAAAATGTTCCGGTGATCATTTTGCACGTACCGTTGGCGTAGAGCTTTCGATCTTTCATTCCCTTTTTGAGCCCCAAATCATGTTTGATAATGCGAGACATGAAGTTCTGCGATATCTTCATTGCTCGTCCTGACTTTAACTGCTTTGATCGCCTGTGGAGCTGACAGTGCGAGGGCGTCCGGATCTTTGACGGTCAGTTACTCCACCAGTGTCGTCAAACAATTTAACAGATACATAAAATTATGGGATATTCCAAGCGATCGCAAGGTCCGGAAAATATCGCCACTTTCCATATTACACTTGTGAATGTTAATTACCACGACACGATTTTCAATATCGCCCCACTCCATATTTACAAACGGTTTTTATGTAAATCTTTTTGTTCTTTAACTTAGTATAAATCGCAGTATGAATACCTGTCAATATAGAAATGTTCACGATGAGTACGTTTAAACGTGTGCTTATGACATGGCTAGGTATATTTGCCTCAATTAGTCCTCCTCTCACACAAGATAAAATATATTTCGAAATATTTGAACATCCTTTCAGATTACCTGAATCATCAATATTATAATTATCTAGTCAAAAAAAAAAAAATAAATATTTTGCGCAACAGCTCTTTAAGTGCCAGGGCCTAGCTTCTCGTAACCACTCGTGTTGTGTGCGTTTTATTTATTATATTGAATGGAAGGGACCTACAGTTTAGTGCCGTATCCGAATGGCAATTTGTTTTGAGAAGCTTTCTCGTGGCAACAATACTCTCGGATGTTTGTCAGACGTTCGCTAGAGGTGGGATCGTGAAAAAACTTTTTGGTGTTTTCTGGGATTCGAACCAGGAACCTCTTGCGTAGTGATCCCGACATACTAACCACTACGCCACGACGCCCACAAAGTCAAATGAACAAATTAATTGAACCTAATAAATAGAAAGACTTGGGTAATAAAGAGTTAGACCTCTTTTACGTCGAAAAATGCACCTCGTACCACTTTGACCGTCAATCTAGGCATTCTATTGATCAGCTTCTTAATATGATAGTTTCCAATATTATTGATCTCCAGTAACTGAGCAACAGTTTACACCCTTTTACAAAACACTATGAACGAAATTGATTGCAGCAGGCGACTACAACTCCAAATATACCTACTGGTGCTCTTCAATCACCAAACGGCAACAATTTATATACAGTGATGACCAACAAAGGCTTAAATGTCTTATCAACAGGGAAACCTACCTAATGGCCAACTGATCGTAAAAAATACCTGACGTTATTAACTTTGGTGTATGTAAAAACTTTAGAAGAGAACAGTTTAAAATCGAATCATCAACTGAGTTATCGTCAGACTATTCGCCTTGTATTATTACCATCCGGATTGATCCTATTCATTCTACATCGCATCGACACATTACCAACAGGCACATAAACTGGTTATCCTACAGGAAATACTAAATTTTAATTTATTTTCTAATTTAATTTTAATTTTGGTGGGGGCGAAAGCCCACTAACTTAAGGCTAAAACTTAAACCTAAGACTTAAAGCTAAGGAGAATGGTGAAGGAGTTCGGTTTTGAGGCAGGGAGTGTTGAGGTTAAAATCAAATTGGGTGAGGTTTGAGTTCACTTTTCGCAGCATATGGGAAATTGGTTCATTAGATCCATATGAAGTGCGGTGGGACGGTAGATAGAAAAGACGAGGGCATCGTAAATTTCATGGGTTGGTATTGAAGAAAATTAAATTATAAAGAGATGCGCAATCGACAGAGCCTGAGAAAGAAGTCGATGAATGAAAATAATGTCTGCAACATCTCTGCGTTTCTCTAGAGTACTCAGGTTGATGAGGTTGAGGCGGTCTTGATAGGGAGGCAAGATAAATGGATCGTTCCAAGGAAGACCTCGAAGGGCAAATCGAAGAAATCGACGTTGAACATTCTCGATTCTGGTCACATGAACTTGCTGAAAGGGTGACCACGCTAGACTGGCGTATTCAAGCAGGGGGCGCACAAAGGTAATGTAGAGGGATCTGGTCACGTAAGGGTCAGAGAATTCTTTGGACCATCGTTTGACAAAGCCAAGTGATGAGTTAGCTTTACGAATTATCTCATCAAATTTAGTTCCCTATCGTACAATATACCAAGATCGCGGAGAGATTGAACGATGGATATAAGTTGACCTTGGAGAAGGTAAAGGCGGGCGGAGGACACGTGGTGCTTACGTGATAAGGTAATGGATTGACATTTGGCGATATTGAGCTCTAAGCGATTTTGTAGGCACCAGTTCGAAAAACTATCCAGGTCTTGTTGAAGGAGACAGTAGTCATGTGGTGAAGAGATGGCTTTGAAAAAATTGGTATCATCAGCGTACAGAGAGAGGGAAGAGTGTTTAATAACCCTCTCGACATCGTTTACGGTTAGAATGAAGAGAAGGGGACCTAGATGGCAGCCTTGCGGAACACCAGAGGTGGCCAAGAAGGGAGTCGATAAGATGGATCTGAAGCGAACTCTGTAAGAACTGTTTTCCAGGTAAGAAGATATCCATTTTAACAATATGGGTTCGAAACCGATGGCAGACAATTTGAAGAGGATTAAGTTATGAGATATCTTATAAAAAGCCTTACTAAAATCAGTTGCAATAACGTCGACTTCTTTGCCATTCTCTAAGGCAGACAGGGCGAAGGACATGAATTCGACTAAGTTAGTGGTAGTTGATCTACCTTTCAGAAAGCCGTGTTGGGTGGGAGAGATAAGAGACTTGCACTGAAAGCTTAAGGCTTCGTATAAAATACTTTCGAAAAGTTTGGGTAGATGAGAAAGTTTAGCAATGGGGCGATAGTTTGTTACTTCGTTCTTTGATCCCTTTTTGTGTATGGGGATTATGAAAGAGGTCTTCCAAATCTGAGGGAATTCTCCTAGTGATAGAGACAAACGGAAGAGATGAGAGAGGGGGAGGGAGAGAATGGAAGAGCATTTTTTAAGAAAAATGGCAGGGAGACCATCTGGGCCGGGTGAGAATTCATCATTAAGATTTTGTACTTTATTTTCAATTACAGCAGGGACAGAAAGGGGCCAACGGAGAAATTAAGAAGGTGACTGAAGTAAGAGGGGTCTGGTTCAGAAGAGTTGTCGGCGAAGGATTGTTTAAAATAGATGGCAAAAAAGTTGGCAATGGTTTGCGGATTAGTTGAAGATATGTTTTCAAAAGAGAGGGACGGAGGGTAACCGTCAGATTTTTTTTATAGTTGACGAATTGAAAAAATTACTTAAGGTCGTTTATAAGATTTGCTTGCGCGTTAATTAGGTGCCGCTGGTAGAGAGTTATAAAGATGATTGAATTGAAGGTAGGACCCGAGATAGTTGGAATAATCCAAAACAGAATTGGTACGAAGGAAAGCTGCCCATAACTTGTTTCTCTTGTTACGTAAGGCGCGAAGTTTGCGATTATACCAAGGGGGGGATGAAGATGAAGTTTTATGACGAGAAAAGGGGACATAAAGAGGAATAGAATTAAACATTTCTCTGTAAAAAATTGTGACGGCTTCATTTAAGGAAAAGTTAGCAAAATCAAATAGGCATTTATTTTTCCGAAATTAGTTTTATGAAAGTCGTAAGAAGTGCGAAATGCAAGAGGTGTACATTGAAGTGGAGAATTGAGGAAAAGTGAAAGAAGAAGGGGAGGATGAAAGTTATCAATAGTCGACAGAGTTAGGGGACAAAGCGAGACTGAGGAGTTAATGGGATCAGTTGTGAATATAAGGTCTAATTGCCTTCCCATGTAATTTAAGACATTACTAACTTGATATAGACTTGAATCAGTTAGCCGATCTGTGAAGAGACATTACTTAGTGGAGTTGGCATTTGAAGCAATGAAAAAGGATTCATCATCGGAAGGACTCCACTGCAGCAGAGGTAAATTAAAGTCGCCAAAAATGAAGATCTCATCGAGGGAATCAGAAAGGTCGATTATTTGATCAATCGCGTCTATAGCAAGTTGGTAGGATTCGATAGATTGATTTGGTAGAATGTAACAACACATAACATATAATGATCGGTGTGGAAAAGTTATTTTTATTGTAACAAAGTCGACCTTAGAAGAGGAAGAAATGGCAATGAGAGAAGAGTCAAGGTCATTATGAATGGCCAGTAGCACGCCTCGAGATGGAGAGTCAACCAAGGGTTGGGTAGGGTCGTCGTCTCGAAAAACATTAAAAGTAGGGGGGAATAATTCTTGGCTCTTTATGTCGGGGATCAGATTGGTTTCAGTCAGAGCATAGATATCGAAAGGGAGAGCATGGGATTGGCGCAAAACAGCTTGGGTTTTCGAGCGTAGGCCTCTTACGTTCTGGTAGTAAAATGTGAGAGGAAGATTGTTGTGTAGAGACGAAGGGGAAGGTGGTTGAAGTGCTGATGATAGTGGCAGTTTATGGACGAAAAAAATTGTTGTGGTCACTTCGGCTCCGTTGGAGATGGTGCGTTCTATTAGAGTGTACGTAGTTGCCAAAAGCAGCAAGGTCATCTGCTACTTTTTGAGGAGACAAATTAAAAATCTCGTGGAACTTGATATAGATTTTCTTGAGACTGTCTATTTCAATGGGGATGCCTTCCTGCTGAATGGAAACCATGACGCTTGTTTTGGTTTTACCCTCATAGCAAACTGAGGTGTATTAGATGAGACATTAGATGTGGGGTCAGAGTATGAGAGCTTATAAAGTTAGGGTATTTAGCTCCAGTTGTGAGATTGAAATTAGGGAAAGAATTGGTGGTGAGAGCAGGTGGCGCGGAGGGTTGTAGCGGTTGAGAGGAGCCAGTGTGAAAAGTTGGGTTTAATTTAAACGAAACTCGCTTGTCTGTGAGCTACGGTGGCGCGGCTAAATTAAGTGCATTTAAAGAAGAAGAAGAAGACGTTTGTTTAGGTATGGTAGGGGAAGCGATATTGATTCTGCTGTGGAGATGTTTACAGAGGTGCTAATCCAAGCAGCTGAAATTTCAACCCCACCCTCAATCAGAAAAGCGTACCCAAACAAGAATCACTCATAAAGATATTGATAGTCTATTAAGGGTAAAAAGATAACTAAGAAGAGAAAGGCAGAACCATAGATATCAAGAGGAAACTATCCGAATACACAAGAAATCCGCAAAAACTTTTAAAATTTAATAATGAGAAATCTTTCCAAACCTACGTTAAAAACCTATCCCCGACGAAGTCTTCTAATTAGTCGCTGTAAAAAGCCGCTAAAAACCTTACGCGACCTTTTAATACTGAAACACCAATTCATTTAGAAAACGGTGACTGGGCGAGGAGTGATACTGGAAGAGGCACTACTTTCGCACAAAATTTAAAAAGGGTATTCATTCCGTTAGTGACTGAAAAACTTAGTGATGCGCCTATAGGGATTCTATAGAACCTTTTCGCTTTAATTGAAGGACTTAACTCGACCATAAAATATAACCTATATGTGTAACATAAGAGAAGAAGAAAACATCCATCACTTAATAGACAGATGCCTCGTATTAAGCGAATTTAGAGTGAGATACCTTGAAAAGGCAATTTTGAATGAAAGCGAACTCATTACTGTACTCAATGGAGAAAACATTAACGATTGGAACAGACTGGTCTACTATATTACTGTGGCCATATTCTACAGAAAACAACTTATAACTGAATTCTATTAGTAGAAAGATTAGTAGCATCTTTTACTCCATAATTTCTCTTCTTTTTACATAATTCTTTGAAAAGCAAAATATAAATTCCTAATACTCGTAAGTAAAATTCATTATTAATTGTAATTTACCCGACTGACGACTCTTTATTGTCATTGTCGTAAGTTTTAATTTTCAACAAAAATTATGTACTAAAGAACATTTTATACAGACCAATTACTCTATTATCAATTCTTTCCAAATTATTTGAAAAACTACTGACTACCATGGTACAATTGATCAAGTTCACAGGCTCATTTCCCACATATGAAAGGCCTTTGAAGAAAAGGAGTACAGTTCGGATTTTCCTAGACGTTGCTCAAGCATTCAACAAGGCCTTTTGCAAATTTGTTGTCAAATGTAAAAGTTTTAAGTCGGAAATGTATCCCACTAACGCTGGCGTACCACAATGAAGTGTTCTTGGTCCCTTCCTCTAACTGATTTACATTTCGGACCTACCAACGTGTGATAACGTCCTCAGGTCAACATTTGCAGACGACACCGCATTTATAAGTACAAGCAAAGATCCGATAATTGCATCAGTTAATTTGCAAAAGCATCTTACAAAAAATTTTAAAATGGCTGAAAACGTGGATAATAAAAATAAATGAGTTCAAAGCTCTCACATAACTTTTACTTTGAAAATAAATGCTTGCCCGCCCGTTAGTATCAATTATCAGCCAGTATCAATTATCCTTCAGTTAGTATCAATTATCCTTCAGTTAGTATCAATTATCATTTTCCTCCCGGCGGATTCTATGATAGGAGTGTGTGCTTCGCTACTTCAATTGGCTCAAATGATTCGCCTGAAACAAAATCTAGCTTCTGCTGTGAGCCTTGTCTAGCTAATTCATTCGCGGTGATTCACGGCAGCCCTTTATCAACTTGGGTGTTGTAGTTGATCCTTCCAGCGTCTTAATAGCAGCCTGGCTGTCCATGTAATTAACAGTGTCACAAAGCGGAATTGGATTCATCAGTAACCAACTTGCAGCCTTCTGAATAGCCAATACTTCTGCCTGAAAAACACAACTGATTCGGCAGCCAAAATTAGTTATCCCAGTCCTATCTGCCGGGGGAAGTATTTTTGTTTATAAAAATTAAGAATGTGAGTGACATGGTCCGTGTTTCCCGGTAACGTGCACACTTAAATTAGAATTTTGTAATGCTCTGATATCCCACACCTTCAGTGATTAGCTTCTCTTATTCGAATGGCCCTTTTTGAAGCCTTAAGTTTATCGTATTTGTATAGGTTGTTAATTGATTTTGTTATGGTTCCATTTACATTGAATGAACTATCATCGGTTGGAGACCCCATTTAGCACAGAAGGCTGTATAAAGCGATGGAAGCCTTCACGAACTTAGACTCTTTTATCTAAGTTCGTCTTCCAACTAAGTTTAGAGTCGAAAATTTTAAGGAAGTACCATTCAACTTGGGATTCGCCATATTCGAAGTCTTCCATCTCATTGTGAAAAGCACCAATTCATTTTTGGAGGCATTTAGGCGCTTAGGTTGAGCCGTCCCCATCAGGTATTTAATGGTTGATTTAATAGCGACGCTATCAGTATAGGTCTCCACCCTGAAACCGTTATTTTGCAGTATTAACAGAATATTGTTTTTTTTTGTATACGTATATATATTCTGCATCACTCAAGATTATGTTACTTTTTAAAATTGATTAACCCAGTGATGGAGAGAAGAAATCGCCCATTTTTGGTCAGACACTACGGAGGGGATCAATTATTGATTCTTATATAAAGACGACATATGGTCGCATTGTCGATATTGGACCCAGGTATACCTATATGATTTCCACAGAACCAAACTGCAAATTCCTCCACACCTATTCAATATCCGCTTCTTGTTCTTATAAAGACCGTTCCACTTTCCTCAACCCGTGGGCCAGTCCCGTCTTTAGCTATGCTTTCGCAGAATGCGACCCAGAGCAATAACAAGAAAAGGGTTGATAGCACTCCGTTCTGAAGGACGCCTGTATTAACAAAGCTTCTGGTATCACTTGTGCCTATCTCCAGTTGTAGTTATTGCAGTGCATTCTTCTGTGGTGATATTATTAAAAGCTCCTCCTATGCCAAGGAAATTTATCATTGAGAATGAGTTCCAAGGATGCTGGGAATCTGAATTTCCATGAGCATTTGTAGTGCCTTTAATGGGTCTTAAATCCTTTTGATAGTTTTTTTTTGTTTTGGGGATGAAAACAACCATTAATCTCTTTCCACGATTCAGGGATATATTGTAGCCCTAAGCTGCTTTTACAAATTACCTTTCGTCATGGCATTTACTTGTAGTTATGCAAAAACTTTAAATGATAGCATGACACGGATTAAATAAATCGACCTTAAACAACCGTCAATAAACCCTAGATGATTGGTAGATACTATCATAGTATTTTGACCTGATTTTGGTACGAAACCATATTTTCCATATGATACGAAACCATATTTTCCATATGGTTTCGTATTTTTTTTTTTTTTTTTACGGTTAATACTCTTATTCAAGCCAGCAATTCCATTAGTAACAGCTGATGGCTTCACCTACATATCTCCGACACCCATTTTCGAGACTCAAGTCACGTATGAGTATACAAATCAATATCGAGTTTTGAGATTTTACTATGAACAAAAGATTGTAAATAAAAGTGCTCAGTTTACATGTCAAGATTCCATTTGACCTATTTTTTCCCCAAACTCAAGTCATTATCATCAATTCCACTATAAATGTTATCTTGTCTGACTGACTCCTCACCAAATTATGTATGTTACGAATACGGATCTTAAAATAACACACATAGATTACTCCTTCCAACCACGTTGAGCACAGCTCAAAGAAATATTTGTTTCGAATCCGCCATTTATTCATTGATTCTGTGAACCCAAAGAGAGACTTTATTAATCAACTCACCCTGTTTCACTTCCTCCCGGTTCACTCTAAACGCATTGTGATGCACCTACCTTTACTTACAAAAATAAAACAAAAACACATTTTTCAAGTCAAATCGAGTCCGAAGAACAAAAAACAAATTAAAAAAAAATAACTGTAAATAACCTCAAGGCCGAGAATTGGTTCGTGCTCTTTACGCATAATCAAACACTTTATGTTTTTCGCCAGAAAAAGAAAAACGACAAAGAAAAAAAATACTTGAATTAAATAACAATAAAAATAAAGTATACTACTGGGTCACACGTACTTGCACCTACATATATGTACATACGTATATGTTGTTTAATTGAAAATCACTCAGATTCAAAAATTGTTTAACAAAATCGTCAAAAATTTTTCTTTTAATTTTGTAAATTTTTCAAAACTTGGTATGGTATGTCTTAATCTTGTATATGTCAAATACGAGTATGGTTCAAATATTGATTTCAAACAAAATCGATCGAATCATAGCCGAGAAACAAACAATTTTCAGAAACCGGTTAGTAAGCAAAGCACCGTTAATCGTATTTTTTTTAAAAAAAATTCTGATTTCTCCTCTAATTGTGACCCAACTGATCCTAGGTATGAAGTTCAAAGAAAATTAGTCTAGCCGTTTAGACTGCAGTCGACCACACATACAGTAATATGGGCGTTTGCCCAGTTTTCTTACTCAGTTTTTCGAATAATGGCACTTTATTTATTAGCGGGATTGCGATAATTGGCTATTTATCCTATACGGCTGAGGCTATTTTATTCAAAATCAATTTCTACAAAATTTTTGACACATACACGGACATGGCATTAAAATTTTTGACATATGGTCGAACAAGTTTTTCAGCTTTTTAACGCATTTTAAGAAAGACAAATTTTTGATGTTTCGTATCTACTTGGATTAAATTTAAAATCTACGTGCGACACAGTCGTGTCCTTTATTTTGTCTTAAAAATTTTCTACGGTTTTTTTTTTTTTTTTTTTTACAACACGAAAACGTAAATATCAAATAAATATAATTATTCATGAACAATTTTTCGCAGTGGATACTGAACAAATAAAAATTGCAAAATGTGGAACAATGATCTCTATGGAAGTTCCCAATGAAAGTGCTTATGAAGGCCAGCAAAATTTGGGATGTCTCTATTTACAGGACACGATCATAGAGCATAAAAGATGATAGTTACAACGATTGGGCAGGAGCCCATGCTACACATCTGCGGAAATGTGGTCCCAACTAGAAAGTGGGTATGAACAGATATTCGAAACAAGTATACACTTGTTGCAGCAGCAGCTTTTTAATTATATCAAGGATTCTGAGGACTCAACAGCTGTACACGTTTCAGAAATTAGCTCAACAGCTAAAGGGCCTGGGTGATTTCGGAGAATGTGTTAATAGCTAAAATTCTTATGACTGCCAGAATGTTGTGTGCGGTAGATATAGACATCTAGTTTTTGGACACCGGGGCAAGCGATAATATGTCGTTTATTTTGATAATGGACACGTCATCAAAGCTTTACTAGATATTAAATAAGTAGGATTATACTACTTTTTAATATATATAGTTTTTATACTCGTACTTTACACTACAATTTATACTTTACAAATATTTCGAGGTTGCGTCGAAAAATTGGCTGGGCGTTATAGCGAAGGAATAAGATACGTTGATTGAGCTTTCCAGGTCGGTTTTCTGAATTTCAGTTTTCGTAAAATTTCAAGAAAAATACATCGCTACCACTGTCTTCTTATGCATCAAAAAATCTACCCGTGACCTTACTCTGTATTTCGATTCGAAAGTTAAAATATTCGGAAGCGAATGATTAGTACTATATAATAATCTGAAAATCGGATTGCTATATTCGAGAATAGAACACCTTTCTGTGGCTGGCAACAATTTAATTTTCTTTCGGAAAATTGGGATTTTATAATTTGAAAGGTACTCGTACATACATACGTAGTGTCAAAGTCACTCGTTAAATGTTTAGCTTGCGGATTGATTATTTTTTTTCCTTGAAAGTGAAAAATTTTTCTATGTAAAACTAAAACAGGTTATTTGAAAGATGTCAGCTGATAAAATATATCACAAATTTGCATTTTATTGTTTTTTTGTATATTTTTTTCTTTTGTTAATGGCAATATTTTTCACCAAGGAGTGCTTTATTTTCTGTGGGTCAAGAACTATGAAACTATGTCAAATTTGTATACTGAAGGACCAATGAATGATGAAAATTCAAGTTGACTGACAAGAAGCTGTTAGACATTTTATGAAATTGTTAAGCACTCACTACACATCGAATACATCGTATTCAAACTAATCTTTTCATATTTTTCCACCGAAATCAAATATTGTGATTATATGTCATAATAATATAATATGTACATACATATTATGATATCGATACCTTCCCGGAAGAATGTATTAAGCGACAATTTTTCAGCAAATTACTTTTTGGCATGCTCTTATAAATAGTGCCAAGCGCCACGTTTTGATCTTGGTTTGACGTCTCTACCATTGATACAAACAACACTAGAGATAAATAAAAATTGCTTATTACTTCACAATACGCAAATAATTACCTGCACAGGTAGTTTTATTTGTTTCCTGTAAAATTTTGCAAATGTCGCTTAATACATTCTTCCGGGAAGATATCGATATATATACATATTATGATATATTGCTAAAGACAACGTAAATCAAAAACCCTCCTCATCTACGATGACGTTGGTCACTGATATTTCAGAACGCGATACTCGCAACACAATCTGAAAGTTGTGGGAAGATGTTTAGGGACATTCGTTTCAAAAGGGTTAGTTTTTAAATTCGAAATGGAATACAGAGTAGGACCGCAGGATAATTCGTTGGGCATCCTAGAACACTGTGGCCATAACTTTTTTAACTGACCCTTATGCTATTAATTGTTAGGTCCATAACTTTCCTTTTGCGAACACTCCTTGATTGCATTTTGAACCCAGGATCATTCCCAGTTACAATGCGTTTTCTGCATCCGCCTGAATCTTGTTTAAACGCTAAACGAGAGCTTCTGGTTTTAAGATCATATGTTGGGCGAACAATACTTTAGGCACCCATCGTGTTGAAAGCTTGGAAAGTTTCAGACTTATCGGCAAATCGCGTGGACTGATCCATGATAAAAGTCTAAGCTACTGGCTATTTCTGGGATAGAAACTCATCGACACTCATCTAACATTTCTTCTATAATACTTTAGAACACATATACACATATGTTGACGTTGATTGTCTTTCTGAGAGTTGATCATCTTTGAGCTCCTCCCTGCCTTCTTTAAAACTCTAGATCGACTCAAAAATTTGAGTCGCTCGAATTTCGAAATTTAAATTTAAAAGCCATTTAGAAATGAACTATACTTGTACAAACAATCTACCTCAAATTTTACAAAAAAAACTACAAACACGTCGTATTTTCAAGAAAAATATTCACCTGTATTGTACCATTCTCATTATTGGTGCTACAATGAGAATCACGAACGCAGTCCGGTTACGTTATGATATACTCTCGTACTGGAGAGGAAAGCAAGAGTTTTTTTTTATATACATTTTTGAAGTGTCGCGTTGATTTTTAGCCTTCCATTGGAAATTGAAGAATTCTTCGTTGTGTATCTTTAGTAAACGACTGAAGTCTAGGGTGCACTATGTCAGGTCTCTTCCCGTTTTGCGTTCTGGTCCGGCCGGACCCAGCATAGAATGTTTGCGGTACAAAAGCGACATTTTGGAAGTTAGGTAAGCTAATTTTGTACAGCCAATTTTTTTTTATAATCTGCGCGCGCTGAAGCGGATATGAGTACCCTTAAACTGTTTCAGGGCACGGGCGTCAGGGAAAAGGGGGGAGAGGAACAGAGGAGGAGCCTATGCACGTTGGCTTTGAATGTTTGAAAGTTGTAGTGATGGGGAAATACAGAGCCTGGTAGATTATTCCACATTCGTGTTGTTCGGCTTATAAATGAATCCCTATATTTGACAGTACGACCAAAGTATGGATTTAGGGTAAACTGATGTGCATTTGAAGCATGTCGCGTATTGCGGATGAAATTGTGAAGGGGAGGAATGCAACTGGCTATTTCGCTGGAGCATTTTTTTTATAAAAAAAAGCGATAAAACAGGGAGAGACAGGAGACATTTCTCCGATGTTCTAGTGAATGAATGGAATTCACAATGTCTCTATCGCCTATAAGTTTTAACGCGCGATTCTGTACCCTATCAAGAATGTGCAGAACGGTCTTGGGTGCACCGGCCCAGATATGGGCGTTATATTCCAGCTTAGGGTCGCGGTGAAGTTATTTTCGAGTTCCTGCTTGCGCTATGAATGCAAACAAGATCTTGGAATTTATCAGTACTACTAGCAAAACCAGCTGGAGCTGCATCCTTTCCTATGTCCTGGCACCTTTGTTGAATTTTTTTTTCTTCTCCTAAACTCGCCCCATTGGACTACTGTTAGGTATTACTTCGCGGGGCTGTTTAACCATTTAGTTAGATAGCTATTTTTTATTTTTTCCTTAATTTAAAATTTTCGATTTACAATATTTATTTATTTTATAATTACAAAAAAAAAAAAAGAACCTACGACAATGACAATAATAACAATCCAAATTATAATTAGAGTTTAATCTATTTATTACATATTATTTATATTTAGTTAGCTTTCTATGGTTTACTGCTTTCATAATATATCTTGTGAGATTTTGCATTGATCGTTTTCCCCATTGAGTAAATGAATTATCTCTTCTTCAGTCATTTGATTCTTTCTAAAATATTACAGCCTGAATTCCTTAAGAATTGGACATATGCCTAAGAAATGTTTTGAATATTCGTTTTCATTTATATTGCACAGCGAACAGAGTTTAGGTGCATTTCTGCTAAATCTAGTTGCATTTAATTCAATTATATCACAGCAAGCTTTAAAAATCCATGTTATCTCTTGTTGTGCTCAACTGTCTACAAAGTACAATGTTCATATGAATAGTTAAATTTTTGGTAAAATGTATTTGTTTCTGAGGCTCCACGTATTCATTTTTGATAGCATGAGTACTTTAAATTATCGAATAATTCTTTTCTTTTTCTATCCCATGCATTTCTGTTTCAATCCTCATCACACCACCTCAAAATGTATTCTTCTCCTAATTGAATAAGTTCTTTTACCCAAAATATGTTTCTTGTTATAACTTTTTTCGTTAATGTATGGGGTAAGCGTTGATAAACAATATTTTTAAGATAAATCTGTTGTGCAAGTCGAGTGTGTATATATGGCTGTCTTCTATTCCGGTCTCCAGCATCAACACGTAAGTTGACGTCCAATATGGCAGGCGCCAATGCTCATGTTCACTTCCCCCCCCCCCCTGTGGGTTAGGGGACAGAATATACCCACGGTATACATGCCTGTCGTAAAAGGCGACTAAAATGCCAATCTCCCGTCTTTCTTTAGATAACGGTAATAAAAATTATGCAATGAACAAAACTAATGGTATTGATACCCCAGGTGGCAGCCCAGTTCAACTGGAAAAAACTGATTCTGGGGAGAGCTATTTATTGCATCAACAAACAATTTAGTAGAAGCGCAAGACTACAAAGATCTCTGCCTCAAAAGACTTCTCCTAAAGCATAAAATAAGAGTCTCCCGAACCCGGATGTGTTAATTCGAGAAACACAAACATCGAAACAGAGTACTCTGGAAAAAGAAAACACCGAGCTCCGAAAGGGGCTCGACGGAATGGAGCTCTTGTGTCGGGAGTCCAAAAGCAAAGTTGAGAAACTTGAATCAGAGAATAAAGTATCTTTGCTTCAAAACGAGTCTTCACAAGCGGTTATTTGTAGTGAGTCTTCTCCGGGTAGCCATCACTACCGTACGGACGAAGAAGAACTCGCGCGCGAAACGGGTTGGATAATTAAACGAAGGCCATCTAAAAAACGTAAGGCCGGTTTATCGCCCGAGGTTGTTCCGCAACACGAACCTAATCGAAAAGCACACCGAAAAGCAGAAAAGCAAACCTCTCCTCCAACAGTCATTGCTGATTATAATTCTCGGCGAAAAATTTTAAAAACAACGATCGCTACTGAATTTAAAGTAACTTCCTTGCGAAACGATGCATGGAAAATCAAGGTTAATGACACTGAGAGCTATCTCAAAAGCTTAACAACGAAAAAATTCAATGGCATACTTATGAAGACAAGTCTGAGAGACCTTTAAGGGTCGTAGCTAGAGGACTTCATCCATTATGCGCTAAAGAAGACGTTATAGGTGGTTTACGCGATAGAGGTTATAACATTCTTGACGCTGTGAACCTCTTAAAAAAAGAGAGAAAACGACCAGACCGTGGAGAAGAAGCTTTTAGTGTTATAGTTCTATAAAACGAAAAGCCAGGAAAAGATATATAATATTCGTACAATCATGAGTATGGTCGTTAAAATCGAGCCACTACGTGTCAACACGAATGCAATCCCTCAATGCAAGCGTTGCCAGGAGTTTAATCATACGCCGGCGTACTGTTGGAAAGAGCAGCGATGCGTTAAGTGCGCTGGAAAACACTTCTGAAAATTGCAGTTTGAACAAAAATGAAAAAGCAACTTGGATTAACTGCAAAGGAAGGCATCCAGCAAATTATCGCGGTTGCGAGATCGCAAAAGAAAATCTACAACGCCAACTGTGCGGGGAACGAAATCAGTCGATCGGGCTCCTAAGTCGGTAGAGCCTGTTGCTAAGCAGACTGAGCGCGCTCGTAAGCCAGTTATACAGACACCTGAGCCGACTGAAAGAACTCTCGAATCAGCAGTGCAGACTCTTGAACCAGTCAATCAGCCTTCTAAGCCGATTAAACGTACGTCGAAGTCGTCCACTAAAAAGACTGAACGAAAAATAAGCTCGGAAAAGCCAACGAATCCCAGTTTTCTGACGTATTCTCATCCTGCAGTCAAAGCAACCAAACGAAACGACGGGCCACCCTCTGATCCGTTGAAGGAAATTCTGAACTGCAATTACGCTAAGTTCGAGGAACAATGTGAATGAATAACGAATTCTCGAAGGACTCAGTAACGTCGAAAGCTTTTGTAGGGCTAACCTTATATCTAAATCTAAGTAGATATGGACTCTTTGCTTGAAATTATAACATTTAATGCAAACGGACTCTTACAAAAATCAAACGAATTAGAAATTGTTCTAATGAGAGAAAATATCGACATATGTTTGATCTCCGAAACCCATCTAACAAGGGAATCGCAATTAAAGATAAGAGGCTACGATGGTTATCACGCTTATCATTTTTCTGATAGAGCGCGGGGTGGTTCGTCCTTATTCATTAAAACTAACATCGAACACTCAGTCGATGTAAACATAGAGCTGGAAAAACTTCAATTGTGCTCGGTAAGGGTTAAAAATAAACACTTCAGCTACAATTTAGCTGAAGTGTTTTAGACGACTACTTTCGTGTCTTCAATGCCCTAGGTTGAAATTTCCTTATTGGTGGAGATTTTAACGCGAAGCACACCTTCTGGAATTCAAGATGTACATCATCTAAAGGAAAAATTCTCTACGAAGTGGCAAATGAATTGGGTTGTTGCCCAATTCATTTGCCATTTTGCAAGATGTCTGCTCATTTAATGGTTCAGACGGCATCCTAACATCCGTGGTCTCTTCTTGCATCGCCTTCTCCGTTTTTAACGGCGGTGATTAGAACAGAACTTCTCCTGAACGGATTTTCCTCTGTCCTCTCTATTTTACTGGGCTTATATGGTTTTTTTCGTCACATCCTCCGTTTTTGCGGCTCTCGGTCGGGAACTGTTTATTGGTTATTCGCAGCTAACCTACATATAGTATGTAGGTCGTTCAGCTATCCGCCACCCAGCTGACCCCCTAGTAGCTTGAGGACGGCCCAGGGTGGACGGGGTGGAGGCTAGTGTGTGCTGTGGGAAGGTGGGCAATGGCATCCTTTGGAGCTTGAATGGTATTGTGAGGATGTTTGTTGCTTTTATGTTCACCTATCAACCATATAAAGATCTGGTGAGTTAGGTGGCTATAAGTTTGGTGTTGTGTGATCATGAAAATTGATCACTATCCATTTCTCAGTCGTCGCGGCTTTATGCGCTGGTGCAGAATCCTGCTGGAACATTTAACAACTACCTCTAGCACCTAGGTGTATCCGGTAGCATTCACTTGAAATCATTGTTAGAAAAAATAGGGAGGCAGAACATGACCTTTACTTCTTACTACTCCAAGAACCATCACACTGACATGAAACTTGGTGCGTATTACACGGGGGACATCTGAAGGCTCTGCATACATCCATCTTTAGTTGACCTGGTCTTGGTTAAAATGTTGTATATAGCTGATTTCCTCCCTACTGTCCAAGTTGCTTTATATTTTTATTAAGATGAGTAGTGTTTCGTCATCAACAATATAAAAAAAGCCATTATCGGCGAAATCAACATGATAACGCAATTTTAACAAAAACAAAAAAAAAATGTATTACCTGTTGAAGTCTTATACCGGATAGGAAACGAGAGGTGCTGTTAACCTTTGAATTTTAATGACGTTCATATTTTACGTCTTATCGTTTAACGGTACGCTCAATAATAGGTTCAATTATAAACAAATGAGAATTAATAGTATGACAGCGCTGTCATGAGTTGCATTTAGAAGGCCTTCGCCTAGTCACTCCTCTATAGTGGCATGCAAGTCTTGCTCTGTAAAAGGCGCGATAATTTGTGGTGTAGCCTTTCACGGTATTGTTTTTTGACTATACAAGTGACATCTCTGCTATATGGGACAGTTACATATTTAAAGGCTTCTCAAAACTCTTCAAGGTCGAATTTTGGTAGATTTACTCATCGAACCTTAACAGATGCGCAATTGTGACCTGTTTAAACTTTCGGCATATATTCGCAACTTTCCTTAGACGCCAGGTCATTCTATTCGTTTCAGTGTTGGGCAAAAATTATTTGCAACTAACAACTACAACTAGGTATATTTGCTGAATTTTAGTTGTAACTACAACTGAAAAATTAGTTGACAATCACTGGAAGTCATCTAAATTTTATGATTATATTAGCCTTACTTTATATGTTATATTAAGTAACTTTTATACATAGTTACATATATGTAGTTTAATTGGAATTGATGATTGAAAACTAACAACTGCGTCTCTGACCCTTCATTACCACAACTGTGAACTGGTCTAGTTTAGTAGTGTTTTAAATTGCTAATTACAAACAACAGTTGTAAAAAATAGTTTATCTAGTAATCACTCACCCCTGTACGCTAAACTCATTCGTGGAAATTTGAATAAAAATTAGTTGACATTGCAGGTAATTTGTTCTCAATTAAAATAATTAGTGGTCGATATCAATTAAAACTTATCTAATTTAATCATAACAAATTTGTTTAATTGTAAATTTAGTTAACTAACAAATTATTTAACTACCTAACTTTGTAACATTGTTACACCGTGGGGATCTTGAGATATTGATCAAACTTGACATTACTGTGATAGAGAAACCCAAAAAAGTAGGTCTCTCAATTCTGTCTTTCCGCCTATCTGTGCGCACGACTTCAGTTTAAACGGCTGGACAGATTTTCCAAAGGCGAAATCGGAATTTTCATTCCAACCCCGAAATTAAAGGTATTTTACTAATGGCCGAACACGCCCAGTTATACAGATGTATCCCAAACATAGAAGTAGACAATATTACATGTAAATGGATAAAAGGTGTGCTAGAAGATCTTAAAATAAAAACCACACCAGGCAGCCATAAACTCAGTGTCACTGCTGCGAAAGGATGCCGTCAAGGAGGAGTTCTCTCTCCTTTATTATGGTCCATGAATGAACCATAGCAGTATTAAAAACTGGCTCCATCATTACTGGATGGAAACTGAAGGTAACAGACAGGCCAACAAGTTCTTGTCAAATGCTTCCCACTTAAGAACGAAACAACTCTTACAACTCTTAAGAGTCAGATTCGTTTGGTCACAGGTTTCTTAACGGGACATTGCAGAGTTAAAAAAAAACATCTCATGGCTATGGGAATAGGACAAGACGACGTATGCAGAATGTGCAACGAAGACGAAGAATCGGCAGAACACATACTTTGCCACTGTGACTGTCTTATCAGAACAAGTCATCATTTCTACTTCAAAGCAGAAAAAATGTGTGCCAGCGCACCCAAAGACATAGCCGAATTCATCATAAAATCGGCATCATGGATGAGCTTTAACTATGAGCAAATCATAATAGGCTCACCTGTGGCCGCAGTGATAAGTGACTAGCTCCCACCTCGATAATCAATCTATCTATTCTATTAATGACCAATTTTGAAAAAAAAGAATGATTTTCTCGAAAACGGCTCTAACGATTTTGATCAAATTCGATATTTCAGTTACGGTAGATACTCGTATATGCTATCGGACGGCGTGCCGGGTTCTCGCCAAAAAATTTGTATACGTTATCTCAATCGATTTTGTTCAAAATCAATATGTAAACAATATTTGGTATATGCAAGGTCATGGCATTCCAAGTTTCGGGAAATTATAAAAAAAAATATTTTGAATTTTTAAGGATTGTCAACAAATTTTTTTTTTAATTTTTCGTATTTAAAAAAATAAATAAAAATTTTCAAATCTTGTGCAAGTATGTGCGACCCAGTAGTTCACCTTATTTATACTTTCTATCAGCGTGCCGAGCCAGAGCTCAATACTTCGACTTAATTTTGTTTGTCGGGTGAGAGAGCAAATGTGTTTTATAAGTACCTAACTCCAAGTCTTGTTTTAGGCTACGAAACAACATAATCTTGACATGTGCATCTCGTACGGCATGCATACATAAATTTGGGTTTTCGGTGTAAGATCTTTAGTAGTCTTTTAATCCACTGGTATCGCCAAACAATCTGTCGGCTTAGTAAGCAAACATTCGACCAATACCAAGATCTTGAAGATTTATTTTTTATTAAATTTGATTATTATTTATTAAATTTTTAAAACTTGTTTGTAGTCTTAACCTCAACAGTCAAGTAGCAAATGATATTAAATGAAAGGCAGATTTCTCTAGCGAAGGCTGTGAACACGTATCGAAGTCGTGACTAAGTATCTAGCACTATCACTAATTGAGAGACTCATGGTTCGAGTCCCGGAAAGTACTAACAATTATAGAACAATAATTTTGTACAATTTTCTTAGTGCCCGAAGAACTTCTGTTCTACGGAACCATCCTTTAGGACCGTCCAGAAGTAGTATTTGGAATTTAAGAGGAACGGTTTGACCTAGACGACCAACCCCGGTCATCCAAATAAAGTGTCCACTCCTAACACATTGGCTAGCCCACAGATAAACAAGTTACCTATCAGTAGATGGAGGAGGCCTTGCACGTTAATACGAGGGTGGGTCAATAAGTCCCTGAAAAATGAAATAAGGAACACTCTTTTCGGTATAAAAACATTTTATTTTTCATCATAGTCTCCTTTTAGCTCTATACACTTCATCCAACGTTTCTCCAATTTGTTGATGACCTCCAAATAATACTATTTCTCGAGCCCCTCAAAATAAGCGTTTGTTTCAGCGATGACCTCTTCATTCGACCCAAATCTCTTACCTCCGAGCCATTTCTTCATGTTTGGAAACAAGAAATAGTCGCAGGGGGCTAAATCTGGGGAATATGATGGATGAGGGAGGAGTTCGTAGCCTAACTCATGCAATTTTGCCATTGCGATTGCGGACTTGTGCGCCGGTGCGTTGTCCTGGTGAAAAAGAACGATTTTCTTCGTCAAATGTGGCTGTTTTTGCTTCAAATCGGTTTGGAATCGATCCAGCAGCTCTGCGTAATATGCGCCGGTGATCGTTTTACCCTTTTCAAGGTAATCGATGTGAATAACACCGCGCGCATCCCAAAAAACTGTCGCCAAGACCTTGTTTGCTGACAAACCTGCCTTGGCCTTCTTCGGCTTCGATTCACCAGGAGAAGTCCATTGTTTTGACTGTTCCTTGGTTTCTGGTGTGTTGTGGTGAATCCAGGTTTCATCCACGGTTACGAAACGGCGCAAAAACTCAGCCGAATTTTTCTGGAACATCGCCAAACACACCTTTGAAGTTGTTAAACGAATTCGTTTGTTGTCGATTGTGAGCAAACGCGTCACCCATCTTGCGGAAAGCTTTTTCATGTCCAAATGTTTATGTACAATCGAAATCACTGACCCATGTGATAAGCCTGTGGCCTCTTCAAGCTCGCGCACTTTCACTCGCCAATCGTCCATTATCAAACCATGGATTTTGTCGACCATTTCTGGTGTGGTGACCTCAATTGGGCGACCAGAACGTTCGGCGTCACTTGTGCTTGAACGACCGCACCGAAATTGAGTAAACCAGTGGTGAATGGTTCCAATCGATGGTGAAGAGTCCCCATAATATTTGTCAAGCTTTTGTTTAGTTTGCGTGATAGTTTTTTCTCGCAAAAAATAGTGTTTAATGAGCACTCAAAATTCACTTTTTTTCTATTTTACCGAAAATGCTAGCTGCCACAACATAACTATTTGACAGATCTGTCTGAAAATTTGGGTGCGTTCTTTTAAAAGATGATTCTTGACAAAAAAAAAAATTTAAGGTGACGACACAATTTGTGTTAATTTTCAGGGACTTATTGACCCATCCTCGTATGTCCAGTTTATATCGAATTGTGACTGATCATTTCCAAATTAGGATTTGGAATTTTGGGTACTGGGTGAAATATGTACGGAGCTTGATCAAGAAATGCAATACTAGAAAATCAAAGGACACCATTTCAATTGCGATTAGACCTGGCTCTATTATTACGTCGTTCCAACAAATTCAGGCAGTGAACTACGCTCATCACACCTACAACGCGATAATGCACCTGCACACAGAACAGAGTTATTTTATAAAAACGCTGGCATAAAACTTCTAGATCACCCTTCGTACACCCCAGGTCCTAGCAGCTTATGACTTTGGTTTGTTCCTCTACCTTAAAATGCGCCTGTAATGCCGTCACTTTTCCACCGAAGAGGAACTAATTGGGGTATTTTTCACAAAGTCTGATTGACCTATACAAGATGGCGCTATAGTCCTGGGTGGACCAGAGTCTCAACCAATAAGCGTCTCTGTCTACTCGATCTTGCGTTAACCGCCTCCAGTTTTGCACAACACCCGTGTAATATAGTGGGAACTACTCCATTTTCTATGACCTCTTTGTATTTTACAGCATTTATAGATCCATCCACTATCAAAACTGGTGCCAACTCCACCAGCAGTTATGATTTCTCATGTATGTAGTGTACATAATCTCGTAATAGCCATCTCAAGCGATGAATTCCCGACCGATACATACGGGGCCCAAAGTCCCTCGAAGAATTTTTCTTTCAAAAAAACTAATCCGCCTTTAACAACGTCCATGATTCTGCGCCGTATAGGAGGACTAGGACTATGAGGGTCTACCTAGGGTCAGTTGGCAAGAGCGATTCTTCGCCTGATATCCGCTCTGGTGTCATTATTCGAGTTAATAGCGGAGATTAGGTGGACAAGGCCCTTGACTACCTCAAAATTGTACGTCACAATAGACATTCTGTTCAAGTCGCCGATGTTGAATGTCTTTTTTTGATGACAGTATATATTTCTCTTTGCCCTCATTAACCGCTAAAGCACCGCTGACAGCCCGCTGTAGTTGTACAGACTTTTGAAAGATCATACCCCTGATGTAGCTTCAGAATTATTGTACAATCCTTTCCTTTTTGTATGATGTTAAAGAAATCACATAACAACGCGTCATCGAAAACCACAGTGATGTTGCCGACCTTGATGGAGCAGTGTGCATTCTCCATCGACATCCTGCATAGACGAACCAGTTTGGCAGGAATGTCAAAACTAGACGTCGCCTTTGTAGCCGCTATTATAAACGACTTCAAAAGGATTATGAATACCTTTATACTGTAACAGGGCACGGGCTTTTAAGGACAAGGGGAAGAGGAACAGAGGAGAAGCCTATGCACGTTGGCTTTAAATGTTTGAAGGTTGTAGTGATGGGGAAATACAGAGCTTGGTAGATCTTTCCACATTCGTGTCGTTCGGCTTATAAACGAATCCCTATATTTAACAGTACGACCGAAGTTAGGCTTTAGGGAAAACTGATGTGCATTCGAAGCATGTCGCGTATTGCGGGTGAAATTTTGAAGGGTAGGAATGCAACTGGCTATTTTTAAACGATAAAACAGGGAGAGACAGGAGACATTTCTCCGATGAATGAATGGAATTCACAATGTCTCTATCACCTATAAGTTTTAACGCGCGATTTTGTACCCTATCAAGAATGTGCAGAACGGTTTTGGGTGCACCAGATATGGGCGTTATATTCCAGCTTAGGGCGGATGAATGCCTTATAAATTGAAGCCAGATCAGACGGGGTAAAATATTTCTTGCACCGTTTAAGGAATCCTAGACATTTTGCAGCATTTTTGGCGACCTCGAATATGTGATCATTCCATCGAAGATGGTTATTAATATACATACCGAGAATGGCAAGTACCATCCATGGATAATGGTTGAGGGTTTTTGGTTTCGCTTAAGAGACAGAAGTCAGCATTGCGTTTTGGAAGCATTGAATCCCACTCTGTTGGTTGAACCCCAATTGATTATTCTGTCCAGGTCTTCTACCGCCGAAGAGTGAGTTAGGGAACGAATATAAAAAACTGAGGGTACTGTGATCAGCGAAAGAATGGATTGGATTAGAAGTTGCAGACAAGAGATCATTTATAAAAATAAGAAAGAGAATCGGAGACAAAATAGAGCCTTGGGGAGGTCCAGCATTTATTTGGTGAATTACAGATTTTAAGCCGTCAACTCAACATTTTCAAAACGCAAAGCAAATGGTGGTCAACAGCAGGCAAGATTTCAATTTAAATAATGTCAATTGATAGTGAGATCATTGAGCAAGTTGAGGAGATTAAATACATAGGGGTTATAATTGATAACAAGCTTAATTTCTCTAAACATGTAGATTATATATGTAAAAAGATTGGTTTTCTAAAAAGAATAAGAAATGAAATATCTACTTTAAGTGCAATAAATATTTTTAATGTGATTGTAAAACCTCACTTCGAGTATTGTTCAACGATTTTGTTTTTGTGTAATGATAGTTTAATTCACAGACTGCAGTTTTTACAAAATAAGGCTATGTGAAGTATTTTAAAGTGCAATAGATATGTGTCAATAATTTCTTTATATGTGCATTGAATTGGTTCTCTATAAAACGATTAGTAATGAATGTTGTCATGTTTTTGTATAAAATTAAAAATAACTTGATGCCTAACTATCTGTTAAATTATGTGCAATATATAGGTGATGTTCAACCATATTAACTAAGAAATATTAATAATTTTAGATTGCCTTACTTAAGGACTACTAACACCCAAAACTCTTTAGTTTATAAAGGATTTAAATTATTTAACGAAATGGGTGATGATGCTAAGAATAAAATAAATATTTACGGTTTTAGGAAAGCTTTTAAGTTTGCTAGACAAAAATAAAAATGTATGCCATATTGAATTATTAAATAATTGTTTTTTTTTTCTTTATTTACAACTTACTAAAAAAAATTGTTTCTCAAATTGAATAGTGATATAATTAGCTATATAAAGCTAGTAAATAAAGATTTCTATCTATCTATTTCTAATCCATTGAACAAGAGACGCATTTCGATAAAGGAGCCTGATGCCAAACTCTGTCAAATGCCTTTGAAATACCAAGCGCAACTATCTTAGTTTCGCCGAAGTGATGGAGAGATTGGTTCCACTTCTCGGTGAGATATGCCATCAAATCACCAGTGGACCTGTTGCTACGAAAACCATAATGGCGGTCATTAAGGAGTTTTCGTGAATCGAGATATTTCATAAGCTGACGATTTATCAGCGTTTCCATGACCTTGGAAAGAAGGGACGTAATTGGACGGGGAGTAAGATTCGCCTTTTTTGGGGACGGGCTGGACAAATGCTGTTTTCCATCTACTCGGAAAGAGCCCTGAAAAGTAGGATAGACAGAAAAGCTTACGCAGAGGTTTTGCCAGCGTAGAAGATGGTGTATTTATCAGGGTGAGAAGTAAGAAACAAGTCTAAGGTGTTGGCGGAATGACTTACAATGTCCGGTATACGTGTAGGCTCATTTACAAGCTGAGTCAAATTGTTAATCTCAGCAAAAAGTTCAATATACCTTCCTTGGGTGTTGTCTGGCCAGAATGTTGAAGCCAATCCGAATTGTGTATATTGAAATCGCCCGCAATGACAATTTCAGTATGAGGATACAAGGAGACAATTCGAGTGATGGAATCGGACAACGCATCAAATTCATCAAAAGTTGAGTTGCTGTCCGCACTAGGGCTTCTGTAGATAAAGCAGTAGTGAATTATTTGCTTACGGACGGTGAATTTTAGCCATTTGAAATTAATTTCCGGGTTGGAACAGTGGCCATACTGTGGTGAAACTTGGTAAGCAATATCACTACGGACATAAATGGCGAGGCCACGGTGGGGAAAGAATAATGACACTAAGTTATATCCAGGCAGTTTCAAATCAGAAGATTCTTCCACTACCTGTGTTTCGCTTAGTGCCAGAACAGCTGGTTTATGGGAATGGGCGTGGGCATACATATCGAAGAAATTCGTTCGAAGCCCACGAATGTTGGTAAGATCAACCCTAAATTCCCTCATTACTACAACGAGATGTTAAGAAGATTGATACATCTGTAGTTGGTACAGTTCAGAGGGTCTCCTTTCTTGAGGATTACCCTTTGAATAAATAGACTGTTAAGTGCCGGCGTTCTCCATGCAGAGAGCTGGTATAACATTTTTAAACGTATTCCAAATCAAGAACGTGGACTTGAAGCTCACTAGTAGTAAATTTGGACAAATAAACTTATTCACTTTTCAGTCAAAGAAATTCAATTGACAATCAAAATGCAGGTACTCGTATTTAAACGAATTTCAGAAGCAACGAGATTCGATTTAGCCTCAACAGTAACAAAATACTTAATTAGATTTTAATTATTTATGTAAAATGGATTATCGTCACGTGAAATAGCAAAGAAAAAGTAAAAGTTTGCCATCGTACATACTAATGGTGAAAAAAAGAAAAAGTCTTAACATCGTGCAAGACAAAGGAGGTGGCCGAAGTCTTTTAACGGATGGAGATGCTCGTTTAATTCAGCGACTTACGAAAAATAAAGACACCAAAACACCCAAGGCGGCAGCAAAATGCATCAACAAAGATGTTAGTGAGTGGACTGCTAGGAGAGCATTTCATAGAATCGGGCTAGTATCTGCAGTAAAGAAGATAAAGCCAGCTTTGTCAGAAAAAATATGAAGGCTAGACTTAAGTTCTGAAAAATACATAAAAATAGGACTGTGGAAGACTGAAAACGCGTTATTTGGTCCGACGAAACAAAAATCAATCGATTCCAGTCTGATGAAAAGAAGTACTATTAGCACCTACCACAAGAAACTATCCAAAGGCACCAAGTTAAACAAACTGTCAAACACGGTGGAGGTAGCCTAATGGTGTGGGGTTGCTTCACTAGTTGGCAAGTTGGTCCTATAGTAAAAATCGAAGGGATCATGAAGAAGGAGAACTACCTAAACATCCTACAGACCAATTTGCCCGAATATATCGAAGAATGTGGCTATCCAAAAGACGAAATAGTCTTCCAACAAGATGACGACCCTAAACATACAGCCAAAATTGTAAAGAACTGACTCGAAATCCAAAACTTTCAGACAATGAAGTGGCCAGCACAAAGCCCGGATTTAATCCCATCGAAAACTTGTGGGCTATTGTTAAAAGAAAACTGGCCGATTTTGAAAGAGCACCGAAGAACTTGGAGGAGTTGTGGATTAGAGTGCAGGCTGAATGGGCAAATAAAATTAGTGGAAAGCATGCCAAAACGGATAACAAGTGTCATTAAAAATAAAGCTT
Organism: Pocota personata; assembly: GCA_963082735.1. Classification (NCBI taxonomy): domain Eukaryota; kingdom Metazoa; phylum Arthropoda; class Insecta; order Diptera; family Syrphidae; genus Pocota; species Pocota personata. Next base: position 28,992,296 of record OY720432.1, read on the forward strand.
TATATACAAAATATTAAATTTCATATAAAATTTACTTCATCGAAACGTGCAAAACTGGATACATGGAGTGCCACCTTTTGGGCTGTTGTGACTTTTATATTTATTATTTTCTTTTTATAAAAACACAGTTAAATGAATTAATAAATCTGAAAATTTTATTGAAATTGCTTTTAAGGACATTTTTTTATTGATAGAAAACCATTAAATCCGAAATAATGTATCCAGTTTTGCTCGCCACTGTATATATACACGCAAACCACCCAATTTATGTAAATCAACACAAAAAGTCTGCTCCAACGCGTTTGTTGTTATGTATTTTAATTTGTTTTAATTGAAATTTTATCAAAAATACAAAACACCAAAGGGCTTAGGAAATTTACGGCGTTCACCACGCAAGAGATTTATACAAAAATAAATATTTAACACGACGACCTTACGGCTGCAACCAAGCAAATATATACGAGTATAGCCGTACTGGTACAAGTAATCGGATGAAAGTACCACTGATTGTTGATCGTTTTATCTTTGGATAGTCTTCAGATCATCATCGTTTATATGTATGTATTATACCTACAAAATGTGCGAATAAGCTGTTCAATATCTCTATCTCTTTCGATTAATTATCAAATCAAAACTATCACGCATTGTCCCAATTTCTTTTGATCATCGTACGCACACAACAGATTCACGTTTATCAATTATAAACTGGCGTCCACTCTATCGGACTAATGAGCATGATCAGACAATAAAATCAAAATTACTATTCTAAGAAATTGGAGAAAGTTTTTATCTACAAAACAAGAGACGGAGAGAATACAAACTTTTTTTTTTTGTAAATAGTCGTATTTTTGAATTTGCAATTGTTTTGTTTTGTTGGTACACAATGTGTATTTGAGACTCAAGTGGAAGGAAAGGTAGTGATCAAATGGTTGTTGATTAAAATACGAGGAATCCAGTTTGGTAGGCAAATGACCGGTTGGTAAGTTTGTTATTTGTGGATTGCCCAAACGCTATGACCTTGTTTTGAAACATCAATTGTTGGCTGAAAAAAAGCGTGGATTGTAAATGAACTTTTTTTTTTATTAATATTATTCGCACACATACATATTAAGTGTATTCACAGTTCATAGCTTTTGTTCTGTTATTGTGATTTTACTGTTGATTGCTTTAAGCTGTCAGCTGACTTGTTTTCGAATTTTCAAATGTTCTTTGGAATACAGCCAACAGTCAGTTAGGTTTTTACCCGACCGTTTCCAATAACAAGCATGGCCTGACTTAGCTTCTCGTAGCCACTCGTGCTGTGCGCTGCACGAACGATTAGGATCTTACAGTTCTATTTACATATATACTCGTAAGAAGACTTTTGGCAAGTGTACAATTTTATTTGGGAAATGTTTAACTTGGCACAATTTTATATCTCACTCCTTTTCGTAGCTGAATTGTTACAAGTTTTTTGTACTAATATAGAGAACTTGATCCCTTTTTACTGTAATGTTTTTGGTGAGATATCAAAAGTTTTTGTGAAGATTAGGCATGATACGAGCACCTATGTGATGTAAGAACTTAGTGACAGAAACAAACCATCGTTAGGTAAGACTTCAGGTTGTTTAACTTACAAACTTATCTGCGTTACAAAAAGACTTTATAATAATAACTATTAAACTATCTGTCCAATTGGAATAAAATGAACGGTTCTGAAAATTGCTTACCAACCCATTCAAAATCATATGCCGCATGATGATGTCTTATTGCTTAACATATGGCTCACCTCCTGCTCATTTTTAAGAAAATTCAAATTATCGATCTTTGCCTACACGCCAAGTATTACGTTTGTACCAATTTTCAGGATTCTACGTCGATTGGATATACCCCGCTCGTTTTGATGACCTTAGAACATTCTGATACGAGTACACCCCCTCCCCCGACTATTTTTACGAAACGGTATTTAAAAGTTGATTTTATTCATTTTATCTTTCGCCTATACTGCAAAAACTACATCAGGATCAATTTTCAAAGTTCTATGTTGGCTAAAACTACCCTACATGTTTTGATACCTTCTAGTAAAAAGTCCAACTTTCTCATTTTTTCTTTGTCTGCACACCAAGTACTACCACTGTACCTAATTATAAAATTCTACACTTGCGGTAATAAAAATCGCACCACATAATGAGTTCTCAGAATATGAGTAATTACACCAGAGTGCAATTGTTTTTCCAATAGTTATGAACGGTATTTCCCACAGCGTCATTTGGCGTTTGCAAAAAAAAAAATCATTTTGAATTGAGTTGTGACTGTGATAAGTAAATAAAAGTGAAATGTCCGGTAAATATCAGCAACTGACTCGAGACGAAAAAGTTAAAATATTGACTTTAGTTGAGTCTGTCCCTTCGTCAGTTAAAATAGGATGCTCTCATTCAACCATCATTCGACTGATGAAGAAAGAAGAAAATTTGGATCCACTGGATAGGAAAAAAAGCTCAGGGCGTAAACGCAAAACAACCCAGAATACGAACAATGTATTACAAAGAATTAGCATGAGAGATTGGTTTAAAAGTGTTGTCCGTAGAAGAGCAGAGCTGCATGAATTTCATCAATTTGACCTAAGAGCCAAATAAATACGCAGAAGGCTACGGGAGATAGGTTTATGTTGAAGATGACCAGCGAAAAGCCTCTCCTAACCTCAAAAATAAAAACAGCTCGTGGGCGAAAAAAGAATCAAGATTGGACGCTGGTTGATTGGCGATGTGTGATATGGTCCGACGAAAGTAAATTTAATTTGTTATGTGCCGACAGACCACTCATCATAAAGTAACGTGATATCACGCATACCTCCAAGTCCACAACTGCACTTGTTCCGCACCCATGGCTCCTGGATAAGATATTATGTGGATTTTTGCTCTACTTGCTGCAAGTCTGCTACTGATAAGAGCGGTGGCAGCCTTGCGGTGTTGTAAGTTGATCTGAGTAAATATCATTAAATACTAGGCGTTTTTTTCGACCATTGTTCGCACTACTTGGTATCGAAGTCGAACTGAATCCTACCAAGATGCAAATACGGTCGCATTTCGTACCTAGACTTAATAGCGTCGGAAGAACCCTTGTCCAAACTCACAACCAGAGTAGAACTATCTTTATTTTGACGATTCTTTCTCTCCCTGTGTGAATGAACAGTCCACTTGGTCGTCTCAAGTCCAGGATTCTGGGTACGCAGGCGCGCCAGCACATCCGCCGTTTTCGCAAGTTTCCCCGCGATCCAGCAGATGGCATGCGTCTGCGAGTGTTTAGTTGTCCTGAAGATCTCAAAAGAAGCGGTCTCCAAGGGGAGATTTTCGGCACCGACATGCTAATCCATTCAGAGGTTTGCTGTGAAGAACACTTCATCCTTCCCAATTCGGACACTTAAAGAGGAGATAGCAGCTTTCTTGTAAGAGACCTGCTTTTCTCGCTCCCTAACCACTATTCCTTCTCAGTACATAGATTTGTTCGCGACATCCATCTTCCGTCCACCGGAAATACAACTGGTTGTATCATCGGTGTCATTCGGAATTTGTGCGCGGTCAACGCTACCACTAAGAGGGGTTTTAGAGACATTCAAGTCAGTGGATTTCGCTGCGACATTCAGTTTCTGTCCACCGGTACTACCGTCATTACTGGCTGTAGCGCCCGTTTTCAGACCTTGTACGCATACAACGCCACTGGCTTGAGGTCTCTCGGAAGACGGACGTGCATGACGTGCGCGTATATGTCTACCTGCAGGAGAGCTTAAAGCCTGCTTCCTCCGTTTGCTTCGGTTCGAGCTATTAGAAGAGGAGGCAGCCAGTTTCGGTTGGGGTAAGTTCCACCGACGTGTTTTTTTTTTGGCGGGGGAGGGTATGATGGCTAGCGCCTCCAGAATCCTTGCCCTAGCCGCAGTCGAGAAGACCACGGGTGGATTTTCGCTTCCGCGAGTGTCACCTGGAGTAGTGATATCATTCATTTCTTCCATTCATACGTTTTCTTCTTTTAACATCAAAGTCGGACGCCCTCAGCGCTTAGTTCGATGTCCCACTTGGGATCTTTTCAGATCCTTAGGATCTTTGACTCTTAAGCCTTCCCGCCACGACTAAGCAGCTGAAAGATGAGAATATACTCTTATACTGGTGCTGATCCATTTTAGCGTCTATTTCTGTAATTGGGCCTATACTATGTCATGAAAACGCTGCCCACACCATAATGCAACCACCACCATGCTTCGCCGTTTTTAATGTATAACGTGGATTATGCTCTTGCTTTGGAGCACGCCACACATGTCGCTTTTCAGCAGAACCGAATCGATTGAATTTTGGTTCGTCACTCCATAAAACGTTTTTTTACAAAATGACATTAGCTTGCTTCCATACGTTTTAGCAAATTGGAGTCTAGCTGCTATATTTTTGTTCCATACCAATGGCACGTCCCACATCATTTGCAATCTGAGTTACAGTTTTTCCTTTATTTTTTATGTTAATGATCATTTGCCTGAGCTCAGGTGTACACGACTGCTACCGACCCATCTAATTACATATTTTTGAAAAATTATGCGTTTAACAGTGCTTAAAAAACTTACTTATAATTTAAACGATTTTCAATAAATTATTCAGTCAAAAAATACGATAACTACACGTTTTTCATATCATGTGCTAATTCTGTGGCCACATTAACTTCACTAGTCGAACAAAGTTGCGCAATAAGAATATGATCAACAAGAATTTGTATCGGTACTTTTCCAGTGAACATAGGTTGATATTCCCTAGTTTGGAAAAATACGAAAAGTATTCAGTAATAGGTGCTGTGCAATGATTTAACGTGATAGAAAGTGAATAGGGACATAATGTGCTAATTCTTTGACCACCACTGTATGTGCCTATATCCTGATACGTATGTAGGTCATTTCCTATAAAAACATGTCAGGAAATGGGGTTAAGATATGAGGATGGGCTTAAAATATACAGATATACTACCTTGATCAAAAAGTTTAAGGAATTTATTCAGTAAATTGAAAATACAAGTTTATTCTTTTTTTTTTTATTATTAAAAAACACTATAATAAGTGTTAGTGAAATATTACAATCTAGTGTTAGGACTAATAAGCAATTTTGTTTTGACTTAAATTAATAAGGTTCAAAAATAATAGTTAATGAAATGACGATAACTTTGATTTGCCCAAGTCCTTGTGGAGGTCTTCGGTCCTAATATAGAAAAGTGCTTTTGCGATGTTTCTCAGTAGCTTATTTTGAAACCGTTGAATGATTTGAACGTTCCTTTTCTTGGTGCAACCGCAAAGTTGAATACCACAAGTCCAGATGAGTTTTATGACTTGCTTATAAAGCAAAACTTTGTTGTATATTGACAGGCAAGATTGTCTTCCTATCATCCAGTAGATTTTTTTGTAACGAATGCCAATTTTGTCTCTTTTTTTCTTAACGTGACCTTTCCAGCAAAACTTCGCATCTAGTGTCATACCAAGATATTTTGCAGAATTAGCGTATGGTATTATGTATTTGGTTGTTGATGTATACTGGTATGTACTCTTTTTTTTTTTTTTTTTTTTTTTATTTTTTTTTTTATTATCTTTCTTAAACTTACATACTAGACAAAAATGATTAACAGATTTCTTATTCTAGCTTACTGGTCCTTATGCGAGCGCTCTAAACTTAACTATATCCATATAACATATTGCCTTTCGGCCTAAAAACTATTCTTCGAACTAATCTTACATATTATTATTTACCAAGAAAATGTAAATTATAAAATGGAATAAAAACTTGGTATCTTTTTTTTTGTTTTAAATAAAACTCTTACAGGCTACCTACGCTACTTAACCTACAATAACTATAATCAGGGTGGTGAGCACTCGTTACCTCACGCATCGAGTGGTCACCATCCCAATTGATATCCGGGCTCCTGGCAGTCACCAACATGGTGCACATGCGCCGCCGGGAGCAGACCGAGGCCAAGAGGCGTCAGTCAACTCTCGGAAGCACCAATTCATGTTGATGAGCCCGGCCTCTCCCAGAAACCCCCTAACTAACCTCGCTAACTTAAACTAACTTAAAACTAAGAGGATGTTACCGAAAGTAACGCACCGTCCTGGGAAGGCGTGTTGACCCTTTCCCCTTCGAACAGCCACCAGAACTTGGTGTACTGTTTTGCAGTATCCGTTTTGTCCTTCTCCGCAATTGCGGAATTAAAACGGAAGAGCTCAGGAGCATCGGCGACGTTTCCTCCATGGTTAAGCCGTTTGTCTCTCGCTCTGCGGTGGCAGTGGTACAATACCGGGATACCATCCCTCGCCTGTACCAGCCCTTTTGCATCGATATGGACGCCTCCGGCGGTATGAAGCCAGACCGGAGCGTACTCTCGAGGTACATTTCATTAGGGTATTAAGCCCCAAAGATCAGACTATTGTCGCTGGCCATCGCCCTTGCAACTTGCTCTCGAATTACTTTAATAAGGAAATTGTCAATCCTGTTCAATTGAGCCCCATCGTATAGGGCCTTGTTGGGACAGTATTTTATATAGTTGGATTCAGGTGTTCGGAACAACCGAAGACAAGTCCTAAGACGTTGTCGCTCCAAAACCCGAATCTTTTCCATATAACTAGGAGCTATATTGAACCACAATGAACAACCATAAGCGATGATTGGCCTTATCAGGGCCACGTAGCATATGACCTTCACCCTGGAGGCAAGTTGCCTCCAAAGCCCTCTTGGCGCCGGCAAGACAAGCATCCACATGTTTGTCAAAATATAGATACTGGTCGAGCCAGATACCGAGATATCTAACTACGTTTCTCACCGCCAATGACTGTCCGTTTTGTCCAATAATGGCCAATTTTTTCCAGTTTTTTCTGGTATTCCTAGAGGCACCAAGCAATGGAGTTCTAGACAGGATTGTTTCCGACTTCTGAAAGTTGATTTTCAGCTTCCAGTCGTCGCAATATCCCTTAATTTGATCTAAGTCATGCTGCAAAAGGATGTTAATGACCTCGACTTTAGGACCTGATCTGTATGCCACTAAATCGTCAGCATACGCTATAGCATGTTTGAGTGAACTCACCAGATCACTCGTGTAGATGTTAAACAGTATCGGCGAATTCACCGCCCCCTGCTGTAAACCTTTTTTAATGTCGAAGACTCTGCTCGAAATCACGTTGCTACATTTGACAACGAACTTCTTTCCCTTAAGCATATTATAAATTACATATAGCAAGGGTTTGTGCATACCCAGCATAGTAGAAAAGACCCTCTAACCATATAGTGTCGAAGGCCTTTTCAAAGTCACGGCAAGCAGCCGTGCACTGGTTCTTGCATTTGTTCCACTGTATTTCGGATACCAGTTTCGACGCGCCATGAAACCAAACTGGTTGTCCGGAATAACGTTATTGTCCTCGACCCACTTCAACAGGGCTCTATTGACAACTTTCTCAAAGACCTTGCTAACATTCGGAAGCAAACTAATTGACCGAAGATTAGCAGGGTTCGTCCTATCTTTACCCCTTTTTGCGATAGGGTGTACCACCGCTATTTCCCAATGCGCCGGATAATATGCATTATTCAGCGTATTGTTAAACAGCGTGGCAAAAATATCTACAGCCTCTAGAGGTAGTTGTATCAATACGACGTTTGGGATACCATCCACTCCCGCCGACTTGTTATTCTTAAGTGAATCGAAGATACAAAGAAGATCATCTTTCGACACGAACAAGTGAGATGTGTCTCATCTATCGGCGATGATGACGTTCGCATGGTTTTCATCATTGAATACGGTGAAACCGTTATTCTCAGATCGCCAATTCTCAAGTTCGGTGCGTAGATAAATGTGATTCACCAGGACTCTATTTTCAATGTCGTGGTTACGGTGAACAGGTTTATTCACCGTATACACGGCCTCGAAACAAGCACCCAGCAAATCCAATCTCTCCTGTGAGTCCTCGACCACGAAAAAACCGTCGTTTGATGCGACACTTTCCGGACTTATTCCAGCAGTCAGTAATGTCTGTCTGTTCTCTGTTGTCTGGGAGATTCGGACACATGGAATATCATTGTGATCCTTCCTCCTGAACAACTTATTTACCTGTGGGAACATATTCGGACTACAGGCTTTAATAGCCCGAATTTGGTTGCCCCAATACCGATTTACAGATTTTCTGTAATTTTCTTTAATAAGCTGCTCAGGTTTAGGATCTCTGAATTCAGCGTCATTATCTCAGGTTCGTTTCGGTCAGTAAATTGTCTATGCAGCTGTTTAAGCCTCGAGAGCAGTCTACTTTTATGTCGGTACAGGGAGTCGATTGTAGGGTTTCTGTACTTTTCTGTCTGGTCGTCATCAGAACGTCCCTCCCGAGGAATAGTTCGTTCCATTGTTCGTTTGATGGCATCGTTCATTTGCAACAAATACTGATCGATGTCATCATTTGTCATGTTCCTATTTGTCGGGGGATTGATCTCACTCGAACGCATATCCCGTTTTAACAATCTGGAGAAGCGCGACCAGTATGCCCTTCGGTAATCGAAGGAATACACCGCTTCGAAGTCCTCCAGCAGCGTTTGCTCGTTCGGGAGCCTTATTGTGGCGGCGAGTCCGTAGTGGTCACTATCGTACTCGAACGCACGCAATCATTTCACGTGAGTCGATCTGCGTTCGTCAGTTCTAGTCTTGCGTCCGTTAGGGCCAAGTCCAGAAAAGAGCCACTTCTCGGAAGAGAAGGGATGTCCATCGCGTACAACTCAAGTTTGTACTCAATCATATTGAGGCGCCACCAGTCGTGCAACTGGTTGCCCCTAGTGTTTGCAGAAATGTTTCCCCATGCCGCATGTTTGGTATTGAGATCTCCGGCCAAGAAGTAATAATTTTCATCTGAATGGAGCTGAAGGCTACGAAAAAGTATCTCGAGCTCTGCTGTAAATTGAGAGGGTGCAGGTGCTTCAGGTGCGTAAAGCGACACGAGAGGAATGCGTATAATGCATGCTTCCACCAACTGGAACCTACGCACGTCACCGCTATATATAACCTTATGGCGCAGGCCTTTACGAATCAAGATTCCAACCCCACCTCCTTGTGTGGAGTGAGGCCGGTCTCTTCTAACTACATGATAGTTCTTATATCCCAATTTGTGTTTCTGGTTTAGCTTAGTTTCGCTAACCAAAAGCACATCCGGGTTTTCGGTTCCTAGCAGGTCTGAAAGGCTGGTTCTTCTCTCGATTCTGACCAGTGAATTAACATTCACAGCAAGGATCTTTAAGTTTTCCTCAACCAGCGTAGCCATCATGATTTGTGGCACGCCAGACCCTCCAAACAGCTCCGAATAGATGACGTCTACTCGAGCCGCTTGTTCATTAAGTTGTTTCTGGAAATTGTCGACCTTTCCGTGCAAAGACAGGATGATCGCTTTCAAGTCCAGATCCGCCTCCGGTGCCTTTTGGGCTACCTTTGGCGTATTTGCTGTTATTGTGGCTTTACCCGGTCCAGCTGCCATTTAGACAAAGGACACGTTGTGTGCCAGAAAATTAGAGAACGCGCGACTCTTTTGGCGCTTCTCTTCTCCGGTATTCTGTTTGCTGGCCTGAACTCGCTTTTTCAGCTCCTGGTACCTTGGACAACCCCTAAAGTTGGCGGGATGCCCAGAGTTACTGCAGAGCACTGTAAGTTACGGTTACCACCCCTCGCCACAGCCGAAGAAAACGGCTTGACCCCCACGAACTTGAGATCGTCGCTTTCGAAATTCCTGAGCTCCCTTTCGAGCTCCTCCGTCTTAAGTGAGGTATCAATTCCCTCAACAACAACGGTTTTCAACGCGCTTTTCGAGGAGCTCTTTAATTAGTTTGCTAAGAGCTGCCTCCTCATCTTCCTCGACCTCTTCGGCGTCAACACCGTCTTCTACCGGTAGGTCTTTGAAGGAATTTCCCTCGCCTCTTCTCACTTTTTTCAGATTTTTTTTTAGCTGCTTCTGCTGTAGCTGCTGACGTAGCCGTGATTATTGTTGTTGTTGTTTTGGATGCTACTGGTTGCTGCTCGCGTGTTTTAACCACACGTTTGGGCAACGGCACACCCCTTTGCGGGACCGCCGATTGACCGGGGTCCATCGCTTTATTGTTTATCGGCACTTCTCGTTCCACTTTCTCACTCTTTTTAACTTTGTTAAGTCAAATTAAATTTAAAAAAATGATGGCCCTGGTTGGGAATTGAACTTATAGGTCCTCCAGCACCAGAGTCCACGACTTGCTCCACTGAGCCACTTGAACTTATAAAAATTGATTAACTAAATTATTTCTTATATTAATCGCTCGGAATTGCTCCACCACTAACATAGTCGTCCGTTCGCGTTGCGAGTTGGGGATCGACTGCTGGTATGTACTCTATTTTTTTTTTCAAAATGAACAGATTTCGATTCATTTTCGTATTCGCCATTTCTTTGTCCAATTGTGAATCAGCGAGATAGCTTCTTGAAGTTTATGAGTTGAATTCACATTGCTTTCCGCAATTACCATTATAGCAAATGTTGCAATCGTGTTGAATTATAGCATTGGAATATCATGAGTGTACAGAAGATAAAGTAAGGGCCCCAGAAAATTTCATTGGCGCGTGTACGCTTTGATTTCCTTAAGCTCCGAAAATGCGTTGTTCTCTTTGATGCGGACATATCTGTCTGAAAGGTATGATTTTAGAATTTCTGCGTGTTATTTGGGCAGTATCTATTTTAGTTTGTAGACTAATCCCTGATACTCGTATCATAAATGCAGCATTCGAAATTGCTTTTTTTGGAAGCTGTTTGAGAATCTGGCCAGATATCAGCTCGAATAGCAATTTTAATTTCTCTCCTCGCTTCAGATGATGATGTGGGAGGTATTTCTTTTACATCTTCTTCCAGTCCCTCGCCAGGCAAATAACCAGGCTCCCCTGAATTTAGTTGGAAAATACTTTCGAGATGCTCTGCAAATCTGGCAGCTTTTTCCTTGTTGTTCTTAGCCCATTTTCCAGCCTGGTTTCTGATTGGAGGAATATGCATGATGGGTCTTTTTAATTTTGTTGTGGCTTTCCAGAGTGAGTACTCCGTATGTTTACTGTTGCTCAGGTTTTGTAAGTAAGAATTAACTGATGAATCTTTAAGCTCCTTAATGGCTCGTTTTGTTTGCTGGGTCAGGTTATTTAACCTATTTTTATCTTGCGGGGCTCTTATTTGGTGCCATTTTTTCCTCGCTCTTCTTTTTCCAGCAATTAGTACTCTAATTTGGAGTGGATAATTGTTACCCTTCAATCTTTTTTTTAATATTCGGCGTATTTTCCCAAGCTGGGATTTGGATATCCTTAATAAATTGCTCAAGCTCTGAGTTGAGTTGCTCTGCACCATGAATTGATGTAGGTTTTGTTGTCATCTCTTCAAGACTTGACTTGAAGCGTTTAATAGTAAGAACTGGATTACTTTCATTCTGAATGATGTTCTCGCTCAGGGTCAAAAGGATCGTTGAATGGTCCGAGCTTAAATCTAGACTTTCGTCAATCTCCAGAAAATTACTCCAAATGTTCTTAACTATGAATAAATCTATGAGGTCCGGGATTTTTTCCGGATCAGTTGGCTAGTAAGTAGGCTTTCCTGTAGACAAGGCCTCGCTTCCCGTCTCACTCATTGCATTAAATAATTTCCTTCCCTTACTCGTAGTTGTCGTTACCCTCGAACGATGATAAATCTTCGTCCTAATTGATTAAAGAATTCACAGTACTCGATTTTTTTAGAGAGTATTTAAGAGGGCAGTAAATGCTAACAACAACTAAAGGGTAGTTTTTTGTCTTTATAGTAACAGCTGTAGATTGTATTTTGTTTGATTGAGTTTTTGAGTCCTCATAATGCTGAATGCTTTCTTTTATAATAACAGCGCTCCCCGCTTTAGCCGAATTATCCGGGTATGATAGACTTTATACCCTTTAAATTTAATGAACGATTCCTTGGTGAAGTGCGTTTCAGAAACAAGACAGGCGTCTATTTTATTTATGTCCAGGACTACCTGTAGCTCTTGTTGATGTTACAACAGTCCATTTGCATTCCATGCCATTATCCTTAGTGATATATACATTTAGTTTTTTGGTTTAGCGGTTCTACCCAAACCCATGACTTATTATAAAATTACAATATAATATTATATAATATATATAATTCAGCAGTAAGTGCTGGTCGATTTTGACATATTCAAAACGTCATGAACCGAGCTTAGACATATGGTAAACAAACTGTTTTGACCATTAGTGATTTTGTTTTGGCGTCATATACTTTTGGTTGTGTGAAAATGTCTGATTTTGTGCAAAATAATCCTCATTTGCGGGAAGTGTTGATTTTCTTCTTTCATTCGAAGAAAACGGCGGCTGAAACGTATCGAAAGCTCCAAAAAGTTTTTGGAGATGCTACTCTAAGTGAAACAACGTGCCGTGATTGGTCCCGTCGCTTCAAAGTCGGTGATTTCGATGTTGAAGACCATCCGCGTGAAGGAAGGCCAAACTCCTTCGAAGACGCTGAATTGGAGGCATTGCTCGGTGAGGATCCGCGCCAAATGCAAGAACAGCTTGCTTCAGCATTCGGAGTTACCCGTCAAGACATTTCCAAGCGATTGCATGCATTTGGAATGATTCAAAAACAAGGAACTTAGGTTCCTTATGATTTGAAGCCAAGGGACGATGAGCGTCGTTTTTTCGCCTGTAAACAACTGCTCCAGCGGCAAAAAAGGAAGGGTTTTCTTCATCGCATCGTGACGGGTGATGAAAAATGGATTCATTACAGCAACCCAAAGAAAAGAAAGTCATGGGTACTGCCCGGTCATGCTTCTACGCCGTCGGCTCGGCCGAATATTCACGCTGCGAAGATTATGCTGTGTACTTGGTGCGACCAGGTCGGTGTCATTTATTATGAACTGTTGAAACCCAACGAAACCATCACTGGGGAACGGTATCGACTTCAATTGATGCGATTGAGCCGAGCACTGCGCGAAAAACGGCCACAATACGCGCAGAGGTACGAGAAAGTGATTCTACAGCATGACAACGCTAATCCTCACGTTGCCAAACCCGTTAAAACCTACCTGGAAACGCTCAAATGGGAAGTCCTACCCTACCCGCCATATTCCCCAGATATTGCGGCATCCGATTATTACATGTTCCATTCGATGGCACATGGTCTGGCTGATCAGCAGTTCCGTTCATATGAAGACATCAAAAAATGGCTTGATTCGTGGGTAGCCTCAAAAGATGAACACTTTTACCGTAATGGTATTTGAGCTCTGCCAGAAAGATGGGAAAAAGTTGTAGCTAGCAATGGGCAATACTTTGAATGATTCATTTGTAACCATTTTTTCACAATAAAGTTGCATTTTCATAAATAAAACAGCGAGAACTTGGTTGCACACCTAATATATTTTTAGGATGGTTCTAAATATTAAGTTTAAGCCTTGTGTTCGTGTACTGACTATAAAAGCTTTTGAAAGCTCGATCCATACTCACGTAGTCTCCACTTCACTGATTATGATTAGAATTGTATGTGTTTTTTTTTCTATATATATATATAATTTGCACGTGTGAAAGGGGTTATGAATACCCTTATACTAATTTTTAGGACACGGGCGTTTTGAGGAAAGGAGAAGAGACAGAGAGAAAGACAGATTGGTGTAGTTGGTTTGAAACTCAGCTGGTAGTAAGTTTTCAGTGAACTCCAAGGGTGACTGTCCAGATAACTGGGGAGCTTGTTTGTTTTTGCTTTTGTCGTTGTTCGTGATTCACAGTAAGCTCGAAATCCAATGTCTACTAGAGTACCCACCGTTTGACTTCAATACAAGTCCGTCGGAGTAGTGAAATTTTCCACAGGAGGCGATGTACTTCAGTGTCCAATGCTGCTAATATTCGAATTGGTTCGTGGCACGAATATTTTATCGCACTTTACATTTTGAATTTAAATATTATGACACAGATCACTTTAGATTGACTGCAGAGCCGTCTTCGATTTTTCTATTATCTCCTCTCGGCTGCTAAAACGCGTTCCCCGGAGCGGTTTCTTGAGTCGATCGAACAGAAAGAAATTGCAGGGAGTCAATTCAGGCGATTGGATGGTATTCGCACTGTTCTGCATTTCGTACTCATAAACCCACGTCTCGACTCCAGTAATTATGCGTTAAATGAATGTTGGGTCCGATTCGCACCGTTGAATCCGTTTTTAACTCAAAATTTGATGTTTGCATCGTTGTTGCAAAGTTGATCCCATTTTTAAAATCGTAAAAAAACGAAAACAAACGGAGGCAGATGTACTCTCGACAGCGTAGCTTTTACAAATGTCAAGCTACGACGCTAAAATTTGGAGGGAATGTTAATGACAGATGTGTCAACCTAAAAAAAAAACTCGAATCAGATGATTTAAAGCGCCATATGGTAGTCAGTCCTGAAACTTTTTGATCAAGGTAGTATATATAATATATTTTTCTTTTGCTGACAATGTACCTATATAAGTTGAAAACAAAAAAAAAATTATCAAAGAACTGAAAACTGGTACCCCAGCACTAATCTCACAAGAAAAGATCCTAAATTTTACAAATGAAGAGCGCTTTTTCGAAAAATCCCTTAACAAACAGCATGCTATAAACTTGCTTCCTAAAATTCTCTCCACAAAAATTGTGTTCCACCAAAATTCATTGTCCTTCTTCCGAAATGTTCGCGTTTCACATTACCTAGAAGAGGACAGGTGATACATTCACGAGAATTTGGAATTTTAATAGTTCCCAAAATTTAGAAGCGGTTATCTGCTACTATTAAATTAAGGCGCGTGTACGGCGACATATTTCTTCATCCAATATATTTGGGATAAACGAATAAACAACGTGTTCAAGTGATTCATGCGAATTAGATCAATATCATTTAAATATTCTTTTTTGTTAGTTACCGATTTCTTGCAATATTGCAAATAATAACATTGCCTCGATTACTTTCATTACGTTTCGCAATAATGCAAACGGTAGCTTTGTCCGAATTGTCCGAATTGCCGGATGCTAGTGGCATAATTTGCTGAATACAGTGGAAGTAATTGGAACACCGTCGGCGTGTTCGTGTCCTTGAATCCCTATATGACTGAGAACCCACATTAGCTTCAGTTTATAACCACCGTATTGTGATTTGGACTTTTTATTGCATTGACTACTGATAAGCTATCTGAGCTTATACCATAGTTGCTACTTAAATTTTTTTTTATACTTTGTGCGCGCCAAAGGGAATATGAATACCCTTTTACTATTACAGGGCACAGGCGTTATGTATCATAGATAGGCAGAGAGAGAGAGAGGGAGAAAGAGAAAGAAAGAAAGATTTGGTGTAGTGGCTTGAAACTCAGGTGGACTTAAGTTTCTGTAAACTACAAGGATAGCGTCCAGATAACTGGGGAGCATTTTTGTTTTACTTTTATTGTCGTTGCTCATGATTCACAGTATTTTTTTCCGTCCTCCTGATATCATCATCACGATCAAGTTGCATTTTCGGCCATATGAACACCCTACTGCCAGTGCTAGTAGAGTTGACTTACCCTTCGCAGTAGAGTTGACTTAGCTTTCGCAATTGATCGACTTTTTTATTGATTTCATGCAAAATAAATAGATGATTCTTGACATCAGGATTTGAACCGTGAGCCAACCGTGAACGTAACAAACGAGATGTTACCACTACACCACGGCCATCTCGTACACGGCCACAGCAATACCTACCTATTGGTAGGTATTGCTGTGGTTTTTTGATTAGATAAAACTTCAGCGGTAAAAATAGATTAATTATCCCTATACTAAATAAGGAACCGTCTTCGTAAGTAGCTGCGAAGTATGTGCTGTCATTGTTTTTGGAGCCATCTTGAAATAAGAAATTCCAACCACTATATTTAAGTTACGAGGTACCGTTACCACAAGATAAGTGCCTCGCCAAATGGTACTAATTTTCCCTTTCGGTTTTTACACAAATTTTTAATTTTTTTGTACTATTACACTGTGTTGCAGTGGATAGTATGCCTATCTTCTTTTAACCTTTTAATATATAAATTTTTACCTATGGCCGACTTACATAGCTCAATGGTATATATGTCTTCCATCACGTGTTTGTTACACTTAGTGTTTGTTTTTTTTCTTGTTAATTAAGGAAAAAAAAGTCAGGTACTCCACGAAGGTCCGTCAACGACTCTGATTTGCCTCTTGCGTCTTAAAAAAAAAAAGTGGACCAATGATGCCGCCGTCTAAAATGGCGCACCATAGAATAACTCTAGGAGGGTGTAAAGGCCTTTGGGGTATCAATCGAGGATTTTCATTAATTTCATATTTTGTTTTCGGCCGAACTTACCGAGTTTCAAAGTTATTCATTATACGTTGAATGGTTCACTTGCTAGGCACATGATTTAAATAAAAAAAAAAAATATTCAAATTTCCTCTTGTTTTCACAATTTCACCATTATTTAGATAAAATGTTTCATTAAATTTAACACATTTTAAAATTCAACATATTATTATCGATTGTTCTTTTTGACCGTCAAATGCGAACTGACAAATGCCAATCAAAGCCAAATGTCGGACAATCAACATCAAAGAGCATCAGAGCAAGGATACAAGTTTCTGGGAACGAACCCTCTAGCCTAACGCTAGAACTATTTTTTTTTTTTTAAATTTACAGTCAGTACTTAGACCTATGGTTGTCATTCCTATTGTTCAACTAAATTGCTAATTAGATACTTAGCCGTATAATACAGATGATGCTAATACGAATCAAAATACCATCAATGAGTATCATGTCTACTATAATATGTTCATTCAGACTTTTATTCATACGACTAATTGTTTCAGCTAACTAAAATAAGCCTACTTAGTTCAAAATTTCAAATTTGTTACTATCTTTTAAAACCTCAGTTAGTTGTGTATGATAAACTCCAATATTGGTTCTAATTCTATATTTAATGAAAAAAAATAACATAAATTTTCTTTAACACTCCTCTTACGCTTTTGTTTTATATTTTCAGAAAGTTCCGGTGTGCCTCATACAGTTTATAAGGGAAATCACAAAAAATATACAAAAGAATGCTTAATTATATTCGATAAAAAGACAGGTGATATGACATTAGAAAAATTAAATCACAATATACAGGTTAAGAAAACGCGGTAAGTACAATGGGCCTTCTCACGTCTCTCGAGAGATTCCACCTGTTATCAGTAATGATGTGTTCCTTCCTTCTTTTTTTTATTATTTTTTTAGGAGTGAAATGACAAACAAAACTGTTGGACCAGCTCCAAAATTAGAAAATAGCACAATGAGAGTTTCCTCGAAAACAAAAGTTTCTACTGGTAGTCGAAAGAATCACATAAGTAATAATTTGCCATATAATCACTCAAATAGCTCAGAACTAAAATCGAGTCGAAATTTTGTAGTTGGTTATGTCCCACGCAACTCACCAATGCAACAAGGTTCATCACCATCGACGGCGCCTGTTCACAAAAGTCCACAATCAGCTCCAGCGTAAGTA
Organism: Pocota personata; assembly: GCA_963082735.1. Taxonomy (NCBI): domain Eukaryota; kingdom Metazoa; phylum Arthropoda; class Insecta; order Diptera; family Syrphidae; genus Pocota; species Pocota personata. Next base: position 29,009,826 of record OY720432.1, read on the forward strand.
TTTTCATTTTTTGTTGATGGGTAAAGGTCTTTACTATAATGTTTGATTGTGTATTTTCGCAGATGGAATGCTAATAACGCTCAAGCAACACTACCAAGTATTCCAATGATAATCGATGATGACGATGCGGGTCCTATGTTCCAAGGCGCTGGAAGCGGCGGAAGCAGTGGAGCTGGCAGTACGAGCTCTATTGCTAATTTGTCATCCTCATCGTCAGCGTCTAGCCACAATAATTCAGGTGATTTCCATGTGCCCCAACAACAGCTGCAACAAAAGCAACCGAAAACTCAATCGCACTACAATCACCATCCGCCTCAGCAACAACAACAACTAAAGCACCACAATCAACGACACCAGCAGCAACAATCACAACAACAGCAATGGCATCAACAACTGCAGCACCAGCAACAGCAGCAACAACAACAAATGCAACAGCCGAGTCCATCACAACAGCAGTATCATAATCAAAATAACCGAATGTACCATAATTCTAGCAGTAATAATTCCAATGTAATTGGCATGGGCGTACTTGGTAGCAACAGTAACAATAATTGCAGGCCGAGCAGTAGCAGTAGTAGTATAGGTGCAGATCAGACGGCATCGCAGGTCTTGGCTAGTTCTGAAGCGGCGCTAGAGCAGGTAATTGTTTACTTGTACCTGTAAGGACAAGTATTGGTTTTGTGAAAAAATTCGAACTGGAGATTTTGATCAATCTTAATATTACAATAATGGAGAATCTGAAAAAATAGGATCTCGCAATTCTGTCCGTCTGTCTGCAGTATATATGTATGTATGTGCGCTGGACAGCAGTATTAACGGCTAGTCGGATTTTCTTCAAACTTCATATCTGATATCTATGGGTTCATAATTCGATGCCAAATCGGAATTTTCATTCTAATCCCACAATTAACGGTACTTTTCTAATGGCTGATTTTGTACAGAATCGATTATATGCCTATAACGGTACTTTAGTTATTATTATCTGAATCGATCGATTTTGTCAGAAATCAATACTTCAACAACATTTGACATACAAGATTATGACATACCAAGTTTTGGAAAATGTGTTTTTTTTTTAAATTTTAAATCTGAGTGGTTTTCAGATAAACAACATATACGTTGTATGTACAGTTAAACAAATTTATTTTTTCTGTTAACACTATGTACTACGAATTTTGTTGAGATTACATATGGTAGTATACATTTTACAAATGTTGAAACTGTCAAATGAAATTGACGATACGTGCAGACGGTTAATTTAATAATTATTATACTTAATTTACTTACCAAGCAATAGGGGATTGAAAGACCGCCATAGATCTCTAAAGTTAAGTGAAGAATTTTAACAGTTTTTTTGCTTTGGTTGGGGTTCCATATTTCAAGATATGTATATATTTACATATATAAGCGTACGTACACTTACAAGGCTACATATATAAGCGTACGTACACTAGTCTGGCATGCAGATTCCTTGAGTTAGACTGCGTTGTGCGGTACGATGTTTTTAAGAGGTAGATCTAGAGGTAAAATGTACAGGGGCACACTTAGCGTGTCTGCCGATATGACCGCAAAACGCGTTAGTATTTATACTTGTCGTTTTTTGGACCCTCTTAATTTTAGTAATTTTTAATTTTTATTCTCATAGTTTTATTAGAAATGCGTGAAAGAATGAGAGTTTTCGTATCTTGTATCGGGCTTTCTGCTTCCCTCGAATTAGAAGCTTCACAAATTATGTGTTATACTCCTTTGCATAATTTTTCTCAGACTCCAAAGTTTTTGCATAGCTACCATTAGTGCGAAGTTAAGTCTCTTAGATATTAGAGCAGATTTATTCCTTCCGAAATAGGGTTGTCAAAAGCTCTCGATGTCGAATTAGACGTCAAAGGCATTTTACTTGTAAACAAGTGATCAATGGTAACTAATACTGCTTCTCCTCTTTAATAGGCATGGTATCTGTCGGGTCCGCGTTCATTTCGTGGCTATTTGGCAGGAATGATGAAAGGCTAATAGTTCTTGGCTTGTCTGCTTTGAGAATTACTTTGTTCATTCTTCAAGCTAGAGGAATATAGCCTAGAGAAATACTTACTTGATTAATATTAGAATGCGATGCAAGTATTCACCGATAAATTGTTTGCGAATATAGTACAAATATATATATATATATATATTTGTACATATATAATAGGTAATATGATTTACCTTATTTTCTCTCCTATCAGAATCGGTACATTCTGGATAATGTCTATCTGTCCATTCTGTTAAAGTCCTTCCTTGATTTATTGGTACGGTATCGTTTCGCTCGATTCTAGTCGAAAATATACTAAATAGTGAGGGAATGTACGTAGTATACTCGCAGGTATCTTCTAGGTAACTACAGTAAGTAAAGAGTACAGATCCCGCACCGTCAAATCATAGTTTTCCATTTTCAGTTCAAAGTCCTTAGGCACATTTCTGATTTTTACTCTGGTTAACTGGTCGGTATCCAAATTAAGCATTACGGACCTTATGATCTGAGACCGTCTTCTGATAACTTTATTTTCAACCATTGATGCGTTATAGAGCGTCAACAACTGCTCTTGAATGCTCCCAAACGGGTAAGCAGACTTCATTGCATGACATATTTTGCACGACCGTAAAATGTGACCAATACAGCAGTACAGATTCTGCTGCATACATTGGGTTCGGTGCCACCGTTGTCTCTCACAAAAATCTAAGTTGTTAATTTTCTCGAGTGTAAAAGCTGATGTTTGTTATATATTAAAAGCTAACCGGATAGTTCAACAGCTACTTTATTAATCAACAGTTACAATTTGTACAGGGCTTAAAAATAGGTTTACATAAATAAGAAACAGTCATAAATAACGGAAACAATTCCGTTAATCATGTATTAATAACAGATTTGAGTTTAGATTTGAAAAAAATATATCTTTTTTTTTTTTTTATAATTCGCGCGCGCCAAAAGGAACATGAATACCTTTATACTGTTACAGGCCACGGGCTTTTAAGGACAAGGGGAAGAGGAACAGAGGAAAAGCCTATGCACATTGGCTTTAAATGTTTGAAGGTTGTAGTGATGGGGAAATACAGAGCTTGGTAGATCATTCCACATTCGTGTCGTTCGGCTTATAAACGAATCCCTATATTTAACAGTACGTCCGAAGTCCGGCTTTAGGGAAAACTGATGTTCATTCGAAGCATGTCGCGTATTGCGGGTGAAATTTTGAAGGGGAGGAATGCAACTGGCTATTTCGCTGGAGCATTTTTTATGGAAAAAACGATAAAACAGGGAGAGACAGGAGACATTTCTCCGATGTTCTAATGAATGAATGGAATTCACAATGTCTCTATAACCTATAAGTTTTAACTTCACTTTATAAATATGCATGTACCTTCTTTAGTTTATTTCGTTTTATTTCTTAGGTTTTCTTGGTCGTAGTTTTTTATTGTAATCTTTGTTATCTTTAATTTCTTTCTTCATTTTCGTTTAACTTTTCCTCTTTTCTAGTTATCTCTTCTTCTACATTCATTTGATTAATTAATTAAATTCTCGTTTTCACCCTGACTAGAAATATCTTCAAATTTATTGTCTTTTTCAATTTCATACTTCTTTAATTAATTTCTATGAACAACTTTTCGTCTGCCATTACATTCAATTATGTATAGCAAATTACTCTTTCGCGTAACAATTGAAGCTGGTATCCATTTTGCATACCATTTTTCCGGATTTAGATACAAAATTTTTTGCCTAAGTACAAAATCGAAAGAATTATTTTTGTGTTTTAAAAATTGTTCATAGACTTCTAATTCTTCTTTATATTTGTTCTGAATTATATTATCTATAGCATTTTCTTTAAGAGGGTTTATATATGTAAGTTCTTGGTTTAAAAAACAAAATTATTTCACTTGGCGATATTCCGTTATAGTGGTCGGAGTATTTCTATATTTAAATATTTAACCTTTGGCTTATTTAACTTTTTGGCTTAGATTCATTTAAATATGCTACTAATGCTTTCTTGTTAGTACCCACGGCTCTTTCTGCTAATCCATTGCTCTCAGGATGATATACCGGACTTCAAATATATTCAATTCCATTGGTTTTGAAAAATAATTGAAATTTGCAACTAGAAAACTGAGAACCATTGTCACTAACTAACGTTTTACAAAAAACAAATGTTACAAATAGATTTTTTAATTTATCAATCACGGACAACGCAGTAGTCTTTGTAAGAATGTAAATAGAAATAATTTTCGAATTCATCCTAGCATTCGAATCCGAGCATCCAAAATACTTATTCCACTTAGGTAGGTTTCGTCCAGCCAATTTCGCCCTAAAAGCGATTAGAAGTTAATCTCCGACTCAATTTCAACTAATGGCAATTTATGATTCTCCTCAACTGTAGCCGAAATATTGCTAATTATATTAACACTTTCACCTGTAATGACCTGTAAAGGAGGATAATTATTACCCATATGGAAACATGCATTTGGGAAAAAACTTATGTAATAAAATTTTGATATCTCAGACACCACTACCCACCCCCTGTGGGTTAGGGGACAGAATATACCCACGGTAGGCATGCCTGTCGTAAAAGGCCACTAAAATGCCAACCCGCCGTCTTTCTTGAAATTACGGCAATAAAAATGAATGCAATGAACAAAACTAACGGTATTCATACCCCAGGTGGCAGCCCAGTTCAACTGGAAAATCCACCCTCGCAAGAGGCATGCTCTACGGATTCTGGGGAGAGCTATTTATTGCCTCAACATTTAATTAACCCATTTAGGAAAATCGCAAGGCTACACAGATCTCCGTCTCAAAAGACTTCTCCTAAAGCGCAAAATAAGAGTCTCGCGAACTCGGATGTGTTAATTCGGGAAACGCAAACCTCGAAGCAGAATACTCTGGATAAAGAAAACACCTAGCTCTGACAGAGGCTCGACGAGGGTCGACGAAATGAAGCTCTTGTGTCGGGAGCTCAAAAGCAAAGTTGAGAATCTTGAATCAGAGAATAAAGTATCTTTGCTTCAAAACGAGTCTTCGCAAGCGCAGACGGTTATTCATAGTGAGCCTTCTCCGGGTACCCATCACTACAGTACGGACGAAGAATAAAAGCCATTAAAATATATACAATATTCGTACAATCATGACTATGGTCGTTAAAATCGAGCCACTACGTGTCGCCGCGAAGGCAGTCGTAGAGCGTGTTGCTAAGCAGACTTAGCGGGCTCGTAAGCCAGTTGTACAGGCACCTGAGCCGACTGAAAGGACTCTCGAATCGGCAGTGCAGACTCTTGAACCAATCAATCAGCCTTCTAAGCCGATTAAGCGTACGTCGAAGTCGTCGAAAAGTCGAAAAGCTAACGAATCTCAGTTTTCTGACGTATTCTCATCCTGCAGTCAAAACAACTAAACAAAACGACGGACCACACTCTGATCCGTTGAAAGAAATTCTGAACTGGGGTCGAATTACGACATCAGTTAACGAGTGAATGAAATCCATATCGTGTGATTGAGTAACTACATTGGGATGATCACATAAGAATGGTCACGTATCCAGTGCACTTTGAAAATTGTACTAGTACAATTCTACCACATTGAATTGAGATAGCTGACAAATGTCAAAACTATTTATTTTTGTGAGGAAAAGTTTTGTATTTATCGTCTTCAATTAAAAATTGAATATTTACTTTATTTTTCATCTTCTGATATCCTCTGAATCAGAAGATGAAAAATAGTCGCTATGAGTGTATTGAACGAAGCCTTTTAAGAGATAAAAGATATTTCTGAAAATATCTTTCACAACATACACTTTTGATTCCAGTTCTATCAAAACAGTCAAGGCAAATAAGAATGCATTCCTATTTATAATGGAGAAGATAAATTTTAGAGGATGCACCTAAACCGCTGTCCGAGCTCATAAAATTTGCCAAAATTTCCTTTTGCAGACTCAACCTGAAATAAATTTCAAACAATAAATTTAAACAAACGCAAACATAATAAACGAAGATATTCTCACATATTTTCTCCCAAATGCACCTCAGCTCGTCAGCAGAAACCATATCGAATAAATAAATTCACGATCATTGATGACAGAATGCCAAATTTCGATACTCGATACTCGATCTCTTAAGCGGTCATGTCAAATCAACATTTATCAGTCACGTGTTGCTCGATAACTGATGCGGTAAATCGACCCCTGCATTTACGCTAAGTTCGAGGAACAATATGAAATGAAAACAAACGAATTCTCGAAGGACTCAGTAACGTCGAAAGCTTTTGTAGGGCTAACCTTATATCTAAATCTAAGTAGACTCTTTGCTTGAAATTATAACATGGAATTAGAAATTGTTCTAATGAGAGAAAATATCGACATATGTTTGATCTCCGAAACCCATCTAACAAGGGAATCGCAATTAAAGATAAGAGGCTACGATGGTTATCACGCCTATCATCCTTCTTATACTGCGCTGGGCGGTTCGTTCTTATTCATTAAAACTAACATCGAACACTCGGTCGATATAAACATAGAGCTGGAAAAACTTCAATTGTGCTCGGTAAGGGTTAAAAATAAACACTTCAGCTACAATATAGCGTCTGTTTGCTGTCCGCCGCGGTACTCGCTCGAAAAAGACGACTACTTTCGTGTCTTCAAAGCCCTAGGTTCAAACTTCCTTATTTGTGGAGATTTTAACGTGAAGCACACCTTCTGGGGTTCAAGATGTACATCATCTAAAAGAAAAATTCTCTACGAAGTGGCAAATGAATTGGGTTGTTGTCCAAGTCCAATGGGTTTTCCTATCTTATTCGACAGGAAATGGCAAATGAATTGGACAACAACCCAATTCATTTGCCATTTCCTGTCGAATAAGAAAACCCACCTATTGGCCAACTGACTCAGAAAATATTCCCGATCTTGTCAATTTTTTTCGTTTCAAACGGCATTTACGAGAAGTTTATTACAGTCGATGAAAGTTTTGATCTCTCTTTTTACTTGGTGAAGTGTAGATCGAGAAAGAAGGACCTCCAAGAGTTACTAGCAATAGAACAAACTGGGAGTTCTTTAGAAATGATTGCGAAAAAAATATCGCCCTAATTGTATCACTTAAAACACCTTGTGAACTGGAGGACGAAGTTGATCTTTTCGTGGAAGCAATCCAAAGAGCGGCATGGAGAAACACTCCTTCTAGAAGCTATAAGATTAACCGCCACGAAAAGTATCCCAGAGAAATCATTGAACTGGTGAGGGAGAAAAGAAAAGCACGCAAGAAATGGAAAATCACTCGTAAACCGCAGCATAAAAAGGTCCGTAACCGACTATGCAATCGCCTTAGAGATAGTATTCGGGAATTTGAAAGCAATAAGACAGCGACCTACATTGAAAATCTCTCCGCTGAAAGAGAATCAAATTATTCACTTTGGAAAACGCTAAGAGGCATCCGGAAACTTCAAATGCAAGCGCAACCAATTCGGAAAAACGATAGAACTTGGGCCAAGAGCGACAAAAAAAAGGAAGAACTTTTTGCTTTGCACTTGGAAGAAACGTTTAACCATTCGACGGCCCTTTAATTACGCCCGACTCCCCAGTCACGACATCTGACAACTTTAAAGTAAAAAAAGTTGCATTGTTGAACTGAGGGAAGTGATTAAAAATCTAAAGACGAAAAAAGCACCGGGTTACGATTTGATAACGGCGCAGGTGGTCAAGGAATTACCAAATAAAGCTCTTATCAAACTGCTATATTTGATTAACGCTTCATTCAGATTGCTCTACGTTCCGAGACAATGGAAAGTCGATGAGATTATAATGGTCCCGAAAACAGGTTAACCTCTGAATTAGAAGATATCATATCGGCCTATTTCCCTATTGCCGGTTACCTCTAAAATATTCGAAAAACTTTCTTTCTAAACGACTACAACCCGTAAACGACAAAAGACGTCTCATTCCTGACCATCAGTTTGGGTTTAGAATCAAACATTCTACAATCGACCAAAACCGCAAAATAACTGACTTGATTGAGAAAATTCTCGAAGAAAAAAAGATTTGTTGTGGTGTATTTCTTGACGTCTCACAAGCTCGAGGCACGAAGGCTTGCAGTGTAAATTGCAGCAGCTATTGCCACGGCAACTCTCTCTAATCTTACAATCGTACCTCACTGAAAGTCTTTTTCGTGTTAAGCACGGAAATGATTACTCTGACTTCAAGGAGATTGCGGCCGGAGTCCCACAAGGAAGTGTCTTTGGCCCGCTTCTGTATGTACTCTACACGCGCTATATCCCACAGGAAAGAAACTGCGTCATCACCACGTTTGCGGACGATACGGCGATATTGACAACGGGCGATACAATTGAAGCAGCAACTGAAAAGCTGCAACATGCTATTAATAAAGTCCACGCTTGGACGAATTCTTGGCGTATTGTGCTGAACGAAAGCAAATCTACCCACGTCAACTTTACCTACAAAACAGTGGATAGATTACCCGTATATTTAAACTCGGCTCAAATACCGTACGCGAACGAAGCAAAATATCTAGGAATGACTAGATATTAAGCTTAAATAGAAATCGCACGTAAAAAAGAAACGCGATGAGCTCGAAAACAAATACCGACAAATGTACTGGCTACTCGGAAAACATTCGAAGTTGAGCCTACATAACAAACTGCTTATCTATAAGCAAGTGCTAAAACCAGTGTGAACGTATGGTCTACAACCAACTATGGGGTTGTACCAGGAAAAGCAATGGAAACATTCTACAAACTTTTGAAAATCAAGTTTTTACAACGATCGTTAGCGCACCATGGTACGTAACGAAGATATTCCGACGTCGTCGAAGGGATAACAAAATTTGCTCGTAAGCACAAAGATCGTGTTCACGGCTATTGCAACCATACCGTCATTCAACTACTTGACGCGAACAATTCAATTCATCGTCTGCAAAGGACAAAACCTTTAGACCTCGCGTCATAGTATCATATATGCCGGTCGTGAAAACCGCAGAAACTTTCATTGGAATTTAACCTGCCTTAAGTGCTACATTCTTTTTAATTACATACGAATACCTTTTCTAAAAGTTACGAGTCTCGTAAGCGAAAATAAAACTGCTGGATAAACGTTCGCTTAGTTGTAGTATTAATCTTGAAGAGTGGTGTTTTTTAGTGAGTAAAAATCTCACACTACCATAAGCACGCGCGGTCGGGCGTTATGGTGTCTAGAATATTTTTCACATGCTCTCGGCAAAATATATCGATCTCCATATTGCTGATTTGCCCCTCGATGTTCACGTCTCTGTTCAATGGCTGGCCACTGCTGTTCATCCTGTGTAGCGTCCCTAGTTTCAACTCGTTGCATGCGCTTTCTGGTCGTATCTCCTGCTGTTGGTTTTTTTTTTCTGTTTTGCTGTGCAGTTTGTTTGGATAAACATGCCTATATCCTTTTCGACTGCAACTGAAGCAAATCCACTCCCAAGTGGGACAATTACCTTTTGCATTCTTTGTAGTTGTATTTAGAAATACTGCTGCTTCCCGCACTGTACTGCGAATACAATTTGTTGATCTCGTAGAATGAATGCTTTGCTCTCTATTGACAAGTTCGAATTACTGCGCAATATCGTATGCTGTGTCTCACGTTTCTAAATTACTCGTCGCCAATGTTATCCCTACGAGTATATATATAGTCAACCGGATAGTTCAACAGCTGGTTTATTACTCAACAGTCACAATTTTTACAGGTCTTAAAAATAGGTTTACATAAATAAGAAACAGAACACAATTCCGTTAACCATGTATTAATATTATATATGCAAGAACTTTATTTCATAGTTTAACTTTAATTTAATATGTATACATAACAATGCTCATCTCCTTTTTACATTATTTCGGAGTGGATTCTAAAATAATTCCGCTATATATATGTATTTGGCTCCTTTATTTCTTCAGATTTATATCTCTTGAGTGCTTTGATCGTTAAAACCGTTGAGTTACTGGAAGGTCCGATCAGTATTCGAATAGGTAACTCATTTGAGATTGGGACCATGACATAGTGACTTCAACTATTCAATACTGCTTCTTTCTCCTGCTGAGCTGATCCACATTCGAAATCGGCAAAGAACCATTTAGAATCTTTTTTTTTTCTTTCTCTTTTTATAAAAAGAAATCTTCAAATCCCTGAGTACTCGGACTCGATTTTCGGACCAGTCCTAAAAAAATAAAATTTGATTAGAAATTTGCCTATTGCGATGATTTTGTTTGCTGTTTCTGCCGGTAGACTCACTGTTGCAGTCTGTGTACCACTGTAGGCTTTGCATAGTGACTTAATTGCCGATACTTCTGAGTGATAGGGTTTCCTCAGCTGTTTGATGAGTAAATCACAGTTCTTCTCTTTTGTTGGTATCTCATCAAGATCCTTTACTTTCAGTATCAACTCATCCGTCAGCTTTCTCACTCCCGCTAGCTGTACCAACCTGATTTTGGAATTGAGTGGTCTTTTAGTCCACAGATCTCTTGGGTTCAATAAGAAGGTCTCCCTTAGCGGTTTTCCTAATGTGGTTGACATTATAGCCCCGCTGTTAAGTTCGGGATCGCTCTTAACCATTCCAAAGGATATCCGGATACTCATTGGCTTCAGTACCAATACATCGGAACATGTTGACTTCTTCGGTCTTCTTGCACGTGCTCTTACTTTCATCCAATTAGCCTCCCTTTGGTTTTGCTTGAGCTTGTTCGGTCTTTGTTTGACTGGACCTTTAAAATGATGTACAAGAGTACATCAAAGTTGGCTGTTATCCTTTTTTCCTTTTGGGGATTGAAAGCTGACTATCTCGCGGAGTTGCCTGGATTGGAACGGATTATCTAGGATCAGTTGAGTCACAATTCGAGTCGAAATTGGAATCTTCATTCTAACCGCAAAATTAACTGTACTTTACTAATGGCCGATATTATTATGATACTATTTCTAGCCTATGATTCGATCGATTTTATTCGAAATCAATATTTCGATAATTAAGGCAAAATTATATATAGCATACCAAGTTTTGGAAAATCTTAAAAAACTTTTTTGCTATTTTAACGGATTTGAAAAGAGAAAAACCATTTTGAATCTGAGTGGTTTGCAAATAAATAACATATATATACATATATATATATGTACATAGGTGGAAGTGCATTTAACCCAGTCGTGCGCTTTATTTTTGTTATTTCTTTATTTGTTTTGAATAAAAGTTCCCATGTTTGAATCCCACGAATATGGGGGACTTGAAGTAGACCACATGATAAACCCATGTAATGTGGCAAGGCATTTATTATTATCTAGATGCGTCTACTCGTCCCGTCACAGAAATCTCACAGGGATTTTGTAATCTTTATTTTATAAAGCTTCAAGGCGTCTCAGTAACTCAAGATGATTCACTCAGTGGCATAAGTCAGTAGTTAAAAGAAAATTAAATTCCTAAGGACTGGCCAGACATTTTTCAAATATTTGAATAATCCAGAGGAGCAGATTTAAAAGAAGTTGCAACCATTACAATAATTTTTTGTCTCTTTAAACTTCTGGCTTTTTTTTCAATTGAGTAGTTGGCTTAACAGACTGAAAACTTAATTCTTTCAACTCAGTAACCTTTCTGCGTCTTTATTCATACCAAGGAAAATAATATCTTAGATCATATTAGACATAGATTTCGAAGTACGTAAGCATATCGATTAGTAATAACTCCTAGCTCTTTTTTTTGGTTTGGTTTGGCGGATGTCTGCCAGATTGACGATTATCTTAATACTTATTTTTTATAAAAGGAAATATATAACTTTAAAGTTCTCCTCAATAATGCATTTCCTATAGCGAAAGACATTCAGTGCATTGTTGTACAATATATCCCATCCTTGCCGTCCATTCAAAATGCAGATTGCTTCATCTTCATCCAGGATAGTTGATCCAAAGAATCTTAATCGTAATTACTTTAAAAATTAAACAAATGGCAAAAAATTAAACACTTCTTCACGTACGTTCAGGTTGAACATATTGCACAAAATTGGAAATCTGGACGGTGTGTACTAGCTCCCCTCTCAATTTTAATATAGTACTTATTTTGCCTGTAGAGTTGGAGTTTACAAAATACGTACTGTTTTGGAGATGATATTTTAATTTACTATAGTACAACCAAATTATTTTTCCATTTTTTGAAGTAAAGTGTTAAATTGAAATCTGATTAACGTAGGCTTCGTATAAAAGTATTGATGCTGCAGTTGCGCGAAACAATTTTTGTTTTGAGCTATGAGTTGCATAATTATTCATAATGCAGCGTCCCTAGATCGAAAAAACTGCTCGCTTAGCATTTTATAATTTCGCCTACAAATGCCTGTTCATATTTAAACTGCCTGATATCAGAACTCCAAGATATTTGTATTTGCGCACATTTTCAACAACATCGCCACAAAATGTCCATTTTTCACTTCTGGAATATCTGCTGCCTCCAACTCTGAACACCATAGTTTTTGATTTCTCCAGGTTAACGAATAGGTTCCAGCATTTGCAATATTCGCTGAGTCTATTCATCATTAGCTGCATACCATTTACCGTATCAGCAAGGAAGACAATGTCGTCCTCGTACATCATTTGTTCCGCAAAAATCTATTCCTCCTCCTACAACATCTGTTATGTCATTGATGAACAATATAAATAGTAATGCCCTCAAAATATACACTTGTTTCACCCGCATTGCTAATTTGAATTTATCAGACAGATTTTACAATTTTGTATAATTTGTAAAATAGTGTCTCGCGTGCTATGGAGTCAAATGCCGTTCGAAAGTCAACAAAAAATGCATACAGCTTTATGTGTTTCTTTTTATAAATTCCGGCAATGTTAGTTAGTGAAAATATTTGGTCGACAGTAGAGTAGTTTCCTCTAAAACCTGCTTGAAACCCCGAAAAAACCTCATAGTTTTTAATCCACTGAGTAGGCCTATTATAGATCAGAGCAAAAAAAAGCTTTGCGGAAGTGTTCCAAAAAGATATTCCTCTATAATTAATTGTAGTCCCCTTTTTTATGTAGTGGATATATGATTGCTTTTTTTTTGGAGCTTTCTGGAACAGTTACAGTTTCAAAGATTCGGTTAAATTCCGATCAATTGTAATACGATCATCTCCTGGTGCTTTCTTTCTTTTTGAATTATCGATTACTTTGTGTACTTCTTGCAATGGAAATGGTGCATCCAGAAAGTCATTAAGAAAAATAGGGGCTGCATAATGAAATAAAGAAGAGCTAAGCGAAGCGTTGAGCAGGTTGCTAAAGTGTTCTCTCAGAAGAGGAGCTTTTAATGTGGTGACGATCGTACTTGTTTGTCCGTTTATGTGCTTTACAGCTCTCCAGAACTCAGCAGAATATCCTGATTTGTTCACAACCTTTTTTTGTATAGCAAAGGCGTTAAAAATCCTTGTTTGCTTCTCCGTAAAGAGATTTAAAAATTTGTCTACACGAAAATCGGCGAGAAGTTTTTTACAAGCTCCAGAAATGAAGCAGTAGTCGATTACCATTAGTCAACTACCATTACATATAATTCTTCCGATCTTCTAAACTTGACATCCACAGCATTAAGATCCTTACGATAGCCAAATAGTTCACCCTCATTACCTCTCCCAAATTTGGCTGATTTTATTGTAGGTATTTTAATTCATAATTCAAAAACATTTTCTTAAATATATCCACTTCATTTTCCAATACATGTGTTTCAAATAGTAGAAATATATCAAAATCTTTAACATAATTAAAAAATTAACAAATATTAACCTATTTTTTAAGCCAGCAATATTATAACCTAAAATTTTTAAATTCAAAATGTTTTCAGCCTGGAATGCATGCCATACCTCATGCATCGTGTGTACACGAACTTCTGTGTGCAGCCAAATTGTCTGCAGCTGCTATAATACTGTTGGCAGCAATTCCAGATTTGACACTTATTGATAGTTTTTTTTAGCCCCAAAGACATTCGGCGCGTGCCAAGTACTCTGCTAGAATGTAGCAAAACGACTCTTTGACCAGGATGAAATGGCCGTCAAAATGTTCCGCTACTAGCGCTAGCGGGGAAATGTGGAGGGAATATAGCTGGAGGGATTCTCGCTACAACTCTTAGCTTAAAGATCATTTCAGACTGCTCTTTGATATTTCAATGTCTTCGATGGAATGAAAATGAGTGAATGTTGGTAAAAATGAATGAATGTTGGTAACTAAAGTCGATGACATTGTACACATACATTATTCTAGACACCTACTATTTAGTCATCGCTGATTCGTACAGAAACCTCGAATCGACTGCAAAAGAAGTTAATTTTTTTTCCATTATGCAGTCATTTTAAGCAAAAAAAAGGTGCCTGAAATTTTGTTGAGTTGTACAAAATGTCGAAATCAGATAGTTAGGTTAGGTTAGGTTGAAATGGCTGTCAGCAACAAAAGCCAAAATCAGTTAGTTAAGAAGAAATCGTTACTTCGCTTCGGTATTTTATTCTAAAACTAGTTTTTAATTTTAATTGTTTTTACACATTAACGGAAACGATTCTTAGTCAATTTAGAGTTTAGTAGATTAGGTCTTGACAAAATATTAGTATCTAATTAATATTTGGCTGTTTTTTGTTAGTTTAATTAGATTTTATTAAAAGGTTCAATTGAAACAATCGAATAGTATCGAAACTGATGACTACTGATAGTTACCCACCTCTAGTAAATATAGTGAATTTCTAGATATCAGCTGTTGTAAGACCAAAAGGGTTATCCATGATTTTGCTACTAGCGGATAGCAAATTTGGTGTGCTTGTAACGCGTCGATTGTTTACATTCGGAAATTCTCCTATTAGTTGCAGTTGTAAGAAGTCTGCAAAAATGTTATAGCATTTAATCCGTTTTCCTCACCATATTTTAAGCCTTCTGCAAGATCCCAAGTGAAAACCTTATCAGCGATATGCAGCTTATCATCTTTGAGTGTAATTTTCATCTTCGGATCTTTTGCGCGGTATATCCTTATGTATGCTGATTTTGAAACCTTTCCATTTTTTAGCATTATGCAACACATTCCATGCAGTATTTCGTGTCCTCATCCTAATAATAATTGTTGCAGTGCGTACATTACGATTTTGAACACTGTTTGCGGACTCAATATCGGCGTTTATTACATTTGTGCCCAGTAATCCAGCACACACAGACTTCGCATTTTCCTTCATATCCGTGTTGCTTTCTACGGGAAGGCGAACCACTAAATTAGATTCTGTGGAAGAAACCACTTAAAAATAATCGATTTACACACAAGTATAGAGCATGGATCGGAATGACCAAACAAACAAGAAAATGCTAATGGGCTGACTGCACCGAATACATTCAAGCAATTGAACGTAGACGACAAATTGTTTGTATTTTTGTAATATCGAGCTTCGTCGACACATTCTGTGTAGGCAGCCCTTAAAACCGTTTTATGTACATTGTACGCTTATAGCTTGCAACAAGAGATACGCATTTCGCTAGTGTTTATTTTTCACTAAAATTAACACTTTCAATTCTATTTTCTAACGTACAGTGTTTTTCTTTTCTAGGAAATCGGCGTCCTCAGCTCCTCTGATACAAGTACGGATACCGACTCGAGTGGCAGCGATAGCGGCTCTGATTCCGATGACAGTAACGAAGAATATTCTCAAAATTCTCAACCGCTGCATCAACAGTCACTGCAACATCAACTTCCAAATCTACAAGCAACCATACCGCCACAACAACAGCAATCGCTACAACAATCCAGCGGTTATGCGAATGGTGGCTTTCCAAATGTCCTGCACGACGACCTACAATTATCGGAATCCAATTCATCTGATTCATCAGACGATGATGATGATTGAAATTTAATTAAAAAAATATTGTACTATTATTCTAACCGACTATTATTAACTAACCGCATCCAAAACGGAGAGAAAATGAAAGAAACCGCAACAAACAAAACTAAAAAAAAAATATTTATATATACATATTTGTAAAAAAGAAAGCAAATATCCCTGATCTATTTTATCTCTCAAAAATTAAAATATTTGCTCCATTTAATTGTAAAAAGAAAGCACATCCACTTGTAATGAAAACAAGACAACTGAAAAGAATACATCTTTTTGATTAATTTTAGTTAATAATAGAATTTATTTTCCCATTTATTAAAAAAAATAAAAATATATATAAATATATGTAATAGAGAATATGCCCTTAAAAAATATGCCTTTATAAATACATAAAAATTTAACATATATAAAAAAAACAACACATGATGAATTTAAAAAAAGTAAACAAAGAAAAACAATTCTTTTCTAACTCGCAGTAAAACATAATGGTTTCTTGTAAAAAAAAGTTGTTGTTTTAAACTAAAACCAACATAGACAATTTTTTTTTTTTATTTCATTCTTATTCCCGCACACAGTTAATGTATGAGATACTGTAAGACATATATACAGAACCTTTCTTTAGTCAAATAAAAACGTTTGTATATATATTTTCTAAATTGTATAGAATACAACATTTGGGGGTATAAAAGTCTACATCTCACATAATTATGACGCAATGCCAATTGCTTGCACACCTTACATCAGTTTGTATTAGAAAAACTAATCGAGTAATATTTTAAATGGCTCTTCTGAATAACACAATTATGCTTAGGTTTATTCTGCATTGTAACGACGATAATATCTGGAGCAAACAATCAAACCAATTAGTTTCTTAGTTTTTTTCCTTTAGCATTTTACATTGCCAACAATAATGATAATGAACCTCATCCAATTCGAACAAGCCACAAGAAATTATTAGAATTTGTTAGCAGAATACTCTCTTTTGTAATTAGAGTCGCCACTCGCGCTGAGTGACAATCACCCCTATTTCATTTATTTCGTCACCGTGTATTTCGACAGTCCCTCAAGATATCAAGCTATTCAACACTCTTGTTAGTTGAATCGATTATGAGAATATACATTTATTACTCTCATTTCATTCAGGTAAGTCAGACAAATCAGGGTCAGTCCATAAGTCCAGTAATTTTTCAATGGAATGCTCCGTTTCTTTAGAATAGTAGTTTATTTTCACCATTTTTCCCGTAGTTACACTGTAGACATCGTGTCACTCAAAACGAGATTAGTCACTTGAATCGACTATGAGTTTCGTTGATTAGTGTGACAATGGCGGCGTAAAATTTTAAGAAAAGTTAGCAGCACTTACTTAAACTGTCATAATTTCCCATTTTGTCAACCATAATTTGAAACGGTACTCTGTAAAGTATTCAAATCGAATAAATTTGTTGCTAGCTTAGCTCATACAATATCGAGGCTTGCTTACAGGTTTTCTTCTTTTTTACAGGATGTGAAGTTGTTAAGCCCGATTTTTTGGAATTGCCTGTACTACATACATATTTCGGTTTTAGAGAATGATCAGTTGTAGTGTTTCGATTTTTCTATACTATAACAATACAACTTTGTTCAAATTGTATCCAGAGAACATTCGAAATGCTAGTCTTTTTTATCATCTCTACATACTTCAATTTCAATATTCCAATAATAAATTTAAAATTACTGTCTACCAAAAAAATCTCCACGACTGAAATCTTTAATCGCTTCACTCTTGTACATATACCCGTAATCGCTATGACAATCTATCCAACCATGTAAAAATCGTATCTTTGAAAATGAGATTTACCACTTCAGTCGACTATAAGAATATAAATTTGTGACACGGCTCAGAAGTGACAAAATGCTTTATTTACGTCTAACAGAATATGAAAATCACCACCCCGAATAATTTAGGGACTACCAAATTATGCCTGTCATGGGATTTTCGTGTAGACTGGATTTATAGAATAGGGGTGGTATTTTATTATTTCCAACCTTAAAATGGAAAGTGTTACCTCGTCGTCGAATTAGCTGGTTTACTTTTGTTAAAGTATTTAGCTTCCTTTCTCGCAGTCTGTCGAAATTTGTTTTGTAGAATATGTACAAAACAACTATGATTTTGAGTAAGCTATACTTCTTTCCATTTAATAAAAAATAAAAACAAAATGAAAGCATAAAAAAATATAAACGAAATAAAATTCTGATAAATTGTGCCTAAAAACTATAAACAAAAAAGAGAAATCAAACACCATTAAAACCAAAATTCTAAACCTGACGTTTGCTCACAAAAAAATTCTTGTGTCCAAAATTTGTTAAGACAATATAATGTTCTCCCCTTTACACAAATCCACACACACAATGACAACTTTTGAATAACTCATTTGGTTAATGGACTCAGATTTTTTCTTAAATTATAAATATAAAAATAAAATTTAATTATAAATATATAAAACAAAAAACCTTAGTTTAAATTTATTTTAGCTTAAATATAGTTATTTTATTTTTTAAATGGAATTTCTGTCTTTTAAGTGCTCACTTGTTCTTTTTCTCTATTCGTTTTGAATTTACTTATTTTTTTTTTTTTTGTTTCTTCCGTTTGTTGAATTAGAACAATTTCGAATGTAAAGAGATAAAGAAACAAAAGGTACTAAATATAATAATTAAACAAAATGTATTTTTTTATTAACCAATACTCTAGTGTATTTATAAATATTATATAAAAAGATAAATAAATGCAGTTATAAATATAAAATAGAAGCAAAACAAAGCAAACAATTATAATTTTAAACTGATAGAAAGTGGAAACAAAGCGCCAATATCGAAAGATATGTACCGTATATGTGTAGTTTGCTTTCCTGTCAAAATAACTAACAAACAAAACTTACCATAATACTTCTTCAAATAACTTTCTTCGTGACTGTGTTTATTTTTCTAAATGACTACTTTGATAAAAAAAAACAAACAAGTTACTCTTTTGTTTCTATATTTACTATTAATTAAACTTATGCCTTTCTATATTCTTGGTTACTGTACTCCTCTTGATGTAATTTTAATTTTTGTAAAGAAAATACTACTAAAGAACGAGATGAATATAATGAAAAAGAAACTAGATTAATGCAATTTATTATATATATTATATACTATTATTTTATTATCACTAATTTTTTCTTGTTTGTTTTTTATTTTTGTTATTATTGCTGATTATTATTTTGATATGAATATATGTTAATCTGATTATAATTAAAAGAACTATGCATAAAGAAACTGATTTTAGACAAAAAAAAAAACCTTAGAAAAATAATATATTATGTAAAAATATGAAAGAAAATTAAAATGAAAAAAATACAAAAATACTTCATGCAAATTTAAAAAAAAAGAGTATCTATGTATGATTTTATATGGCGTGTTGTTTTCTAAACCTAGCTAACCAGTGGCTGCCAGAAACGTCAAATTTTGCATATATGCATATAATCAAGTACAACAACCGGCTGGCTGTTCTTGCTTTTTTCCCTAGCCGAAACACAGATAGGTGCCCTGCGTTTATTTATAAACATTCGCCTCAAATTAAACAAGTTGTACTTGTACTGAAGACATCGTCTGAAATACTTTTTATTGCCTCAAAAAATCCTTTCTTTTTAGGAATACTACATTTTTAAACTATATATATTTATATAAAAGTTGTTTGCTTATGGTTTTGTTTTTCTTTATTAAATACACAGTATCTTGACAACCAAAAAGCAAGGTATTTAAACATCACTATACAGCACGATTGATTGTACGTTCATAAACATCACATATTTGTTTTGCAGTCATATATAGAACTTTCGACATTTTAACTGTTCTATTACATCTGCTTCGGCGAAGTTTTTCTTTACATTGCAAATTTTGCATTTATGAATTCACCCTTAAACTTCAGCTTAAAGAAAGGAAAACAATTGTTATTTGTTAGAATCAAATTGAAAAATAGACTGTTAAACACAAAACATTTAAAAGATCAATTTGATTGGTTTATATTTCGATGACGTATATCTAGTAATGTTCGCAAGTCAATTCGGGATCCCAATGAATTTGCCGCACTCATAGTGAATACTTTTAATTGCTCGAGTGTGTAATTGCGGTTAGGGTACAACTGCATAATGGCACAATACTGTAACATGCGAGCTACGGCTCGAGTAGATAAAACAGTATTCTGTGAAATTATTTCTTTATTTTCTAGTCTATAGAACAATTCAGGTTCACACTATACTATTCTTCGCAATTCTTTTCTTACAATGTCTCTTTCCTCTCTAATCACTTTATCTCCTTTCAATTACTTAATTCACAAATCCAAACTAATTACTTTTTCTTGTTCACTCTCAACTTTCAATTTATCACCAAATTACAACTTCGCCCATTATCACTTTTCCAATCTCTCCGCCACGGTTCTAAACCAACTGTCTTTTTTTTTGACCGCCATCTGTCCTTATATAGCAGAAGTTTCTGATAGCCAGAAACTTCTAGCAAATTCTTTGACCACTGGAATAAGAGAAATAATTCTTGCAGTTATAATTCCCTTTTATCCCTGATATTATTCGTCTCTTTCGTTGACATGAGCTGTGGAGACTTCGTCCCAGACACGAACCTCGAATGAAAGGACAGTACGAACCAAAATTCTGCCAGAATGAAAAGTCACTTCGGAATTTGTTGCGTCATATTTTTAGGGGGCGTAGTTATTATTATGCTACAATACCATTAAAGTCTGATCCGTAAAACGACTCAAATACACAATGGTACACCTGCGGGATTTTCGATTGCGTAGGGACTTGTTCGTAGTGATACCATTTTCCAAGAATGTCGTGCAATGGTTTTGATTGGCCGAAAATCCCCCATGTTCTTCATTCCACTTTTAGTGATTTCAACCACCGAAAGTGGAACTAGGTGTTCTGCATTCCGACTGAAATTATGAATTGTGGATTGTATATTCGAAAGTGATTATTTTGGTGTTCTACATTCCACTCGAAATGAAAACGGTAAATTCATGGAAATTGGCGTTCTGCAATTCGAAAAAAAAAAAAATGTTCATGTGAATTGAATTCACTTGAGTTTTATGTTGTGAATTGAATGAATACACTTTTCTTTGTGATGTGAACTTACGTGTTAGCTGTGAATCAAAACCTTCCTGCGAACTCTCTCCATTCGGTTTTCTTCCCCGTTTTCAATAATAAGCAGTAAAATAGCATCCATTTTTAATAAAAACTATTTTATTAAATATTTAAATCACTTTCACAAGAAAAGCTAAGCAACTGAGAATCTCAAATAATTTTAAATGATTTGACAGCTGATTGTGTCATTTCAAATAAGAATTCGAAGTGGATTGCAAAAATTAGAATTCACTCGGAATGCAAAACACTGAATTGAGATTCGATTTCAATCCACTTTCACTTGAAATGCAGAACATAATTTTATCACTATATGTGTTGCGATCAAATAAAGCTTGGCAGTAAAAATACAAACGTATTTTTAATTTTTGTCCATGTTATATTTTAAGGTTTACAAATTCAGGAGTTTCTCGGAGTTCTCCGAGCTAAAAACCTTCGTCACCAGCGTCGTAGTGCAATTGAAATAAGAATCCATAATTTCCTTTGGCATGGCGTCTCGTCCGAAGTTAGTTGAATATTTCCGTCATTAGCGGATTAATGGCGTTTGTGTTTTGAGTACTGGCAGTTAGGTGCCGTAAGCGACGACACCCACCCCTGTTATGGCTATTGGGATAGACTTACCATCTCGCACGTCAATAACGGTACCTTTACTGCTCGTCGTACATAGATTCCATTGATGGTCAGTACTATCACTTTTCATATTTGTTTATCACTGCTGAGCGTACGATCAAGTATCTTTGCTTTGGACCAGAGATTTCGCATTGTCTACAATAATTACTACGTCTCCAATTTCAATTATCCTTACGGGAGTCCACCATTTGCCTATTCGATCGATCGTCGGGAGGTATTCCCTAAGCCAGCGCTTCCAGAACCTGTTTGCGTTCTGCTAAGGACCCCATCATCCATTCTGATATTATTTAGGTTATGTCCATTAGATGTCCCCAGAAGAAAGTGATTTGACGCTAGTGCCTCGTCGCTTTCTTTCTCTAGTGGTATGTACTCGTACGTCAACGGATGGCAATTTATAGTTTTTTTCTATTTTCAGATTGCGTATCGGCATAATTCGGCGAAGAACTTTTTTAACTGTTTGAACCATCTCTCCCAACTGCCTCCCATGTGAGGTGCTGGAAGCTGTTTGAAACCACTTTGTAGCTGTACTAGATAATTTATCTGTAATATTAGATTGATAAGCCTCGTGAACTTTAGCTCCGCGAAAGTTTGTCCCGTTGTAATAGTGGACTCAATTGGAATTCCGCGTCGTACTTGAGGAGTTTTATAGCGCTATCTCGATGTGCGCTGCTTTCGCTGTCATGTTCCTTACTAAAAGTCCCCATCGCTTATCAGTGGTCCTTCCAATTGGGCCAAATCAAAACCAGATTATGAGAACGGTCGGCAGAATGCCGCAAGTCTAGTGGGCGGAAGACTTTCCATCTTAGGTGGCTACCGTAGAGCACGTTTATTCTTGCGTTGTTTTTTATTTCCATTTTAACAGCTGCAAGAATATGGCGAATCCAATATATTTGACGAGATAAGTCTCAGCTTCTTGATATTCCTCTTTCATCAAATGACCGAAACGTATTGGGAGCTTGGTCCTACTTCTGCAACAGTTATGGATGAAACGAAAAACAAATACCAGAAATCGGGGCAGTTTAAAAACAAGTGGGATCGATGATGGTCTTGGACATCAGTTTGTGTATGTAGAGGTGATGCTGAATTTTCTCTTTAGTGGTAGTCACTCCGATAATATTTGCAGGCCATTTAACATCTGGGAGAAGCAAAAAATTGTGGACCAGTAAACCAGCGGTCGGATGACTCAAATGTTGAATTTCTCTGCCATTTGTTTCTCTCATCTGCCACACTGAGTTTCGTTGGGACATATCGCCATTCCTGAACTTCAGATGACTCCCAAATTTCGCTGACGCAGAGGGCTACAAGCTGGCGGTAATTACGACGATCCTCTCAGATCCAGCACAGCACCGTTCTTGAATCCGACCAAAATACTCAGTCGACCCCGATCATAGTCCCATTTTACGAAGACACTCGTATGTAATTTTAGGCAGGAGTAGTATGCATTGCTACGCATACGATACACATACAATTTTTCCGCTATTACGGTGTATAAATTAATCGTTCGTTAGTCGTATTTGTTTCGTATTTTATTCGTACTCAAGGTTGGCTACGACTCAGCTTCAACGTAAAGGAAAATGGAAAACAAACATACATACATACATATTGTACTATGCGAGCTATGGCTCGAGTAGATAAAACGATATTCTGTGAAATTTATTTCTTTATTTTCTAGTCTTTAGAACAATTCAGGTTCACACTATACTATTCTTCGCAATTCTTTTCTTACAATGTCTCTTTCCTCTCAAATCACTTTATCTCCTTTCAATTACTTAATTCACAAATCCAAACTAATTACTTCTTCTTGTTAAATCTCAACTTTCAATTTATCACAAAATTACAACTTCGCCCATTATCACTTTTCTAATCTCTTCGCCACAGTTTAGAAACTACTGCGCCTTTTTGATCGCCATCTGTCCCTATATAGCAGAAGTTTCTGATAGCCAGAAACTTCTAGCAAATTCTTCGACCACTGGAACAAGAAAAATTCTGATGTAATAATTCCAAGATGACAATCATTTCGTGCAGTTATAATTGGTGACTAATTTCAGACACGAACCTCAAATGAAAAGACACTTCGGAATTTGTTGCCTGTTCGAGGGCGTAGTTATTATGCTACATTATGTTACACTATTGTAGCATAATAATAACTACGCTCCCTAAAAGTATGATGCAACAAATTCCAAAGTGACTTCATTCTGGCAGAATTTTGGTTCGAACTGTCCTTTCATTCGAGGTTCGTGTCTGCGGTTTCCACAGTTCATGTCTACGAAAGAGACGGATAATATCACGGATGAGAGGGAATTATAACTGCAAGAATGATTGTCATCTTGGAATTTCTCTTGTTCCAGTGGTCGAAGAATTTGCTAGAAGTTTCTGGCTATCTGAAACTTCTGCTATATAAGGACAGATGTCGATCAAAAAGGGAGCAGTAGTTTCTAAACTGTGGCGAAGAGATTAGAAAAGTGATAGTTAGCGAAGTGTAATTTTGTGATAAATTGAAAGCTGAGATTTAACAAGAAGAAGTAATTAGTTTGGATGTGTGAATTAAGTAATTGAAAGGAGATAAAGTGATTTGAGAGGACAGAGACCTTGTAAGAAAAGAATTGCGAAGAATAGTATAGTGTGAACCTGAATTGTTCTATAGACTAGAAAATAAAGAAATAATTTCACAGAATATTGTTTTATCTACTCGAGCCGTAGCGCGCATATTACATTGGTGTAAGAAGTGGGATGCTCATGCCAGAGAACAGCCGTCATGGATGAAGACAAAGCTCGTGGAAGTCAAATTCGTTGCTGGAATTGCAACCAAACCGGACACCTACAACGGCAGTGCAGAAGTGCACCTAGACGAGGAAATTGTCCACATTGCGGAAGTAGGAGAAACAGAGAGGAAGCATCCTGTCGGTCAGACTTCCCAAAACCAGCAGTCGGGAAATGCGTAAGGACCAACTTCGCGGTTCAGAAGTTGGTTACTGGAATCGAGGCCCCCAGGACCACCATTCAAGTTTCGCAAACCAAACTTGGTAACAAGAGCTTGACAGTGGAGGCACTAATCAACAAGAAGAAGTGCGTAGCCACCATCGACACAGGCGCCACCGCCTCCATTGTAAAAAGAGATATCGTCAGAAGCGCCTGGCTGCACAACACCAACAGCTACTGCCTGAAGACTGCAACAGGGGAAATGGCGAAAGTGTTTGGAGAAGTTCGTCTTACGATTACTCTGGCGGGACTGACGTTCTCCCATGCGTTTCTGGTGGCAGATATATGGGACGAGTGCATCATCGGAATAGACTTCATGAAAGCAAATGAAGTAATCCTGGACATCGGGATGCAAGTACTGAGGTATCGAAATGTGGAGATTCCGATGGTGTACGGAAACTAGAATGCCGTAACTCTCAGGACAGTCATCAGCAAAGACGAAGTTTTGCCGCCGTCTTCAGAGACAATCATTTGGACGAAGCTGGAAGGTGATCTTGGGAGCCACCGATTCTACATAGTAGAACCAGACCCAGAGAAGAATTCTCAATACTACATCGTGGGAAAGACGTTAGTCGAACCAAAGAACACCATGGTTCCAATGAAGGTTTTGAACGCAAGACCACACACTGTCAAACTAAGGCGAGGGGAGGTGACTGGAAAATGCACGCCGATTACCGCCGTCGCAACAATATCTGAACGTGATGCTCCAAAACCTCTCCCATCACCTTAGACAGCGGAAACGAGAGAGACGATTCTCCAGTCCAGTGAGCTGAATCAGGAGCAGCGAACTATGGCAGAGAATCTTATCAATGAGTACGCTGATGTATTTGCCTCACAGGACGGAGAATACGGCCGAACACACCTGGTACAACATCGAATAGACACTGGTGATACTAGACCAATTCGGCAGCCTGCTAGGCGCCTTCCATTGGCAAAGCAGACAGAAGTTGCAGAGATGGTGTCGGCAATGGAGAAGGAAGGTCTGATTGAAAGTTCCAAAAGTCCGTGGGCATCACCGGTTGTACTGGTTAAGAAGAAAAATGGCAGCACGCGGTTCTGCGTGGACTATCGGCAGCTCAATTACGTCACCAAGAAAGACAGCTATCCTCTGCCACGGATTGACGACACGCTAGACACACTATCAGGAGCCCGATGGTTTTCCACTCTCGACTTGAAGAGTGGCTACTGGCAGGTACAGATCCATCCAGAAGACCGGGAGAAAACCGCCTTCACCGCAGGAAATGGGCTATGGCAATTCACGGTAATGCCATTCGGGCTGTGCAATGCTCCGGCGACTTTCGAGCGATTGATGGAATGTGTCCTGCAAGGGTTAAAAACGTTGGAAAAACGTTTGCGCAACACCGAGACAATCTAAGGGATGTGTTTCAAAGGCTTCGAAGGGCCCACCTGAAGCTCAACCCCAAGAAGTGCGCCCTGTTTAGAGCGGAAGTCAAGTACCTGGGACACATAATTTCAGCGAAAGGAGTGAGAACCGATCCAGAGAAGGTCGAAGCGGTGAAAAACTGGCCAGTCCCCAAAGACAAACACCAACTAAGGAGCTTCCTGGGCCTAGCCACCTACTACAGACGGTTCGTGAAGGATTTTGCCGGGATCGCAAAGAGCCTGCACCAGTTGACGGAAAAGGGAAAACAATTCAAATGGTCAATTGAGTGCGAGAAGAGCTTCAAGGCATTTAAACAACGGCTATGCGATGCCCCGATACTAGCTTACCCCACTCCCGGGGAAACGTTCATTGTGGATACAGATGCTAGTAATATCGGGGTAGGAGCCATACACTCCCAGGTGCATGAGGGCCAAGAGAAGGTGGTTGCGTACTTCAGCAAGGTGTTCTCTAAGCCAGAAAGTAACTACTGCGTGACAAGGCGGGAACTTCTAGCTTTGATCTTGGCTACGAAGCATTTTCACAAATACCTCTATGGGAGGAAGTTCGTTCTTCGCACAGACCATGCAGCCTTAAAATGGCTATTACAGTTCAAGAGTCCTGAGGGTCAGGTCGCAAGATGGATCGAAAGGCTGCAAATCTACGACTATGAAATACAACATAGTAAAGGAAAACTCCACTCTAATGCGGATGCACTGTCCCGGAGACCATGAGGAACGGATTGTAAACATTGTGCGCGTCAGGAAGAACGGGAGCTGGTTTCCATCCAAAGAATGAGAGCCGAACCTATCGCCGGCTGGAGCGTAGATGAGATCCGGAACTCTCAGAAGGAAGACCCGGATATCGAGCCGATTCTGGCCTGGAAGGAGAACATGGAGAAACCGGATCATCAGGACATCTCTCACAGAAGCCCGACCTTAAAGGCATATTTTGCGCAGTGGGACTCCCTCCATGTCCAAGAAGGTGTTCTGAGAAGAAAATGGGAATCCTCCGACGGAAAGTCGTTTGTAATGCAGCTTGTCATACCGCGGACGAGGGTCAAGGAGGTGTTACAGGAAATGTATGGCGGGGCGACCGGAGGCCACTTGGGAGTGAATAAGACGCTAGAAAAGGTACGAGAACGTTTTTATTGGTTAAAAGCGAAGGAAGATATCGAAGACTGGTGCAGAAAATGCGACGTGTGTGCAGCTAGCAAGGGTCCGAGAATCAAAACTCGAGGTAAGATGCACCAATACAACGTGGGAGCACCTTTCGAACGAATCGCCATTGACATCGCAGGGCCCTTTCCGGAAACCGACAATGGTAATCGGTATACACTCGTAGTGATGGACTACTTCAGTAAGTGACCGGAAGCGTTTCCGATCCCTAACCAGGAAGCCAGAACCGTGGCGGAGCAGATCGTCTACAATTGGGTTAGCAGATTCGGTGTGCCCTTGGAATTGCATTCTGACCAAAGGCGGAACTTCGAGTCAAGAATCTTCCAAGAGATGTGTCAACTACTCGGAATCAAAAAGACAAGGACAACCCCGCTTCACCCACAGTCGGACGGTATGGTGGAGCGTTTCAATAGGACTTTGGACGAACATCTCTCGAAGGTCGTAGGTGACTACCAACGGGATTGGGACCGGCAGATTCCCTTGTTTTTGATGGCCTATAGAAGTACCGTGCATAGCACTACTCGACATACGCCGTTCGAAATCTTATTTGGTGGAATAGCTCGTTTACCCAGTGAGGTGAAATTTGGATCTCCTACCAATGAGCACAGAAATGAAGAAGAGTACGTGGCGGACCTTAGGGAAAGGCTTAGGGACATACACCAAAGGACCAGAAGCCAGATTAAGATAACGAGCGACCGCATGAAGACCAGGTATGATGCCAAGGCAACAACGTCAGGATTCCAGGAAGGAGATCTGGTGTGGCAGTATAATCCCCATCGCCAAAAGGAGAAATCACCTAAGTTGCAGCAGAACTGGGAGGGTCCCTACAGAATAATAACCCGCATCAACGATGTTGTCTACCGCATCCAGCGAGGACCAAGGGCCAAAATGAAAGTGGCTCATGTGGACCAACTGAGTCGATACAATGGCCGAAGTGAGGACACACTTGTTCGGGACGAACAAGTCTAAGAGGAGGGGAGTGTAACATAATGTAGCATAATAACTACGCCCTCGAACAGGCAACAAATTCCGAAATGTCTTTTCATTTGAGGTTCGTGTCTGAAATTAGTCTCCACAGCTTGGATAATATCACGGATAAAAGAGAACAAGAGAGAATTATAACTGCACGAAATGATTGTCATCTTGGAATTATTACATCAGAATTTTTCTTGTTCCAGTGGTCGAAGAATTTGCTAGAAGTTTCTGGCTATCAGAAACTTCTGCTATATAAGGACAGATGGCGATCAAAAAGGGGCAGTTGGTTTAGAACCGTGGCGAAGAGATTGGAAAAGTGATAATGGGCGAAGTTGTAATTTGGTGATAAATTGAAAGTTGAGAGTGAACAAGAAAAAGTAATTAGTTTGGATTTGTGAATTAAGTAATTGAAAGGAGATAAAGTGATTTGAGAGGAAAGAGACCTTGTAAGAAAAGAATTTGCGAAGAATAGTATAGTGTGAACTTGAATTGTTCTATAGACTAGAAAATAAAGAAATAAATTTCACAGAATATCATTTTATCTACTCGAGCCGTAGCTTGCATATTACAATATTTTATTTCAAGTTTTTATTCGTAGATAATTGAACGCATAATGTTATTGCGAATTGAAACAGCATTTTTAACATCATCGGCAGACACATTTTGATCAGTGAGATCTTGATTAACACCAACATCCTCACTGTTCTCCTGAGCTTTGAAGTGAATGCATACAGTATATCAAATAATTGTTTGTATGCATGTATGTTTGCATTTTGCACACAATTAATTGACAGCTCAAAATATGAATATGTTTATTATTTTTGTTTTTTTCCGCATTATTTTTTTGAATTGTGTTAATTTTTTTTGTTGTAGCTATTAAGAATAAACTTGTTAATAAAATTATGAAAAAAAAAATTAAAAAAGCAAGGTGTTTTCATTGATTTTCACATTTGAACTGAAATTGCAAACAATTTTTCCTTATGCAAACAATTATTTGACATACTGTATGTTGTGAAGACTAGAACTAACATTTATAATGTGCTTGGATTTTTCTTATGTATAGTGTAATGCCGTTGCTCCCAAGATGCATCTAAAAATATTTTTCAAAACACCAATTACTCTCTCTCAGTGATGTTTCCTTCTGATGTACTGCGGAATGGTGTTATTAAAAGGTGGATATTCAAACCAACTGCACCAATCTGTCTTTCTCTCTGTCTCTTCCCCTTTCCTCAAAAACGCCCGTGTCCTAAAAAGTAGTATAAGGGTATTCATAACCCCTTTCACATGTGCAAATTATAAAAAAAAAAAAAAAAAAAAAAAAAAAAACTGTAAACCATCATCATATCAATGTTGAAAGTGGTGTTTTAATGCACTCTGTGTTCATACAGAGGCGTCTTGGCAAGACCCAGGATACCTCACATCTACAAAGCGGATTTATTATGCGGTCACATACCTTGCAAAAAACAAAAAACAACCAAAAATTTGAATCTAAAATCACAAATTATATTCCAACTTACCAGCATAGCGTTTCTTCCATAGTAGAGGTGTTGTTTTTCTTTGTCTGAAGTAATAATACTAACATGAGTGCTGTTAGGAATCAGATCACACCTTCTAACTGTTTCACTAATCCCAAACTTAGCTTAACATAAGCATTCAAATCCAATCATCTATCTTTTATCTCATACTCTACTACATACAATTTAAGATACCATAATTCACATTGTCCATTCACCTCAAAAATGTTCACATCAAATATTCTCACGCTCAGCACCCAATTTTCATTTTCCCACTAAACTTCAGGTCGTGTCATATTGCGTCCAGACGCACTATGATCCGAGCAAATGATAATGCCAACTCGCCAAAATTATTCGTGAGACGATATAGAATTCACGACTGAAAATTATGTATACAATAATGTAGACGTACATACATACGTACATATGCATATAGGCAAAAACTATTAAAAATGTCAGTGTCGGTTGTCGGTTCGGTTTTTAGCGTGTTGTAAGTGCAGAGTGCAATATCATCAAGCATACTGCAGGACAAAACTATAGGTTGTCACCTAGACAAAGGAAATTCGTAGCGGAAAAGGTGTAAAGGGAAATAGGGAAGATAAGTATTGCAATATGCGAGCTACGGCTCGAGTAGATAAAACAATTATTCTGTGAAATTATTTCTTTATTTTCTAGTCTATAGAACAATTCAAGTTCACACTATACTATTCTTCGCAAATTCTTTTCTTACAAGGTCTCTTTCCTCTCAAATCACTTTATCTCCTTTCAATTACTTAATTCACAAATCCAAACTAATTACTTTTTCTTGTTCACTCTCAACTTTCAATTTATCACCAAATTACAACTTCGCCCATTATCACTTTTCCAATCTCTTCGCCACGGTTCTAAACCAACTGTGTTTTTTTTTATCGCCATCTGTCCTTATATAGCAGAAGTTTCTGATAGCCAGAAACTTCTAGCAAATTCTTCGACCACTGGAACAAGAGAAATAATTCTTGCAGTTATAATTCCCTTTTATCCCTGATATTATTCGTCTCTTTCGTTGACATGAGCTGTGGAGACTTCGTCCCAGACACGAACCTCGAATGAAAGGACAGTTCGAACCAAAATTCTGCCAGAATGGAAAGTCACTTCGGAATTTGCTGCATAGACATAGGAACGTAGTTATTATTATGCTACAGTATATACATCTCCCAAAAATCGCCTTTCAGTCGAAGCTGCGCATACCATTAGCCACAATAAATTCACGTACAAGCGATTGAACATAAAAAAATAAAAATAAAACATAATACATACTGTAACATAATAATAACTACGCTCCCTAAAAGTATAATGCAACAAATTCCGAAGTGTCTTTTCATTCTGGCAGAATTTTGGTCCGAAGTGTGCTTTCATTCGAGGTTCGCGTCTGCGGTTAAGTCTCCACAGTTCATGTCTACGAAAGAGACGGATAATATCACGGATAAGAAAGAATTATAACTGCAAGAAATGATTGTCATCTTGGAATTATTACATCAGAATTTTTCTTGTTCCAGTGGTCGAGGGAATTTGCTAGAAGTTTCTGGCTATCAGAAACTTCTGCTATATAAGGACAGATGGCGATCGAAAGGAGGCAGTTGGTTTAGAACCGTGGCGAAGAGATTGGAAAAGTGATAATGGGCGAAGTTGTAATTTTGTGATAAGTTGAAAGTTGAGAGTTAACAAGAAGAAGTAATTAGTTTGGATTTGTGAATTAAGTAATTGAAAGGAGATAAAGTGATTTGAGAGGAAAGAGACCTTGTAAGAAAAGAATTTGCGAAGAATAGTATAGTGTGAACTTGAATTGTTCTATAGACTAGAAAATAAAGAAATAAATTTCACAGAATATCGTTTTATCTACTCGAGCCGTAGCTCGCATATTACAATACATAGAAAAGTTATTGAAGCAAAAGCGCATCTTCGACGGAATTGTGATATGCATGCAAATAATTATTATATTCAATATTAGAAGACAAAATCTGCATATCGTACATATAAATAATATTCAAAAATAAGAACAAAATAAAATACATAATTGCTGCATTCAATTGGGATTTGGCCATTGTCGTATAAAGTTATCCGTAGAAGCTATCATGGGAAATTCAAATTTAGAATCCACAAAAGCCTCTTATACAAGTCAATCGCATTTTACAATACACAAAGC
This sequence comes from Pocota personata, assembly GCA_963082735.1. Classification (NCBI taxonomy): domain Eukaryota; kingdom Metazoa; phylum Arthropoda; class Insecta; order Diptera; family Syrphidae; genus Pocota; species Pocota personata. Next base: position 29,041,683 of record OY720432.1, read on the forward strand.
TTTCTTTTGTCGCTACACTACGTGAACGTTTTTGCCTTATTCCACTTTGGCTGTAAGCTAAAAGCACACACACACATCATTTCTGTTGCACTTTATCATCGTCGTACTCTCGCTTTTAAATCACTGACCCTGAAGTCAACTCTTATCGTGGAATCAATTCATGGTTGCTGTCGCTGCTGTTATTATTGGAATTCGCCGTCCACTTAAAACTTCATATGTATATCATTGCATAGACCTACATTTCGTTCGAACATACAAAGCTGTTAAAGTTTTTGTCATCTTCGTCGTCGGCGGAGTGGGTGCTGCATTGATCATATGCAATGAAAGGAAGCTTTCGCTTGGTCGTACTCTCGCTTTTAAATCACTGACGCTGAAGTCAACTCTTATCGTGGAATCAATTCATGGTTGCTGTCGCTGCTGTCATTGTTGGAATTCGCCGTCCACTTAAAACTTAATATGCATATCATTCATAGACCTACATTTCGTTCGAACATACAAAGCTGTTAAAGTTTTTGTCGTCGTCGTCGTCGCCGGAGTGGGTGCTGCATTGATCATATGCAATGAAAGGAAGCTCTCGCTTGGTCGTACTCTCGCTTTTAAATCACTGACGCTGAAGTCAACTCTTATCGTGGAACCAATTCATGGTTGCTGTTATTGTTGGAATTCGCCGTCCACTTAAAACTTCACATATATATTGTAGCATAATAATAACTACGCTCCTATGTCTATGCAGCAAATTCCGAAGTGACTTTCCATTCTGGCAGAATTTTGGTTCGAACTGTCCTTTCATTCGAGGTTCGTGTCTGGGTCGAAGTCTCCACAGCTCATGTCAACGAAAGAGACGAATAATATCAGGGATAAAAGGGAATTATAACTGCAAGAATTATTTCTCTTGTTCCAGTGGTCGAAGAATTTGCTAGAAGTTTCTGGCTATCAGAAACTTCTGCTATATAAGGACAGATGGCGATCAAAAAAAGACACAGTTGGTTTAGAACCGTGGCGAAGAGATTAGAAAAGTGATAATGGGCGAAGTTGTAATTTGGTGATAAATTGAAAGTTGAGAGTGAACAAGAAAAAGTAATTAGTTTGGATTTGTGAATTAAGTAATTGAAAGGAGATAAAGTGATTTGAGAGGAAAGAGACCTTGTAAGAAAAGAATTTGCGAAGAATAGTATAGTGTGAACTTGAATTGTTCTATAGAGTAGAAAATAAAGAAATAATTTCACAGAATAATTGTTTTATCTACTCGAGCCGTAGCTCGCATATTACATTGGTGTCAGAAGCGGGATAAAACTTATTCTGTGAATAACTATTTCCGTGGTGTGAAATTGCACAAGCAAAAAAAAAAAACAAAAACGATTTCTGTGTTGAGTTAATTAGTTGCGCAAAATGGGTCGCAAATTGGGAAAACTAACTATAACTCAACTAAAGGCAGAACTCAGTAAGCGGAACCTCGACACAACTGGGGGAAAAGATGCCCTGCTGATTCGTCTGGAAGAAGCAGTAACGCAGGAAGGTGAAAATCCGCACGACGTAGAGTTTGACGTGGAAGAGGAACCAGCAAGTACAGCAGCCGACCCGGGTATAACAAGTCTGCTCCTGCAACTTAAGTTAGTCATGGACGAACAAAAGAAAGCAATAGAAGACCAAAGGAATTCTATAGAACTTAAGCTGGACGACCAAAAGAAAGCAATGGACGAACAAAAGAAAGCAATGGACGAACAAAAGAATTCTCTAGAACTTAAGATGGACGAACAAAAGAATTCTCTAGATGCTCTGGAAAGTAAACTTGATGAGCAAAACAAGAACTTGGAATCCAAATTCGAAGTGATCGAAGAGAAAATCGAGAAGGTCGAGACGCAACTCGAAAAAGTCGAAACTAGATTCGATGAAAATTTTGAGAAACATGAAACTCAGTTCGGGAAGATAGAGACTCAGTTTGAAAAAGTAGAAAAGCAAGTCGAAAATCTTGCTAAGGAGCTCAGCAACGTGAAGAGACAGAAAGCACGGGAATATTCCACTGACGGTCTGAGAAGAAAGGAGATGCAGCCTCCTATCTTCGATGGTCAAACATCATGGCCAATTTATAAGAGGCAATTCGAAGCGGCCGCAATGACCAATAGCTGGGACGATAAAGAGAAGTCTATTGCACTCACGCTTGCACTGAGGGGTCCAGCTGCGGAGCTCTTGCAGACCATCCCGGAAGATAAACAGCAGAACTACGACTCTCTGGTTCAGGCTATCGAGATGCGGTTTGGGGATGAACACATGCAGCAGGTGTACAGGGTTCAGCTGCGTAGTCGAGTCCAGAAAAGGGGGGAAACGCTCCAACAGTTGCAAGCGGATATAGAGCGACTAGCCCATCTTTCATACCCTAAAGCCGGTGAGGAGCTTATCAACGAAATGGCGGTGGAAGCTTTTATTCAGGCCATAGAGGACAGACAACTGCAAATGGCTGTAAGGATGGCTGAAAAGCGAACACTCCCCGAGGCATTGGCATTCGCTTTGTCAATGAAGGCTGCGGACTAAGCATACCAGAGAATACACCGTGTCAGGGAAATGTCCGTCGTGGAATGCTCATGCCAGAGAACAGCCGTCATGGATGAAGACAGAGCTCGCGGAAGTCAAATCCGTTGCTGGAATTGCAACCAAACCGGACACCTACAACGGCAGTGCAGAAGTGCACCTAGACGAGGAAATTGTTCACATTGCAGAAGTAGGAGAAGCAGAGAGGAAGCATCCTGTCGGTCAGACTTCCCAAAACCAGCAGTCGGGAGATGCGTAAGGACCAACTTCGCAGGGCAGAAGTTGGTTACTGGAATCGAGGCCCCCAGGACCACCATTCAAGTTTCGCAAACCAAACGGGGTAACAAGAGCCTGACAGTGGAGGCACTAATCAACAAGAAGAAGTGCGTAGCCACCATCGGCACAGGTGCCACCGCCTCCATTGTAAGAAGAGATATCGTCAGAAGCTCCTGGCTGCACAACACCAACAGCTACTGCCTGAAGACTGCAACAGGGGAAATGGCGAAGGTATTTGGAGAAGTTCGTCTTACGATTACTCTGGCAGGACTGACGTTCTCCCATGCGTTTCTGGTGGCAGATATATGCGACGAGTGCATCATCGGAGTAGACTTCATGAAAGCAAATGAAGTAATCTTGGACATCGGGATGCAAGTACTGAGGTATCGAAATGTGGAGATTCCGATGGTGTACGGAAATGAGAATGCCGTAACTCTCAGGACAGTCATCAGCAAAGACGAAGTTTTGCCGCCGTCTTCAGAGACAATCATTTGGACGAAGCTGGAAGGTGATCTTGGGAGCCACCGATTCTACATAGTAGAACCAGACCCAGAGAAGAATTCTCAAGACTACATCGTGGGAAAGACGTTAGTCGAACCAAAGAACACCATGGTTCCAGTGAGGGTTTTGAACGCAAGACCACACACTGTCAAACTAAGGCGAGGGGAGGTGACTGGAAAATGCACGCCGATTACCGCCGTCGCAACAATATCTGAACGTGATGCTCCAAAACCTCTCCCATCACCTTGGACAGCGGAAACGAGAGAGACGATTCTCCAGTCCAGTGAGCTGAATCAGGAGCAGCGAATTATGGCAGAGAATCTTATCAATGAGTACGCTGATGTATTTGCCTCACAGGACGGAGAATACGGCCGAACACACCTGGTACAACATCGAATAGACACTGGTGATACTAGACCAATTCGTCAGCCTGCTAGGCGCCTTCCATTGGCAAAGCAGACAGAAGTTGCAGAGATGGTGTCGGCAATGGAGAAAGAAGGTCTGATTGAAAGTTCCAAAAGTCCGTGGGCATCACCGGTTGTACTGGTTAAGAAGAAAGATGGCAGCACGCGGTTCTGCGTGGACTATCGGCAGCTCAATTACGTCACCAAGAAAGACAGCTATCCTCTGCCACGGATTGACGACACGCTAGACACACTATCAGGAGCCCGATGGTTTTCCACTCTCGACTTGAAGAGTGGCTACTGGCAGGTACAGATCCATCCACGTTTATTCAAAAGGGCTGAAAACCTTAAACTGACAGCCAAAAGGATCTGTCCGCGAAGTCGATCGTGAACCAGCGCCTTAGGCAAGCGTTACATTGGCAAAGTGCATGGAACTTCGCGACATATTTATACATAATTTCTAGTAGTGAATTTATCATATCATCTCACAAATAATTTTGGCGAGTTGGCATCATCATTTGATCGGATCATAGTGAGCCTGGACGCAATATGACACGACCTGAAGTTTAGTGGGAAAATGAAAATTGTGTGCTGTGCGTGAAAACATTTGATGTGAACATTTTTAAGGTGAATGGACAATGTGAATTATGATATCTTATATTGTATGTAGTGTGGGATCAAACATAGAGGATTGGATTTGAATGGGAATGTTAAGCTATGTTAGGGATTAGTAAAACAGTTGGAAGGTGTGATCTGGTTCCTAACATTCTCCCTCGCGTTCAATGTTCAACATTCAACCAGAGTGATGATCGATGGTGATCTCAAAATCAGCAGATTAGCCCCTTTGAGATTTGAAGAACGAGGGCCTGGTTCAAAGAGCCCTTAGACTGGGTGTTGGTAGCATGACATCTCTTCCAAACTAGGTAACAACTTACGACAATTATAACGAGGAGAATGAAGCCTGCCATACTATAGTGACAAATGTTATGATTATTAAGTACCGACATAAGCTCAGTTTTCATCTACATGAGTCTGTGTTTGATTTCATCTAATTATGATACATTAGTTTCATAATGGTACTGGATAAATTGTCGATCTGGTATGGTTGAGAACTAATGCCTCTGTGATATTGGTTGCCAATGCATAGGAGAGTCTTATCGTTGAGGAAAGTATATCATGTGCTTGGATAGAGAATAGTTGTTGCTTGATGACACACTCAAGTTTTTCGATAATGAGTTGGTCAACAGTTTTACCGCAGACCAAATCCATTGATTTGCATCATGCAATTGTATCCAGTGTGGACCGCTTCAATTTTTACTATGCGATATATGGAGGATTGTTTTCCTTGGTTCATGAAATTTGTCTCACAGGCATTGCAAATCCGTTTCTGTACATGGGGCGAAGCTGTTTACAAATAATTTGTTCTTCCTTAAGAAAAATGCATAGCTTAACATTCCCATTCAAATCCAATCCTCTATGTTTGATCCCACACTACATACAATATAAGATATCATAATTCACATTGTCCATTCAGCTTAAAAATGTTCACATCAAATGTTCAATCATCGGATAGTATTGATCTCGAAAGAAGTTCAGCAACATTGTTACGAGGGCACAGCGTCTCGGCTGTGCCGATCAAAAAAAAAAAAAAACAAAAAAAACAATACCTGGAATTTCCCTGCGATATCCTGCCGCAGCAGCGGTCATCCAGATTTCTTCGATCCCTCAGTTTTGCTGCCCATGTCATGCTCCTGTGCGTCCTCGCACACGTACACCCCATTCCAGGGGTGGGTTTTTGGTTTATTAGGGAAATTAAATTCCAATTAACGAAGAACAACAAAAAAAAAAAAGGAAATCCAACATACCCGATTCGCTGTGAGGGCCACCCACAGACAATATTCCCCTGCTGCTTGTCCTTCCGGTGACCGTGCGTCCCCGCACACACTACCACGTTTCAGGGGTGGGTTTTGTTCGATATTTTAAATTTAAAATACAAAAATTAACAAAAAAAGAAAAAAAACAGCGATTTGCCTCGCATGAAAAATGGAAATGTCAACAATGGATTGACATGAGGGAAGGAGTTATATGCATACCCCTCACTCACACAAGCCCCATCCCATTCCCGCAAAATTAATAATGGCGATCGGGAAATTATTTGTGGTTCAGGGCTTGGGTAGAGAACACAAAATTCGTTTGTTTTACGTGAGATAATTTTTGTTTGTTAAAATTTTTGTCTTAAGTCATAAGTATAGGTGTCTCCTAGGTCATATTCTGTATGTTATGCAAGTGAATTAGTAATATTATATGTCAGCGCTAGTGTATTTATGTGAAATATTCAAAAGTTAAATTTAAAAATTAATTTTTGAATGTGCTACCACTCCTTCGGAGTTTTTAAGACATTGGCAAATCTCTTCAAGGCTGCACAGTTTTTGGTTTTAAATTTCCTTTGAATTTTTTTGAATTAAATTTTTTTTTGATTTTAAGTTTTTAAGACTAGTGAATTAATAGTTAAGTTAAATTAAGATTAGAATTAGTTTGTTGTGTGAATTCTGCTAAGAATAGTGGTTCAGTGTTTTCTTAACAGTCACGTATTTATCTCCGCAATAGGAGAAGATCTTCCTTCATCGTGCTGCCGGCAGGACAACGGGGGACCTGGAAGACAACCAGAGTACCTTTTTTATATTTTCCTTTTGAAAAAAAAATAGTGATATTCTTGGCAGAAAAGTTAGGTATTTAGTTTTAATAGTAGTTTTTAAGTCTAATTTTATAATAAATTCAATAAGGCGATGTGCCGACTAAAATTTCAGTGGTCTGGTTTTACCTAAATATGTGTGCGTAGGAAATTTTTTTTTATTTGGTGTGTGAATGGCCGGACAAGACAGGACTACTACGAACAATGACGACATAACGTGACGACTGACAAACCTCCTCTACAACAGACTTAGGTCGTGACTGGGGAGCGCGTACAGGGGTTATCTCTCACAATCCTTGGCAGAGAGATAGCAGTCGGTTGTGTCACCAGGCACAAAGGGTGGGCAGGCCAGTTTGTTCCAATTCCACCAGGCATACCTCGGGTACTTGGTGAACCCGTTTGGCGAGGAGAGAAAAGGGGAAGGACAAATTGCGCGATAGGGAATAGTTGTAGGTTAGTTTAAGATAGTTAGGTGTAGATTAGGTTTTAGCTTAATACATCATATTTAGGATAGGTAGGGTAAGCATCGCGGGGTCCTTCCCAATCTTTCTCCTGGCCAAGTGCACAAGTCCTTGAATTTTCCTTTTACTTTCATTTCTATTTTTTTAAGTCCGTCCGATGTCTAAAGTAGAGTAGCTTCTTCTTTCTTTTGTTTTTTGATCAAAATGGCACGAGATTTTGTGTGCTGAGCAGGTGGTGTAAAGTAAGGTGGTCAAGAACCACCCCGTCCGACGAGCTGAGCCGAGCAACCGCGAGCGTACCGCCGTCCTCCTTACTTACAGTTGATTAAAATATTGGCTGGTGGTGCCTTGACTATTACGTTAATAGTAGCATCTATTACACTCCTCCGTCGTTTGCCTACCTTGTCGTGGTGGAGGGGCTGAGTAAGGACCGATGATACTCTTGAGCTATACCTGGAATAGATCCAGGAAAGGTCAGGGTGGAGGTCAAGAAACTAAAAGGTAAACAAAAAGAACCTACAGTGAAGTAGCAAAAACACAAAAAAAAAAAACATGGAGAGTACAACTGAAAGAGAAGAAATTCGGATGGGGATATACATCCAAAAGTCGGCAGAGGCCACGGTTGCCGGCGAGGGCTTGGCCCCGAAAGGGGATAAGTCGCCAGTGGCTACAAATACTCTCAAACAAGAAAAGTACACGAACAAAAATAAAAACAACTTCGGGTTGCAGCACCTCTTCACTGCAACAGATAAAATCGAAGAGGGTGCAACAACATCGACATTGACCGCTCGTAAAGAGGACGAGTCAGCGACCCGAAAAAAACGCAAAATCTCTGGAGCCCAACAACGAAAAAGGGCCAAAGAAAGAAGACGACTGGGGATGGAGTAGCAAGGAAATTTGGTTTCAAACCCAAACTGCCTGGCTTCAACACCAAAAGTCGTCTCCCCGCGTGGTCAAAAAGCAAACAGTGAACAGACACTGACCGGGGAACGGATGGAACACCCTACTCTATCACCAGAGGATGCGCCCCCATGCTGAACCACCACAGAGAAAAAGAAGTCGTGTTGCTAAAGACCATCCACAATCTAGGCTTACCTCTATTCCACCAGGGCGGGCTAACGCTCACCCAGGGAGGTGCGAGGGAAGTACTGTCGCACAATCAAAATCCAAAAACCCGATTAGGCCGTCAACTTCAAGGAGACAGGAGGCCACATCCATAAAATCTCGTCACACGAGGTCGTATAGGGATGTAGCAGCCAACCTCCTGGAGATGGCGGTCTGCAACAGAAACGACGAGGATGGGAAGATACCGGAGGAGCTACATGAACGGTTCCAGAAACCCCTCAATGCTGCTCTGGACCAATCACTTTGTGAGAATCCGACGACTTCCCTGAATTTCCTGAGGGCAGGTTTCAAATGCAGACGCTACCACATATGCTGTCAGGATAATGGCTCTACGGAGTCATTAACTAAACTAACATCTAGACTCGATGGTTGGGAAGGAACCAACCTAGTGGTTCTCCCGGCGGGAAAGATTCCCAGATTAACCAGGGTGTCCGTTTGGATCCCAGGGGTAATCGAGGAACCTGCAACGCTGTTTGCACGAATGAAGCTGCAAAACAAGGACCTTAAGACAGAAAAGTGGAAACTCTACCACGCAAAGGAGCAGGCAGGCAAAGGCCAACTAATCGTTGTAGGGATTGACGAGGAATCGCTGGGGTCACTAGTCCTACAAGGGGGTAAAGCATTATGCGGCTTTCACCAGGTCAGCTTTGTAATCCCTTCATTCCACGAAAGAATCAATGAAGGTAATCCAAGCAAACCTTCAGCACAGTAGGGCGGCAACTGCCAACCTCTGTACTTACCTCTTAGCGGGAAAAGCGGATATCGCCCTCATCCATGAACCTTATTGTCTGTATAATAAGGTAACAGGATGGGGGAATAAACTGAAAGTGATTGCAAACAACGGAAACAGTAAGTGCAGAGCCTGTATTTTGGCACATAAGGATATTAATATTTTCTCTATTCCACAGATCAGCACAGGCGACCTCACAGTCACAAGTCTCGAATATAGAGCAAGAAATAGCGAGACCAACCAAATTATTTTGTCCTCTTGCTAACTCCCCTATGACTCCCCGCAACCTCCACCTATCGATGAGTTAAAGAGGTGTGTCACCTGGACGAGGACCCAACAGAAGAGCCTCATAGTGGGTATGGAATGATTAGGAATCCTAAGAAAACAGATTGGTCCATCTTTGTAAGTAATCTTCAGGGAAAGCTGACACCAACTCAGGATAACAGCTACACTGAGATTAACCAATTAAACAATGAAGTCCTCAAAGTACAGAAGTGTATTATAGAATCTTTTGAGGCCTCTAAAACCGGTACCTAGAAGTGCAAAGCAAAAATCCAAGCCGGGCGGGCTGGTGATGCTAAGCTCAGGCGACTGTGGGGGTCACAGGTGGCGGATAGTGAACGGCCTGCAGAAATGGAGGCTAACTGCGAATACCCAATAAGCAGTCCCCGACCAAGAGCGGCAGAGAAGGAGGGCTTGGCTGAAAAGGTTAAAGGAACCCCTATGAACTCTCTGCGACAAGACGAGTAAGCACCGTCTTCCATATATGTGCTTTCCACCTCAAGGTGGCTACGAGGGATACAGAAAGGAGAAAATGGCGAGATCCGGACAAACCCGCCACATCGTAAAATGCGCAGCTTCTATGCCCGAAAGGGATGCTGCATATATACATACATATATATATGTATATACATAGGTATATATATATATATATAAATAACCATAACCACTACCCTAAAACATTAAGACTGAGCCCAGTAAGGTCTTAATTATGGCATACTGGAAAACGAATTGGAATGACAGCTATGAGGGCTGACGTTTGTAGTATTCTGTTACCTGAGTAAGCAAGAGTGAAATCTTGCAGAAATGGCTTTCAGGCTAATGCTACAAGCGCCTCCATCCCGTTAAAACCTTGGCAGGCCTAAAAGTACGTTCAATGTTTCGTCACCATTAAGTTGGTGGTGTAGGTTCAGATGTAACATTCCTGGTTAGCACCGATCCGGCTCTGGCACAAAACCCCATAAGGGCTTGTGTCAACCCTCGCATGGCCTCACTGCTTGCAAAGACAACCATGGGATCCTTAGGTGACTACACATTCGAACATTGATAGCGGCTTTGAGTGGGGATCCACTAGAAATGATTACAACAAAAACAAGCAAAAACACCGGAGAAATTGAAGTAGAGGAGAATGAGGAGAACCCCTTCCAGAGGGGATCAAGGATGCTGAGGTCACCAATTGACCAAGTAGCAGCATCACAAAGAAGTGCGGAACGACGCGAGTCACCCGCAATACGAAAGGTGACGGTCGAACCACCAACCCATAAAACTGACTTCCACAAGTTAGGTGAGCAAATTAGAGGTCTGGTAGAAATGCTGGAAGATGGCAAAAGGCGTTCAATCCACCAAGCGATGCGAGATGCTATCGAAAGCATCAGAGCTCTCTATGAGCTCTCGGCGATTCAGCTACACGATGAGGAAGCAAAGCAAGTGATTCGCCGGAACAACTCGTCGCAAACTTCGCCATGGCTAAAAACAACATCTGAACCCAAGAGAAGGCAAGTTGCAGACGACGAACCCCCGGAGCCAAAACGAAAACAGCAACAGCCACCGAGTGGCGCGGCAGACAACGAACCACCGAAGCCAAAACAGACGCAGAAAAATACATCAAACGATGTTGCAGGCAAAAAGCGCTCGGAGCCAAAGCGTAAACAAAAACAAACTGCATTGATAAACACCAAGGAGAAGGATGAGACCACCGGCGTAGAGACCCCAGTGGTCAGACCTAAGAAAAAAGTTACAGCCACAAACAAGAAGCAAGCGGCAGGAGAAGAAGAATGGGTAAATACCACCAAAAAGAAGATCGCCAAAAAGAAGCAACAAGAGGTCAAAAGACCTAGACCTGACGCTATCGTCATTAAAGCGACGGGGTCCCTCTCATACGCGGAGATACTACGCAAGGTGAAGGCAGACCCCAAACTGGAAACAGTGGGAAAGGCGGTAACTAAAATCAGGAGGACACAGAAGGGAGACCTCCTTATACAATTCAAGGAGACGGGAAATAAGACAAACGAATTTAAAGGCGTCATTAGTGAAGCTCTAGCAGAGCAAGCGAATGTAAGTTCGATTACGCATCGCACTACCCTTGAGATCAAAGACATCGATGAGGTCACGACTATAGACGACGTAATCAATGCAATCGAAGCCCAGTTTGGAGTGAAAGTTTCACCGGCAGATATTTTGTCCCTGCGGAGGGCGTACGGAGGAACACAAACAGCAACGATCAGCTTTCCCGCAGTAGACGTAAGAAAGCTGTTAGAAGCAGGAAGGATTAAAATCGGCTGGGTTAACTGTCGCATGCGCGAACGAACCCTCCTTAAAAAGTGCTTCAAATGTTTAGAGTTTGGTCATCTTGCCTGGCAATGCAAAAGCGAGGAAGACCGCTCCAAGCTATGTAGGAGATGTGGAGGAGAAGGCCACATAGCGAAGAATTGCAACAAGGATCCATCCTGCATGTTCTGCAAGAAAGACCACCCGGACGCCGCGCAGCATGTAGCCGGCAGTAGCAAATGCCCAGTATTTCGGAGAGCTATTACAAGCAAAATACCATGAAGATTCTACAGATAAATCTTAATCACTGTAGAATAGCACAGGACATCCTAGCACAAACGGCCAAGGACGAAAGCGCTGACGTTATTATGATCAGTGAACCATATAAATGTCCCGAAGAGAACAACTATTGGATCTGCGATAAGGCAAAACAGGCGGCGATATGGATGTGTGGACGCTATGCCTTTCAAGAAACAAACGACCAAACAGTCGGCTTCGTGCGGGCGAAAATAAATGGGATCCATTTTTATAGCTGCTATGCCCGACCCAGTTTGACGGCCAGCGAGTACCAACTAATGCTGGATAATCTAACCACGGATGCGCTCCAGAGAGCCCCAGTGGTTATAGGAGGAGACTTCAACGCGTGGGCAACAGAATGGGGCAGCAGGCTCACCAACACCAGAGGACAGGTCTTATTGGAGACATTCGCTCCCCTAGCGATAGGCATTGCTAATAAGGGCCGGACAAATACTTACCGGAAGGCTGGAGTAGGGTCCATTATTGACATCACCTTTGCGAGCAACTCCATCCTGAAAACCATAAAGTGGAGGGTCAGTGAGGAATATTCACACAGCGACCATCAGGTGATAATACTGGAAATAAAAGGGAAAAAACCAGTCCAGCTCCCAAAACTTGCTGGCCCAAAATGGAATGACAGATCTTTCGATAAGGATGCATTCGAAGAGATGTTGAACGGTGATCAAGCTCCAAGCGGTACAGCGGAGACCCTCGCTCACCACCTCACAGGCACCATCACCACAGCGTGCGACGCATCAATGCCTAGGAGAGCAAACACCAGGAACACATCACCGTGTTACTGGTGGAACGAGGAAATATTCGAACTCCGGGCAAAATGTCTGCAAGCCCGGCGTAAAGTACAACGATCAAGAAGGAGGGCGGATTTCCAACAATGCCTGGACACCCTTAGACTGGCGAGACGTAGCTTAAATAGAGCCATTAAGGAAAGCAAAACTGCATGCTTTAAACGTCTCTGTCAAGAAGCCGACATCAACCCATGGGGCTCGGCATACAGAATGGTGATGACAAAATTAAAGGGCTATAGGACTCCTCAAATAACATGTCCGATAATGCTGAGATCCATAGTAGAGTACCTCTTCCCTCAAAGGCCTGCTGCTATGTGCAATATTATACGAGAAGTCAATCCAGAAGATATTCCTTTAATTACTCACGAGGAACTGCTAAGGGCATGCAGCAAGATAGGTGACAACAAGGCTCCGGGACCCGACGGCATCCCGAACAAGGCAGTAAAGGCAGCTGTAACAAAAAGACCAGACCTCTTCATAACAACAATGAAGCAGTGCCTTGAAGAAGGAACCTTTCCCGAAAAATGGAAAACGCAGCATTTGGTCCTACTGCCAAAAGGAAAGAAGCCCCCAGGAGAACCATCATCCTATCGCCCAATATGCCTATTAGACACCATGGGAAAGATCCTCGAGAAGATAATCTATAATAGATTACTCGCAGTAGTAGAAGAGAAAGGAGCCCTCTCAGATCACCAATTTGGCTTCAGAAGAGCACGATCTACTGTTGATGCCATAAGAGCGGTAGTCGATATCGCCAAAGGTGCCATCGAAGGAGAAAGATGGCTCTACGGCACAAAGGAGTATTGTGCAGTAGTAACGCTGGACATTAAAAACGCATTTAACTCTGCGAACTGGTCGTTTATTAGAAGGTCACTTGCCAGGATGGATACGCCATATTACCTGCTACGGATAGTGACGAACTACTTCAACAACAGAAAGCTGAGGTACAATACCGATGAAGGCGTAAAATACTACAACGTAACTGCGGGAGTTCCACAGGGATCGGTTTTAGGGCCACTATTGTGGAACATCATGTACGACGGAGTACTACGATTAGCGTTACCTGGGGGAGTAACGATAATTGGATTCGCCGATGACATTGCAGTCGTGACAGTAGCTAAACAGATCCGTGCAGTAGAATCAGCTACAAATGAAGCAATTGCCCGGATAAAAGATTGGCTAGTATCCGCCGGACTAGAACTAGCTGACCATAAAACAGAAGCTGTTCTTATAACCAGCCGGAAAACTGTCGAATTTGCCAACTTTCAGGTTGGTAACCAAACCATCAGGTCGAAAGAGGCAATTAAATACCTTGGAGTAATGCTGGACAACAGGCTACGGTTTAAAACGCATGTTGATTTTGTTACCAAAAAAGCATCGCAAATGCAGGGAGCTCTCTCGCGTATCATGCCTAACATCGGTGGACCTAGATATGCTAGAAGGATTCTACTCTCTAGAGTTATCACCTCAGTTCTGTTATATGCCGCCCCAGTCTGGGCGGAGGCACTGAGGACGAAGGAGACCAAAAGGAAACTATCGTCATCATACAGACTCTGTGCGCTACGGACAATCAGCGGCTTTCGAACCATCTCTGACGAAGCTGCATTTGTCATAGCTGGAATGGTCCCCATCGATATTCTCGCAGATGAAATGCTGAGGATATATAACAGAAGAGCATTGAGTCATCACAACGCCACTGGTATCAAGGTGATAAAAATTGAAGAAAGGGCAGCGTCAGCAGCTATGTGGCAAGCTCGTTGGGCTAATACAACAAAAGGCAGATGGACATACAAACTTATACCGACAATCCAAGATTGGATAAGTCGAAAGCATGGAGACTGCAACTACCATCTAACGCAGTTCCTGTCTGGCCACGGTGGCTACCGCAAATATCTACACCGATTCGGACACGACAACTCACCATCCTGCCCGGAATGCCCAGGTGAAGATGAGGATACGGAGCACGCAGTGTTTTACTGCACACGTTTCACGGCATGGAGAATTACTCTGCCAAGTCCGTCATTACTCCTCGACCATATGTTACGGTTGGAAGAAAATTGGATGGCAATATGTTCTTTCGTAACAACTCTACAAAAAGAGCTGCGGAGAATAGAAAAGCTAAGAAGAGCAGCAGAAGCAACAGAAGCATCAGAAGCAGCAATACAAGAAGCATAGCATGAATTGCTAACCAGCCCCGCGAAGTAATACCTAACGGCAGTCCCGCGGGGAGAGTGGTTGAAGTGTGTAGGGTGTGTGTTTAGTACGTAGGCGTATTCCTGGCATCGAGTACTCAGGTTTGCGAATCGTGCATGCTAGTAGCACTCGGGCTACTAGTATCTATGAAGATTACACATCCCTGGCGCAATCCAAAAAAAAAAAAAAAAAAAGGTATCAGCTGCGGTTGCCAAGTTATTGCCCGCCTGTAGAAGTTGATAACTTGGTGGTTCCTTAAACAGGATCTTCTTTAATCGCACTGCGCCATTATTATCGCCTATGTTGATGCAGAAAGTTTTCCATGATTCCCTTTTAGCAGCCCTGGTGAGGTTCTTGAAGCCTCTTTTACTTTCTTTATAGGATTCTTTATAGGATTTTTGCTTTGCACTTCTAGGTACCGGTTTTAGAGGACAGGCGGCCTCAAAAGATTCTATAATACACTTCTGTACTTTGAGGACTTCATTGTTTAATTGGTTAATCTCAGTGTAGCTGTTATCCTGAGTTGGTGTCAGCTTTCCCTGAAGATTACTTACAAAGATGGACCAATCTGTTTTCTTAGGATTCCTAATCATTCCATACCCACTATGAGGCTCTTCTGTTGGGTCCTCGTCCAGGTGACACACCTCTTTAACTCATCGATAGGTGGAGGTTGCGGGGAGTCATAGGGGAGTTAGCAAGAGGACAAAATAATTTGGTTGGTCTCGCTATTTCTTGCTCTATATTCGAGACTTGTGACTGTGAGGTCGCCTGTGCTGATCTGTGGAATAGAGAAAATATTAATATCCTTATGTGCCAAAATACAGGCTCTGCACTTACTGTTTCCGTTGTTTGCAATCACTTTCAGTTTATTCCCCCATCCTGTTACCTTATTATACAGACAATAAGGTTCATGGATGAGGGCGATATCCGCTTTTCCCGCTAAGAGGTAAGTACAGAGGTTGGCAGTTGCCGCCCTACTGTGCTGAAGGTTTGCCTGGATTACCTTCATTGATTCTTTCGTGGAATGAAGGGATTACAAAGCTGACCTGGTGAAAGCCGCATAATGCTTTACCCCCTTGTAGGACTAGTGACCCCAGCGATTCCTCGTCAATCCCTACAACGATTAGTTGGCCTTTGCCTGCCTGCTCCTTTGCGTGGTAGAGTTTCCACTTTTCTGTCTTAAGGTCCTTGTTTTGCAGCTTCATTCGTGCAAACAGCGTTGCAGGTTCCTCGATTACCCCTGGGATCCAAACGGACACCCTGGTTAATCTGGGAATCTTTCCCGCCGGGAGAACCACTAGGTTGGTTCCTTCCCAACCATCGAGTCTAGATGTTAGTTTAGTTAATGACTCCGTAGAGCCATTATCCTGACAGCATATGTGGTAGCGTCTGCCTTTGAAACCTGCCCTCAGGAAATTCAGGGAAGTCGTCGGATTCTCACAAAGTGATTGGTCCAGAGCAGCATTGAGGGGTTTCTGGAACCGTTCATGTAGCTCCTCCGGTATCTTCCCATCCTCGTCGTTTCTGTTGCAGACCGCCATCTCCAGGAGGTTGGCTGCTACATCCCTATACGACCTCGTGTGACGAGATTTTATGGATGTGGCCTCCTGTCTCCTTGAAGTTGACGGCCTAATCGGGTTTTTGGATTTTGATTGTGCGACAGTACTTCCCTCGCACCTCCCTGGGTGAGCGTTAGCCCGCCCTGGTGGAATAGAGGTAAGCCTAGATTGTGGATGGTCTTTAGCAACACGACTTCTTTTTCTCTGTGGTGGTTCAGCATGGGGGCGCATCCTCTGGTGATAGAGTAGGGTGTTCCATCCGTTCCCCGGTCAGTGTCTGTTCACTGTTTGCTTTTTGACCACGCGGGGAGACGACTTTTGGTGTTGAAGCCAGGCAGTTTGGGTTTGAAACCAAATTTCCTTGCTACTCCATCCCCAGTCGTCTTCTTTCTTTGGCCCTTTTTCGTTGTTGGGCTCCAGAGATTTTGCGTTTTTTTCGGGTCGCTGACTCGTCCTCTTTACGAGCGGTCAATGTCGATGTTGTTGCACCCTCTTCGATTTTATCTGTTGCAGTGAAGAGGTGCTGCAACCCGAAGTTGTTTTTATTTTTGTTCGTGTACTTTTCTTGTTTGAGAGTATTTGTAGCCACTGGCGACTTATCCCCTTTCGGGGCCAAGCCCTCGCCGGCAACCGTGGCCTCTGCCGACTTTTGGATGTATATCCCCATCCGAATTTCTTCTCTTTCAGTTGTACTCTCCATGTTTTTTTTTTTTGTGTTTTTGCTACTTCACTGTAGGTTCTTTTTGTTTACCTTTTAGTTTCTTGACCTCCACCCTGACCTTTCCTGGATCTATTCCAGGTATAGCTCAAGAGTATCATCGGTCCTTACTCAGCCCCTCCACCACGACAAGGTAGGCAAACGACGGAGGAGTGTAATAGATGCTACTATTAACGTAATAGTCAAGGCACCACCAGCCAATATTTTAATCAACTGTAAGTAAGGAGGACGGCGGTACGCTCGCGGTTGCTCGGCTCAGCTCGTCGGACGGGGTGGTTCTTGACCACCTTACTTTACACCACCTGCTCAGCACACAAAATCTCGTGCCATTTTGATCAAAAAACAAAAGAAAGAAGAAGCTACTCTACTTTAGACATCGGACGGACTTAAAAAAATAGAAATGAAAGTAAAAGGAAAATTCAAGGACTTGTGCACTTGGCCAGGAGAAAGATTGGGAAGGACCCCGCGATGCTTACCCTACCTATCCTAAATATGATGTATTAAGCTAAAACCTAATCTACACCTAACTATCTTAAACTAACCTACAACTATTCCCTATCGCGCAATTTGTCCTTCCCCTTTTCTCTCCTCGCCAAACGGGTTCACCAAGTACCCGAGGTATGCCTGGTGGAAGTGGAACAAACTGGCCTGCCCACCCTTTGTGCCTGGTGACACAACCGACTGCTATCTCTCTGCCCAAGGATTGTGAGAGATAACCCCTGTACGCGCTCCCCAGTCACGACCTAAGTCTGTTGTAGAGGAGGTTTGTCAGTCGTCACGTTATGTCGTCATTGTTCGTAGTAGTCCTGTCTTGTCCGGCCATTCACACACCAAATAAAAAAAAATTTCCTACGCACACATATTTAGGTAAAACCAGACCACTGAAATTTTAGTCGGCACATCGCCTTATTGAATTTATTATAAAATTAGACTTAAAAACTACTATTAAAACTAAATACCTAACTTTTCTGCCAAGAATATCACTATTTTTTTTTCAAAAGGAAAATATAAAAAAGGTACTCTGGTTGTCTTCCAGGTCCCCCGTTGTCCTGCCGGCAGCACGATGAAGGAAGATCTTCTCCTATTGCGGAGATAAATACGTGACTGTTAAGAAAACACTGAACCACTATTCTTAGCAGAATTCACACAACAAACTAATTCTAATCTTAATTTAACTTAACTATTAATTCACTAGTCTTAAAAACTTAAAATCAAAAAAAAATTTAATTCAAAAAAATTCAAAGGAAATTTAAAACCAAAAACTGTGCAGCCTTGAAGAGATTTGCCAATGTCTTAAAAACTCCGAAGGAGTGGTAGCACATTCAAAAATTGATTTTTAAATTTAACTTTTGAATATTTCACATAAATACACTAGCGCTGACATATAATATTACTAATTCACTTGCATAACATACAGAATATGACCTAGGAGACACCTATACTTATGACTTAAGACAAAAATTTTAACAAACAAAAATTATCTCACGTAAAACAAACGAATTTTGTGTTCTCTACCCAAGCCCTGAACCACAAATAATTTCCCGATCGCCATTATTAATTTTGCGGGAATGGGATGGGGCTTGTGTGAGTGAGGGGTATGCATATAACTCCTTCCCTCATGTCAATCCATTGTTGACATTTCCATTTTTCATGCGAGGCAAATCGCTGTTTTTTTTTTTTTTTGTTAATTTTTGTATTTTAAATTTAAAATATCGAACAAAACCCACCCCTGAAACGTGGTAGTGTGTGCGGGGACGCACGGTCACCGGAAGGACAAGCAGCAGGGGAATATTGTCTGTGGGTGGCCCTCACAGCGAATCGGGTATGTTGGATTTCCTTTTTTTTTTTGTTGTTCTTCGTTAATTGGAATTTAATTTCCCTAATAAACCAAAAACCCACCCCTGGAATGGGGTGTACGTGTGCGAGGACGCACAGGAGCATGACATGGGCAGCAAAACTGAGGGATCGAAGAAATCTGGATGACCGCTGCTGCGGCAGGATATCGCAGGGAAATTCCAGGTATTGTTTTTTTTGTTTTTCTTTTTCATGTAGATGAAAACTGAGCTTATGTCGGTACTTAATAATCATAACATTTATCACTATAGTATGGCAGGCTTCATTCTCCTCGTTATAATTGTCGTAAGTTGTTACCTAGTTTGGAAGAGATGTCATGCTACCAACACCCAGTCTAAGGGCTCTTTGAACCAGGCCCTCGTTCTTCAAATCTCAAAGGGGCTAATCTGCTGATTTTGAGATCACCATCGATCATCACTCTGGTTGAATGTTGAACATTGAACGCGAGGGAGAATGTTAGGAACCAGATCACACCTTCCAACTGTTTTACTAATCCCTAACATAGCTTAACATTCCCATTCAAATCCAATCCTCTATGTTTGATCCCACACTACATACAATATAAGATATCATAATTCACATTGTCCATTCACCTTAAAAATGTTCACATCAAATGTTTTCACGCACAGCACACAATTTTCATTTTCCCACTAAACTTCAGGTCGTGTCATATTGCGTCCAGGCTCACTATGATCCGATCAAATGATAATGCCAACTCGCCAAAATTATTTGTGAGATGATATGATAAATTCACTACTAGAAATTATGTATAAATATGTCGCGAAGTTCCATGCACTTTGCCAATGTAACGCTTGCCTAAGGCGCTGGTTCACGATCGACTTCGCGGACAGATCCTTTTGGCTGTCAGTTTAAGGTTTTCAGCCCTTTTGAATAAACGTGCATTCCATCGTCAACCAACCCCGAATGAAGTCGTGAACCAGGTGCCAGCAAGTAAGTGATTTTATTAAGATATTTATTTAACATTGTATCGGCTAATACGTTTTTAGAAAATAAACTCATTCCTAAATCCAACCCAACAAATTGGACAAATTGAGGTGTTTTATTTGTGGCATTACGTGTTGAAGGTTGACGACAACTTTATTTTTTGCTGCCAGCCATTTTTCCTTGTGCTTTATTTTTCGCTGGGAGCCATTTTTTTATTTTGCTGCCAGCCATTTTTCTTCTTGCTACAAACGACTTTGTGGCGACAGCCAGCAACGAAGCCGTAAGTTTGCCTTTGCCACGGAAGAAGAAATTTGTAAAGAAGTGTGTCGCCGTGAAAGAAACTAAAGCTCCCCCCAGGAAATCATATTTGCCGCCTGCATAATCCTGTTGCCGCCTGCAACAAACCCGCCAGGAGAAACTTTCCACAGCCAGTGGAATAATTTGCCAGTCCGCAGCCAGCGGAGAATTTGCTTGTCCGCAGCCAGCGGAATATTTGTTTGCCCGCAGCCAGCGGAAGATTTGCCAGTCCGCAGCCAGCGGAAAATTTGCTTGTCCGCAGCCAGCGGAAGACTTGCCAGTCCGCAGCCAGCGGAAGATTTGTCAGTCCGCAGCCAGCGGAATCTTTGTTTGCCCGCAGCCAGCGGAAGATTTGCCAGTCCGCAGCCAGCGGAATATTTGTTTGCCCGCAGCCAGCGGTAGATTTGCGAGCCGTTGCCACAGTCAACAGCAAATCTGCCAGATATTTGCTCGCAAAAGCCGCTTTCGCAGGTAACACATACATATATACAGCCCAAGAATCTCTCCCGTAGCTACGTATCCAGCAACAATAGTCCACGCCAAAGTAAGCCATTATGCCAAAGGGGCATTTGAGAGAGACAAGGACTTCCTCCAGGAAGAGGAGTGAATCTGTTCCAGATGATAAAGAAGAAAACGAAACTACAATGGAGACAAGGGAGTGTGAGGATTCATCGCAACGAGAGTTAATAGAGCTACGTGCGCAATTGCAAGCAGCCACAGCATCAGCCGTAGAGGAGAGACAGGAACGCCGGCACCTTGAAGGACTACTTAGGGAACAGCAGTCAACACAGCCTACGTTTACTGTTGTTACGCCTACCCCAGCTACAGTCATTTCAAGTGCTATGGTCAGTGTCGATCCAGTTATTTCCGCAGTGAAGGATTCGTGTGTTCCTGCGACGGAAGCCTTCGCCATGAACGTTCCTTCATCTGTAGCGACTAAGAACGAACAAGCTGTTACGCCGTTCGCCACAGCCATGACTCACGTCGCCGCGTCCGAATCAAGTGGAACTTCAAAAACACTGAACTTGCGATGGTTCGGAAACGAAACTTTGTCCGAAAACTCGACCATCTTTGATGTCCAAATTAGTTCCGATCGCAAGAAAGCTGTTAAGTTCAACATGTGTGGAGTTCAGACGATTGAGGAGCTTAATCTACCGATGCAGACGTTTACCGCCTCCGAGTTGGATTTGTGACATCTCCGGAAGAATGCGCCAGCTATCACCGAGTATACTGATGCTAAAACAGAGATACTCATCGGACTTGACAACTGTCACCTTGGCGTACCAACGAAAAGCATCAAGATGGTAAACGGAACTATGGTTGCGTCGCTCACCAAGCTCGGTTGGGTAGTGTATGGGAAAGCAGCTTCAATCACCCATAGCCAGGATAAAATCGTTCTATGTAGCAGTCGTCTTCGAGAGCAAGACCAGCTTTCAGATAGTATTATTGAGGACTATTTCAGGATCGAGAACTTCGGCGTCAAAAAACCGAAAGAGAACCTAGTCTCTGATGATGACAAGCGTGCGTTGATGCTTCTTTCCACGACAACGGTACCAACTGGTAATCGTTACTCTACAGGCTTGCTCTGGAAGGAGAATGGCCTCCAACTCCCTGAGAGCTATCAGCAAGCCAAAAAGAGACTGCTCAGCCTCGAGCTAAAAATGGAGAAGAATCCTGATTTTGCTGCCAAATACAAAAACATCGTGACGAGCTATGTCAACAAGGGGTATGCCAGAAAACTAACATGCACTGAAGCAGAAATGAAAGGTCCCAGGACGTGGTACCTCCCCCACTTTGGAGTACAGAATCCCAGCAAACCCGGAAAGTTCCGACTAGTATTCGACGCAGCAACAGCGGTGAGTGGTGTGTCTCTAAACTCTCTTTTATTGAAAGGGCCCGACGACTACAAGCCACTAGTCGCCGTCTTGTCCAACTTTCGTATGCGGCCAATAGCAGTCATCGGAGACATAAAAGAGATGTTTCACCAAATCCTTATCCGAAAAGAAGACCAGGACTCTCAACGCTCTCTGTGGAGACATAACAGAGATATGCCAATAGACGTCTACGCTATGGAAGCCATGACCTTTGATGCTAGCTGTTCGCCGTGTTCCGCCAACTTCGTGAAGAACCTCAACGCTTCAAGATTCTCAACGGAAAACTCCAGAGCCGTCGAATCAATAACACGGAATCACTATGTCGATGATTATGTCGACAGCTTTGAGAACATCGATGAAGCCATCAAGGCCACAAAAGCCGTTGTCGCTATTCATAAGAGTGGTGGTTTTGAGTTGCGAAACTTCGCCTCCAATGCGGATGAGCTAATTCAAGAAATTGTCAATCATCAAGAGGGATCTTCCAGCCATGCAATCGACTTGAATATGGATTCAGCGACGGAATATGGATTCGCTTCATCTAAAACTCTTGTTACGATCGATCTGGCATCACGGCATCGGATGGGACGAGCAGATCCCAGATGAAGTCTTTGCTCAGTGGACTGAGTGGAAAATGGAATTGCCGATCTTGACGCGTCTGACTGTCCCAAGATGCCACCACCTCCATCTATCGAAAGCAGGTCGAGTGAGCCTTCACACCTTCGTAGATGCAAGCGAAGATGCGTTCAGCGCAGTGAGCTATTTCCGGGTCGAGTTCAACGGAGAATTCCACGTGTCGTTCGTGTATGGGAAGACAAGAGCCAGTCCGAAGAAACTTCTTTCCATACCACGCCTAGAGCTTACCGCCGCCGTTCTGGGCACGAGGCTTAGCAATGCCGTCATGGAACATCACGATTTGTCGATCACCCAGCACGTATTTTGGAGCGACTCAAAAACGGTGTTGCACTGGCTTCGATCCGACCCTTGCTGCCACAAAGAATTTGTGGCCCTTCGAATTGCCGAGGTCTTAGACAGCACCCAGATAAACCAATGGAGATGGGTACCCTCCAAGATGAATCCAGCCGACGATGGTACGCGAGCACGCCATCCTCCGAAGTTTCAATTAGACAACAAGTGGATAAATGGGCCTGCCTTTCTCAAGTTGCCAGAAGTGGAATGGCCTCAACTGCCAGATGACCTTGCCGCGTACGAAAAACCAAGATGAGCTGCGTCCCAAGCACATACTGAACGTGACCCTAGCCGATAATGCCTGTTTCGACGAATCTAGAATTTCGACGTACCTGAAGCTGCAGAGGACGATGGCATGGGTGCTCCGCTTTCTAGTTGCATGCAGGGGTACGCAGATTAAGCCAGGAGAATTAAGCCTTTCGGAGCTTGCCAGCACTGAACGTCTGATAGTGCGTCAGGTACAAAGACTACGGTCCTGATATACACAGGCTGCGACGCAATTTACCCGTTGAGAAGAACAGCAAAATCTACCAACTTACACCATATCTCGACGAATCTGGAATCCTTCGCATTATGGGCCGGATTGATGCTGCTACGACAGTGCCGTTTTCCACAAGACGTCCTTTTATACTGCCGAAGTCCCACAGAGTGACGAGACTACTGATAGATCAATTTTACAGCCGCTTGGGCCACCAGGGAGATGATACAGTGGTCAACGAGATCAGACAGGGTTTCTGGATAGTCGGTCTGCGCGACGCTGTAAAGATGGTGAAGAACGAATGCCAACAATGCCGCGTCCGATGTGCCAAGCCATTACCGCCGTTGATGGGACAGCTACCGGAGGATCGCCTTACGCCGAACGTCAGACCATTCACGTTTACTGGCCTCTACTACTTTGGACCCGTCGTCATAACCGTCGGCCGCCGAAGAGAGAAAAGGTGGATCGCGCTCTTCACATGCCTGACTATACGAGCCGTAAATCTTGAAGTCGCAGCGGACTTATCAAGTGATACGTGCATTTTATGCGTGCGTAACTTCGTCAATCGAAGAGGAGTGCCGGTACGCATAAGGAGCGATAATGGGACCAATTTCATAGGCGCCAAGAATGAACTAAGCAACAGCAGCATATTCGACAATGAGGTAATGAAAGCAGAACTCGCCACCAAAGGCATCGAATGTGTGTTTAATTGCCCTGCAAACCCACATGCAGGAGGATGCTGGGAACGACTGGTGCAATTCATCAAGCGGGTGCTATCACAAACTTTGTCCGAAGTCGCACCGATATTAGAGACTCTGCAGAGTGCGTTAATAGAAGCAGTTAATATTATCAACAGCCGGCCGTTGACATATCTACCCATCTCAGCTGAGGACGAGGAACCTCTCACTCCGAATCATTTCATCCTAGGATCTACCAGTTCAACTCAGACACCAGGACCAATCAGTGACAGGGTTTTGTGTCTTCGGAAGCAATGGAGGATTAGCCAACAGCTTAAGAACCGATTTTGGAGGAGATGGACGAGGGAGTACCTTCCTGTTCTCACCAAGAGATGTCGATGGTTCGAGAAGGTCCCGCCGTTGAAGATTGGTGATATCGTTCTCGTATGCGATGTCGACATGCCACAGAACCGATGGCCAAGAGGCAGAGTCGTGAATGTGTTCCCCGGAGTAGATGGTCAGGTTCGTTCGGCAGAAGTGAAAACAGCGACAGGAATCATGCGGAGGCCTGCAGTGAAACTTGCTATCTTAGATGTGAGTGATACCTCTCGTCAGGACTCGGGCGCCTCACGGGGCGTGGGGTTTCGCGAAGTTCCATGCACTTTGCCAATGTAACGCTTGCCTAAGGGGCTGGTTCACGATCGACTTCGCGGACAGATCCTTTTGGCTGTCAGTTTAAGGTTTTCAGCCCTTTTGAATAAACGTGCATTCCATCGTCAACCAACCCCGAATGAAGTCGTGAACCAGGTGCCAGCAAGTAAGTGATTTTATTAAGATATTTATTTAACATTGTACCGACTAACACGTTTTTAGAAAATAAACTCTCCCCTAAATCCAACCCAACAAATTGGACGAATTGAGGTGTTTTATTTGTGGCATTACGTGTGGAAGGTTGACGACAAAATAGTTCGTAAGTGCACCAAATAAAGTTACTTTTTCATTATCGTTCAAAGAGAGAGTCTTTTAATTATTTGCTACCACCCACCGGAGGTAAGGAGCAAACCAGTAAACAAATTAGAATGGTTTTAAAAAACTAAAATTATGGAATCTAAAAAGCTAATTTTAATTTATCTTATTAAATAAGGAAAATTTGTACTTATTTGAAAATAAGTACTTGCTAAGAATTCGGTAACTGACTGCATTGAATTTGAATGTTGCGAGTTGCCTTTTGTCTGTCGTCGTGTGCACACGCGTTCCAACTCTCTCTCTAACGTGGTGACAAAAAAAAAAAAAAATTCCATCTAATCAAGGAAAAAAAATCGATCGCGCTAGCCAAATCAAATCAGTGAAGTGCAGTGGAAAACAACAAAATAAATAATTGAAAAAAAAAGCAAATGAACAATTCAGTGGCGGTGTATTCCATCCTTTTACCCCCACTCACTCGCTGTTGCGCTTCTTCGTTATCGCAATTGAAGCATGTGCTACATACGTATATACTTCCAGTTGCGATGACTGAGAGAGTGTAACATTTGATGCATAGCGGACTGTGAATGTCTGAATAGCGGACCTTAGCTGATTGTCGTTTGGGCATAGCACCTGCAACAGTTTGTTTTGGAAAACTATTCATTGGATCTTCGCTTCACAGCTTCGCTTAGTTAAGTCAGAGTTGTGTCTTTTAGTGTTTCAATGTGTAGTGATGAGGGAATTTAGGGTTGATCTTACCAACATTCGTGGACTTCGAATGAATTTCTTCTATGTGTACGCCCACGGCCATTCCCATCCAAAACCACCCGTTTTGGCACTAAGCGAAACACAGGTAGTTGAAGAATCTTTCGATTTGAAACTGCCTGGATATAACTTAGTGTCATTATTCTTTCCCCACCGTGTCCTCGCCATTTACGTCCGTAGTGATATTGCTTACCATGTGTCACCACAGTATGGCCACTGTTCCAACCCAGAATTTAATTTCAAATTGTTTAAATGTTTAACAATCCAGAAAAGACTGCAATGCCCATATTCGACGTGTAAAATTCTTACATGACCAAAAATTGAGGCAAAAAATCCTACAATGTCCCAAAGGTAGTAAAAATTGTTGGTCATTCGTCAAAAACATTAAAAATTATGCCTCGTCTGCCATCCCCACGCTCATTTACAATGACATTCACCAGATTCGACGAAAACTTTGAGAAGCATGAAATTCAGTTCGGGAAGATAGAGACTCAGTTTGAAAAAGTAGAAAAGCAAGTCGAAAATCTTGCTAAGGAGCTCAGCAACGTGAAGAGACAGAAAGCACGGGAATATTCCCATCAATTCCACTGATGGACTGAGAAGAAAGGAGATGCAGCCTCCTATCTTCGATGGTCAAACATCATGGCCAATTTATAAGAGGCAATTCGAAGCGGCCGCAATGACCAATAGCTGGGACGATGAAGAGAAGTCCATTGCACTCACACTTGCACTGAGGGGTCCAGCTGCGGAGCTCTTGCAGACCATCCCTGAAGATAAACAGCGGAACTACGACTCTCTGGTTCAGGCTATCGAGATGCGGTTTGAGGATGAACACATGCAGCAGGTGTACAGGGTTCAGCTGCGTAGTCGAGTCCAGAAAAGGGGGGAAACGCTCCAACAATTGCAGGCGGATATAGAGCGACTAGCCCATCTTTCATACATTAAAGCCGGTGAGGAGCTTATCAACGAAATGGCGGTGGAAGCTTTTATTCAGGCCATAGAGGACAGACAACTGCAAATGGCTGTAAGGATGGCTGAAAAGCGAACACTCCCCGAGGCATTGGCATTCGCTTTGTCAATGAAGGCTGCGGACCAAGCATACCAGGGAATACACCGTGTCAGGGAAATGTCCGTGTCTGGAATGCTCATGCCAGAGAACAGCCGTCATGGATGAAGGCAGAGCTCGCGGAAGTCAAATCCGTTGCTGGAATTGCAACCAAACCGGACACCTACAACGGCAGTGCAGAAGTGCACCTAGGCGAGGAAATTGTCCACATTGCGG
The DNA here is from genome assembly GCA_963082735.1 of Pocota personata. NCBI lineage: Eukaryota > Metazoa > Arthropoda > Insecta > Diptera > Syrphidae > Pocota > Pocota personata. The sequence continues at coordinate 29,068,619 of OY720432.1, forward strand.
AAGTAGGAGAAGCAGAGAGGAAGCATCTGGCTGTCAGTCAGACTTACCAAAACCAGCAGTCGGGAAATGCGTAAGGACCAACTTCGCGGGGCAGAAGTTGGTTACTGGAATCGAGGCCCCCAGGACCACCATTCAAGTTTCGCAAACCAAACGGGGTAACAAGAGCCTGACAGTGGAGGCACTAATCAACAAGAAGAAGTGCGTAGCCACCATCGACACAGGTGCCACTGCCTCCATTGTAAGAAGAGATATCGTCAGAAGCTCCTGGCTGCACAACACCAACAGCTACTGCCTGAAGACTGCAACAGGGGAAATGGCGAAGGTGTTTGGAGAAGTTCGTCTTACGATCACTCTGGCGGGACTGACGTTCTCCCATGCGTTTCTGGTGGCAGATATATGCGACGAGTGCATCATCGGAATAGACTTCATGAAAGCAAATGAAGTAATCCTGGACATCGGGATGCAAGTACTGAGGTATCGAAATGTGGAGATTCCGATGGTGTACGGAAACTAGAATGCCGTAACTCTCAGGACAGTCATCAGCAAAGACGAAGTTTTGCCGCCGTCTTCAGAGACAATCATTTGGACGAAGCTGGAAGGTGATCTTGGGAGCCACCGATTCTACATAGTAGAACCAGACCCAGAGAAGAATTCTCAATACTACATCGTGGGAAAGACGTTAGTCGAACCAAAGAACACCATGGTTCCAATGAGGGTTTTGAACGCAAGACCACACACTGTCAAACTAAGGCGAGGGGAGGTGACTGGAAAATGCACGCCGATTACCGCCGTCGCAATAATATCTGAACGTGCGAACTATGGCAGAGAATCTTATCAATGAGTACGCTGATGTATTTGCCTCACAGGACGGAGAATACGGCCGAACACACCTGGTACAACATCGAATAGACACTGGTGATACTAGACCAATTCGGCAGCCTGCTAGGCGCCTTCCATTGGCAAAGCAGACAGAAGTTGCAGAGATGGTGTCGGCAATGGAGAAGGAAGGTCTGATTGAAAGTTCCAAAAGTCCGTGGGCATCACCGGTTGTACTGGTTAAGAAGAAAAATGGCAGCACGCGGTTCTGCGTGGACTATCGGCAGCTCAATTACGTCACCAAGAAAGACAGCTATCCTCTGCCACGGATTGACGACACGCTAGACACACTATCAGGAGCCCAATGGTTTTTCACTCTCGACTTGAAGAGTGGCTACTGGCAGGTACAGATCCATCCAGAAGACCGGGAGAAAACCGCCTTCACCGCAGGAAATGGGCTATGGCAATTCACGGTAATGCCATTCGGGCTGTGCAATGCTCCGGCGACTTTCGAGCGATTGATGGAACGTGTCCTGTAAGGGTTAACATGGAAAACCTGTTTGGTATATGTTGCCACACTTAGGCAACTTCAATTGAATTTGAACAATTTCCTCAATTTAAAAAACAAACTCTTTATTATTTAGTAAATCTTTAGAGAGAAATTACAAATTCTTGTCTTTTTTCCTCGTTACCGCGTGACACAAGATCGCAAAAAAAGGAATCAAAGAAAAATGGTCAAGCTTCCGGTCATACCAGCTGTCCTTTTCTCAAATGGGTGTATTCAGGCGAGATCGTGGTGTGTGGAGAGATCGGAAGAAGTCAGGGTTGTAACACTCCCCCTCGGTAAGTCCTTTGGGCTTAGCTGTTCTGGTCCTTTGACTTCCAAGATCGCCAACTTTACGACCGGTCTGTCATATATACCGCTCGATGTCTGCACGGAAGCACTTCTTACCTGTCCATCTTTTGAACACTTGATACCGATGACTCTTCCCTCTATCGGTTTTACAGCTGTAAACCATTTCGTCCGACGCGTAATAGTCGGCAGATATTCCTTAACCCAGCGCCTCCAGAACTGCTCTGCATACTGTTGTGATGTCCTCCAGTTACTCTTTAACACCATCTTTTCATCAGTAAATGGCGCAATCGGCTTTATTCCGTTCGAAGATCCCAGGAGAAAGTGATTTGGAGTCAGCGCCTCATCACTTTCATCATCGATCGGGATGTATGTCAAAGGTCTTGAGTTTAATATGCTTTCGACCTCTGTGAGCATACTCCTTAACAGTTCGTCCGAAATGTTGCGTGGTGGCTTCAGTTGATAAAGGACAGTCTTGATCGATCGCACCAGTCTCTCCCAACTGCCGCCCATATGCGGGGAGGCTGGCGGTATAAACTTCCACATCGTATTGGTGGTTATGAAGTCTTGCATAATTTTATCCTGGTTAACTACCCGTAGCGCTTCTCCCAGTTCACGTTCTGCTCCTTTGAAGTTAGTGCCATTATCACTCCACAGTTCAGTTGGCGTGCCACGTCTGGCGATAAAGTTTCGGATGGCTAAGATGCAGGAGTCTGCTGACAATGAGTGCGCAATCTCGATGTGAACAGCTCTCGTAGTAAGGCAGGTGAACAGAACGCCCCACCTCTTTTCACTTCTTCTCAGCACTGTGACGGTTAGTGGCCCAAAGTAGTCGACGCCAACGAAAGAAAACAGTCGACTAAAGGAAGCCAACCTGGCGGGTGGAAGTTGAGCCATCAACGGAGGCTGAGGGCGAGTGTTGCCATTTTTGCATGATTGGCAAGATCCCCTCACAGCGTTGAGTGCTGCTCTCATGTGCTGAATGTGGAAACGTTGACGAAGTTCGTTTATCGCCGTTTCATGGTTGTGGTGTCTAAATCGGCAATGGTAGTCCATAAGGATGAGATCGGTGATAGGATGCCCTCTTGGTAATATGATCTGTCGCTTCAGATCCTCACTTGCTGACTTGGAGAAATGTATTCTGCTGTTCACCCGAAGGAGTCCCTTTTCATCCAAAATTGGACATAGGTTGAAAATGGGACTGGATTTGCGAATGGCTTGTTGAGTAGACAAATTAACCATTTCGTCCTCATACGCACTGGATTGAGCTTCGATGAGCAATCGGGCCTCGGCAAGTTGGAGCTCAATCTGCGAGAAAGGTCCTGTTTTCCTTGGAACTCCGACTCTCTTCGAACGAAGGTTGTGCACATATCGGAAAACGAATGCGGTACTTCTTAGAAGTTTCTGCCAGCTCGAAAATCTTTCCGGTTGGAATATCACAGTTCGTTCATGCAGATGGATGCCGGTGAATTGCGTTTTCAGTTCTTCAATCGTTGATTCATCAGTTCGAAGCTCTCGAAGCCAATGATCGGTGGACTGTCTTAGGAATTCGGGTCCTATGAACCATCGGCAATTTGATGTGAACTGAGGTGTCTTTTGCCACTTAGTGCCCTCATCAGCCACATTGAGTTTTGTTGGAATCCAGTGCCACTCACCCAGTTCTGTGAGGTCGAGTATTTCGCTAACGCGAAAGGCGACGAACTGACGGTATTTGCGATGATCCGACCGCAGCCAACTCAGCACCACTTTCGAGTCCGTCCAAAAGATACGTTTCTGGAAAACAATGGAGTGGGAGGCGGTTATACTCTTAGCCAATCGAGCACCTAGCAGGGCTGCCTGTAACTCCAGTCTCGGGATGGAGAGTATTTTAAGCGGAGCCACCTTCGTTTTAGCTCCCAGAAGAGAGCACTGCACAGATCCTTTGGAGCTGAATCTAGCATACACCACTGCAGCGTAACCATTTTCGCTGGCATCCACGAAAATGTGTAGTTCGATCTCTGGTTGCGTCGTGAAATTCTGGGTAATGTATCTTCTAGGAAGTTTTAGTGTTTCCACCTCCGGCAAAAGGCGAACCCATTTAAGCCACTTTTCATACTCAGCGTCCTGGATTTCGTCGTCCCAGCCGATCGCAGATCTCCATATTTGCTGCAGAAGTACTTTCACATACATTAAGTAGTTCGCTAATAATCCCAGCGGATCGAAGACAGTCATCAAACTCTTAATACTTCACGTTTGGTTGGGCGGCGTCTTCCGAAAAGGAGTGCTTTATGTTTTGGATTAGAAGTCAGCTTGTATATGAAGCAGTCGGAGGCGGTGCACCACCACATGCCTAGTACCTTCTCCGTGCCAAGTTCAACGTCCACATTCAAATTCTTCTGATCAGTAGGATCTGTTTGTAATGCTTTCAACACCCTATGGGAGTTAGAGATCCAGTTGCGGATGTGAAAACCTCCTTGCCGATGGATGAATTTGATATCCTTTGCCAGCTTAATCGCTTCCTCTTCCGTGTCGACGCTATCCATCAGGTCATCGACGTAGTGATTATCGAGAATTGATCGAACTGCCTTGGGAAAATCCATTGCGTAGTCTTCGGCGTTCTTGTTCTTGATATATTGGGCGCAACAAGGTGAACACGTCGCACCAAATGTCATAACGTTCATAACATAAACGTCTGGATTCTTAACGTCGCTGTTACTCCAAAGGAAACGTTGGAAATGTTGGTCAGCTTGCCTGATTCGCACCTGATGAAACATCTCCGCAATATCAGCGCAGATGCCTATAGACCTCTCCCTGAATTTGCAAAGAACTGACGTCAAGGAGGTAAGTTGATCTGGCCCCTTTAAGAGAACCGAATTGAGGGACATTCCTTTCACCTTGGCAGCTGCGTCCCAGACCACTCGTAGTTTCCCTGGTTTGTTTGGGTTCCGCACAGGGAAGATAGGTAGATACCAACAGCGGGTTTGCTTTGTCACATCTTCAGAAGATAGCTTCCTTGCATAGCCTTTGGCAACGTAGTCTTCGATTTTCTCCTTCATAGCGGCGGCCAACTGCGGATCTCTATTCATGCGTTTACGAAGGCACAAAAAGCGTTTCATAGCCATTGGAAAACTATCTGGCATTTGAACGTCGCTATACTTCCAGAGCAGAGCTGTTTCGTAGCGGCCATCTACTCTGTGAGTGTAGGTATTTAGCAACTCAAGCGCACGCTTCTCCTCCGTTGGCATCAACAGGTTCCTTGGACGTGACACTCCAAAGTTTTCTCCACTGATGAAATCTCTAACGAGCTGCTGCAGATTCGTATCGCTGTTCTCTTGCTCACATCCGCAAAGATGGAAGGTGGCGTGGGAGCGTGGACCCGTGGAAGATGAATCTGAACAACTGCCATGAATTACCCACCCCAGCCTAGTCTTGGCAGCGACCGGTTGATCAGAGGAGCCTTCCTTGCACCGTAAAGGAAACCCTAGCTTAAGATTGTTTAAGCCAATGAGTAAACGGGGCCGAGCGTTATTGTAAGGCGAAATGGGCAGGCCTTGGAGATGTTTATATTGCACCTTCAACTTCTCAGGATCCAACGACTGTATAGGTAGCTGTAGACTCTTGACTGTGTGAACATCCGTGAGATTGAGCCTTACAGCATTGTCTCCAGTGCCGGAAATTCGCAAGCTCATGATTTTGGAATCGTATTCATATCGTCGAGTGTCTCCAGTCCACCTAATGCAGAGCGGGTGGGCTGTACCTTTAATGTTTAACTGCATGGCTATTTCCTCGTCCATTAGAGTAAGTGATGAGCCATCGTCTAGAAAGGCAAACGTTTGCACTTGACTATTGTTTCCGTACAGAATCACAGGAACTATGCGAAATAGAATGGAATCGGAGTTGTGACAATGAGTATTGGAATCATACTGCGGCGGTTGAAATACCTCATTCACCTTCTTCCCTTCATCGTGGCAATGGCTATTGGGTTTTTGCTGTGGTTGTGATTTCGGCATATCCCTCTCATCATTGTGGAGCAATCGATGATGTTTATAGGTACAGTTATTTTTCCCACATATGTCCACTGATTTACACTTAAGGTTCCCGTGTTTCTGTAGGCATCGACGACACAGCTGATTTTCCCTTACCGCTGCCCACTTGGCTGCGCGGCTGGCCTGAGCAAACTTTTGACAAAGAGCCACAGAAGAACATCTTCCGCGACAAAAACAACAGCTGTGTTTGACTGGTGAGCGTGAGGCATTGTTGTTATTGTCTACTTCAGTTGAATGCACATGTAGAAAACCTTTCTCTTTAGCACTCCGAGAATGAGCTTTTACTTCCCCTGCGTGCGAAGCATTTGGAATAAGTATCCCGTTTGCGGCTTCAGCTACACAAAGAAGCCAACTGCTGAATTCTGATAAAGTACACACCGCCAGTGTTTGTTTGTACATTGCCCAATTCAAACGGATGGCAGGCGGTAGCTTCTCCACCAGTTCCTGTAACAAGGTCGGGTTGTTTAAGTGACTCTCTAGCCCTGACGCCTCCATTGTGGCGCAGAGATTTTGGACCGTAACGGCAAAGTTGACTATACCGTCCAGCTTTTCGGCCTTTGGAGCAGGCATTGCATTAACCCTTTGTAAAAGTGTGTGAACAATCAACTCCGGTCTTCCAAATAACATCTTGAGTGTGTCGATGACTCTAGCCACACAGCGTGGTTGGATTAACAGAGATCTAACAGCGTCTAAAGCTTTGCCTTTTAACGCTTTCTGTAGTCGTATAAGATTCTCCTCATCTGAGAAGCCACAGAGCTGCGTGGAGCGGTCGAAATTTGATATGAATAGTGGCCAGAATTCGGGATTTCCATCGAAACTCTGAAGATCACGTGAGATTAGATGGCGAGCAGCGATGTGACTTCTTGTAAGGCCATTGGATCGTTCCAGGGCAAAGCTGTGTTGATCATCATGCAAAGCTGGTTGGTTAGGAGAGAGTGTGGTGGTAACTATAGCATTCTGCTGCAGAGCAGGTGCTTGATCTTGCCGGTATGCTCTTGAGAGTACTTGAGCGTTTGGCTGCCGTTCAGGAATGGTAGGCTGAGTCGATCTACAATCATTTTTGGTTACGCCGTTGGGTTGGACTATGCAGTCGCTGAGTAACTCCTGTGTGGAAGTTGGTTGGTTCGGCAGTGTTGGTTTAAAAACTGGTTGCTGTTGAACCTTTGGCAAGGTAAATGTTTTATGCGGCTGCGAATTAGAACCTGACTGCTGTTTCTGGGCGGTGGGGTTCGATGAGGCAGCATGTTGCAACACTTTACCATGTACGGTTGAGATAAATGGGCCACCATTTGCGCACTGTTGCCTTTGTACGGTGGGGTTCATCGAGGAGGGGTGTTGTAACACGTTGCCAGAGATGGATGAACCCGGATGTGTGTTAGTGCACAGTTGATTGGTAGCAGTTCCCATCCAAGTTTTGCTAACCTTGAGGCGAGTGGAAATGTGTTGCTCCGTTTGAGAGAGAGCTTCTTCCTGCTGAGTGGAGCTTTTAGTAGTAAGCCAATTATTCACCTTACCTCTAATTTCAGCTGGATCTGCTTCTTCCTCTTCTTCTCCCTCGGACGACTCGTTGGCCAACTGATTTAAGATCGTGTATTTTTTATCGATATAGTCTCGGTCTCGCCTTTCTTGCATGGTTCTTTCCTCTTCTAGTTTTTGCAGCTCGAGTTGATAACGTCTCACAGTTGATGACCCAGACGACTTCGATGACTTTGTGATATTGGAGGTATGGTCTTGATTGGATGATCGCTGAGGCAGTGCCACTGGGATGTTCATAATTGTTGGGGCTACCTGTGCACGGCGCTCTGATGCTGGCTCAGCATCACTCGTGAGATTGGCAGCTGCAAGTGTTGTTGTTTCACCGAGGCATGTGCTGCATAACCAAGCTCTTTCATTAACGGACATGTTAACCCCAGCGCAAGTGAAATGGTACCAAGATTTGCACATGTCGCACTGCACCATATCACATTCAGAATCTGGTGCTGGACATGCCTTGCAGTTGTATCCATCCACGTCGTTGTACTGCGGTGACTTCTCGTTAACCATGCTTGTGCTCATTCGGTAGAAAGAATTTGTGAAATGTTGCCACACTTAGGCAACTTCAATTGAATGTGAACAATTTCCTCAATTTAAAAAACAAACTCTTTATTATTTAGTAAATCTTTAGAGAGAAATTACAAATTCTTGTCTTTTTTCCTCGTTACCGCGTGACACAAGATCGCAAAAAAAGGAATCAAAGAAAAATGGTCAAGCTTCCGGTCATACCAGCTGTCCTTTTCTCAAATGGGTGTATTCAGGCGAGATCGTGGTGTGTGGAGAGATCGGAAGAAGTCAGGGTTGTAACAGTATACTTGGATGATGTCATCGTCGTGGGAAAAATGTTTGCGCAACACCGAGACAATCTAAGGGATGTGTTTCAAGGGCTTCGAAATGCCCACCTGAAGCTCAACCCCAAGAAGTGCGCCCTGTTTAGAGCGGAAGTCAAGTACCTGGGACACATAATTTCAGCGAAAGGAGTGAGAACCGATCCAGAGAAGGTCGAAGCGGTGAAAAACTGGCCAGTCCCCAAGGATAAACACCAACTAAGGAGCTTCCTGGGCCTAGCCACCTACTACAGACGGTTCGTGAAGGATTTTGCCGGGATCGCAAAGAGCCTGCACCAGTTGACGGAAAAGGGAAAACAATTCAAATGGTCAATTGAGTGTGAGAAGAGCTTCAAGGCACTTAAACAACGGCTATGCGATGCCCCGATACTAGCTTACCCCACTCCCGGGGAAACGTTCATTGTGGACGCAGATGCTAGTAATGTCGGGGTAGGAGCCGTACTCTCCCAGGTGCATGACGGCCAAGAGAAGGTGGTTGCGTACTTTAGTAAGGTGCTCTCTAAGCCAGAAAGGAACTACTGCGTGACAAGGAGAGAACTTCTAGCTTTGATCTTGGCTACGAAGCATTTTCACAAATACCTCTACGGGAGGAAGTTCGTTCTTCGCACAGACCATGCAGCCTTAAAATGGCTATTACAGTTCAAGAGTCCTGAGGGTCAGGTCGCAAGATGGATTGAAAGGCTGCAAATCTACGACTACGAAATACAGCATCGTAAAGGAAGGCTCCACTCTAATGCGGATGCACTGTCCCGGAGACCATGCAGAACGGATTGTAAACATTGTGCGCGTCAGGAAGAACGGGAGCTGGTTTCCATCCAAAGAATGAGAGCCGAACCTATCGCCGGCTGGAGCGTAGATGAGATCCGGAACGCTCAGAAGGAAGACCCGGATATCGAGCCGATTCTGGCCTGGAAGGAGAACATGGAGAAACCGGATCATCAGGACATCTCTCACAGAAGCCCGACCTTAAAGGCATATTTTGCGCAGTGGGACTCCCTCCATGTCCAAGAAGGTGTTCTGAGAAGAAAATGGGAATCCTCCGACGGAAAGTCGTTTGTAATGCAGCTTGTCGTACCGCGGACGAGGGTCAAGGAGGTGTTACAGGAAATGCATGGCGGGGCGACCGGAGGCCACTTGGGAGTGAATAAGACGCTAGAAAAGGTACGAGAACGTTTTTATTGGTTAAAAGCGAAGGAAGATATCGAAGACTGGTGCAGAAAATGCGACGTGTGTGCAGCTAGCAAGGGTCCGAGAATCAAAACTCGAGGTAAGATGCACCAATACAACGTGGGAGCACCTTTCGAACGAATCGCCATTGACATCGCAGGGCCCTTTCCGGAAACCGACAATGGTAATCGGTATATACTCGTAGTGATGGACTACTTCAGTAAGTGGCCGGAAGCGTTTCCGATCCCTAACCAGGAAGCCAGAACCGTGGCGGAGCAGATCGTCTACAATTGGGTTAGCAGATTCGGTGTGCCCTTGGAATTGCATTCTGACCAAGGGCGGAACTTCGAGTCAAGAATCTTCCAAGAGATGTGTCAACTACTCGGAATCAAAAAGACAAGGACAACCCCGCTTCATCCACAGTCGGACGGTATGGTGGAGCGTTTCAATAGGACTTTGGACGAACATCTCTCGAAGGTCGTAGGTGACTACCAACGGAATTGGGACCGGCAGATTCCCTTGTTTTTGATGGCCTATAGAAGTGCCGTGCATAGCACTACTCGACATACGCCGTTCGAAATCTTATTTGGTGGAGTAGCTCGTTTACCCAGTGAGGTGAAATTTGGATCTCCTACCAATGAGCCCAGAAATGAAGAAGAGTACGTGGCGGACCTTAGGGAAAGGCTTAGGGACATACACCAAAGGACCAGAAGCCAGATTAAGATAACGAGCGACCGCATGAAGACCAGGTATGATGCCAAGGCAACAACGTCAGGATTCCAGGAAGGAGATCTAGTGTGGCTGTATAATCCACATCGCCAAAAGGGGATATCACCTAAGTTGCAGCAGAACTGGGAGGGTCCCTACAGAATAATAACCCGCATCAAAGATGTTGTCTACCGCATCCAGCGAGGACCAAGGGCCAAAATGAAAGTGGTTCATGTGGACCGACTGAGTCGATACAATGGCTGAAGTGAGGACACACTTGTTCGGGACGAGCAAGTCTAAGAGGAGGGCAGTGTAACATAATGTAGCATAATAACTACGCCCTCGAACAGGCAACAAATTCCGAAGTGTCTTTTCATTTGAGGTTCGTGTCTGAAATTAGTCACCACAGCTCGGATAATATCACGGATAAAAGAGAACAAGAGAGAATTATAACTGCACGAAATGATTGTCATCTTGGAATTATTACATCAGAATTTTTCTTGTTCCAGTGGTCGAAGAATTTGCTAGAAGTTTCTGGCTATCAGAAACTTCTGCTATATAAGGACAGATGGCGATCAAAAAGGTGCAGTAGTTTCTAAACTGTGGCGAAGAGATTAGAAAAGTGACAATGGGCGAAGTTGTAATTTTGTGATAAATTGAAAGTTCAGATTTAACAAGAAGAAGTAATTAGTTTGGATTTGTGAATTAAGTAATTGAAAGGAGATAAAGTGATTTGAGAGGACAGAGACCTTGTAAGAAAAGAATTGCGAAGAATAGTATAGTGTGAACCTGAATTGTTCTATAGACTAGAAAATAAAGAAAAAAAAATTTCACAGAATAGTGTTTTATCTACTCGAGCCGTAGCTCGCATATTACAATATATTTGTAACGTACTCTAGAGAATTACAGAAAATAAACCCTATCAGAAAGGAATATTGTTTATTTTCAGCCAACGGTCGGTGGATTTTCTTCGACATCTTTATTTTCTTTTGCAAGAATTTGTCCGTCGCAGCCAGCGCCATTTCGTCTCGCAGCTCTGCAGCCAGCGACATTGTGCCCACCAGCCAACGTTGAACTATCTCGCAGCCAGCGATGTGTAACCCTCATAGCAGAGGAATAGTACACACCCCATCGAGTCAAAGGTTCACCTGAGGATCATCCAAGCGATTGGATGGTCCGCATACATCAGCGTCACAGACATCGGAAGGACACTATCATGAACAAACTGAATTTAAAATGGTTTGGTAGTGAATCGTTACGAAAGAAGTCGTTTGTCGTAGATGTTTAAATCAGTGCAGACCAGGATGTGGCAGACTGGAGGACTTAATCTGCTAGAAAGATAGGCGAACCCTGCAGCTGTTATTCAGTACAACGGTGAAAATTGGCGATCGATACCAGACCGGTTTGTTGTGGAAGGAAGACAACATTGAATTGCCAGGTAGTTATCAACTCGCCAAGAAGAGATTACTCAGTCTTGAAAGCAAGATGAGAAAGGATCCGGAGTTTGCCATTACATATAAAAAAAAACTGTTGCCAGTAACTTTCTGGAACGGGTAAGCAAAGAAGCTGCTCTCCCTGTTCTGCCAATTATGTCAAGAATTTTAACGCTTCAAGGTTCTTTGACGATCGACCGAGAGCCGTCAAAGCCATTATAAGCCACCACTACGTGAACGATTACGTCGACAGCTTCCAGAGTATGTCAGATGCCATCGAGGTCACCAAGCCCGTTATCTATATTCACCGGCAAGGCGGGTTTGAGCTGCGAAACTTCGCTTCAAACTGCAACGCACTGTTAAAGGAGGAATCAGATCCTAAGGTAGCAGACATTAGAAGACAAACGGTCAACATAAACATCGAGCCAGAAATGACTGACGAGAAGATTCTCGGAATGTGCTGGGACAGCGCAGAAGACGTCTTCGTACTTCGCCTCAACTTTGCACGCGTCAGCTAAGATATCATGGTCGAAGACAAGTGCTCAACGAAAAAGAGAATTTCTAAGTATTGCGATGTCAATCTTCGACCACTTTGGTATGATTGCAAACTTTGTTCTCCCTCTAAAGCTGTTGCTGCGGTCGATCTGGCGCTTTGGCCTTCAATGGGATGAACCCATTCCTGATGAATGTGTCATGCGGTGAAAGCAGTGGAAATCGAAGCTACCAAATCTGATGCATTTAAAAATTCCAAGGTGCCAAAACTGTCACTTGCCCAGACCAGGAAAATAGATCTTCACACCTTCGTAGATGCCAACGAAGAAGCCAACAATAGTATTTATTGCGGTTTATTTCCCGACACTTTAAAAATTGCTGAGGTCACACACATTTTGAAGAAAGGTGATAGTAAAAATTTAAATAATTATAGACCAATATCTCTTCTTCCCGTGTTTTCAAAACTTTTTGAAAAGGTAATAAAAACTAGAGTTGTCACTTTTCTGGAAAAAAAATTCTTTTTTAACCCAAATCAGTATGGATTCAGAGCAGGTAAATCAACTGAGGAAGCGTTATTAAAGTTTTGCAGCTATAATTACGATAACTTAAATAACAAAGAATTTACTGCCGCGCTTTATATTGATATCACAAAAGCGTTTGACACAGTAGACCATGAACTTTTACTAGTGAAATTAGAAAAAGCTGGCTTCAGAGGATTTATGCTAAAGTGGTTCTCATCATATCTCAAGGATCGGATACAAGTGGTAAAAATTGGAAATAAGTTCAGTCAAAGCTTGAATATTCGGATTGGCGTACCTCAAGGTTGAGTACTTGGCCCCATTCTTTTCTTGATATATGTACATCAATTTCATTTTTAGCCTAAACTTAAAAGGAATCCAGACAGGGTTTGCAGATGATATTGCTTGTTCGTATTCTATTCATTCCGCTTTAGATCTAATTACAAATATTTTCCACGATTTAGAACAGCTCAGGCATTGGTTTAGTAGGCATAAATTAGTTATAAGTGACGTGACCAAAATCATGTATTTCAATTTGTTAAATAATGATGTCCAATTCCTAAAATTAATGAACTGTAACATAATGTAGCATAATGCAACAAATTCCGAAGTGTCTTTTCATTCTGGCAGAATTTTGGTTCGAAGTGTCTTTTCATTCGAGGTTCGTGTCTGCAATTAGTCTCCACAGTTCGGATAATATCACGCTCTCTTATATCACATATAAGAGAGAACAAGAGATTATTGGCTGCAGCTGTCATCCTGGAATAATTACATCAGAATTTTCTTATTCCAGTGGTCGAAGAATTTGCTAGAAGTTTCTGGCTATTAGAAATGCGGGTATTTAAGGACAGATGGCGGTACAGACCAGGCAGTTGGTTTAGAACCGTAGCGAAGAGATTGGAAAAGTGATAATGGGCGAAGTTGTAATTTTGTGATAAAATGAAAGTTGAGAGTTAACGAGAAGAAGTAATTAGTTTGGATTTGTGAATTAAGTAATTGAAGGGAGATAAAGTGATTTGAGAGCAAAGAGACCTTGTATGAAAAGAATTTGAGAAGAATAGTGTAGCATAATAATAACTACGCTCCCTAAAAGTATGATGCAACAAATTCCGAAGTGTCTTTTCATTCTGGCAGAATTTTGGTTCGAAGTGTCCTTTCATTCGAGGTTCGTGTCTGCGGTTTCCACAGTTCATGTCTACGAAAGAGACGGATAATATCACGGATGACAGGGAATTATAACTGCAAGAATGATTGTCATCTTGGAATTTCTCTTGTTCCAGTGGTCGAAGAATTTGCTAGAAGTTTCTGGCTATCAGAAACTTCTGCTATATAAGGACAGATGGCGATCAAAAGGGGGCAGTAGTTTTTAAACTGTGGCGAAGAGATTAGAAAAGTGATAATGGGCGAAGTTGTAATTTTGTGATAAATTGAAAGTTGAGATTTAACAAGAAGAAGTAATTAGTTTGGATTTGTGAATTAAGTAATTGAAAGGAGATAAAGTGATTTGAGAGGACAGAGACCTTGTAAGAAAAGAATTGCGAAGAATAGTATAGTGTGAACCTGAATTGTTCTATAGACGTAGACGTAGCTCGCATATTACAGTACCATAGTACCAATTGCCAACGTGGGGGTATATTACTTAGTCCTGATACTTGTGGTAAAAATATTGGTTCTAACATATTTAACATCGATGTTAACTGCTCATCCAAATGCTTTACGATTGAAAGATCTAAAGTTTTTAAGTACTTGGGTCTGGAAATCGATAGCGGTCTGAATTGGAGTGCTCATACTGCCTCACTAAGGAAATATTTATTAAAGTCTACGAGCATAATGTACCATCTAAGATTGTTTTCTTCTCGTAAACTGTTCAAAGCATTATATTATGGTTTAGTACAGTCTAAGTTGCAATATGGTTTGATTTGTTGGGGAGGTACTCATGGCACTAAAATTCAACCTTTAATTGTTGCCCAGAAACATATTATTAGAATTATTTGGAAAAAGGGACACATAGAACACAGCTTTTCGCTCTTCTTTAAATCAAAGATTCTTCCTCTTAAGCACCTCAATTATTACAAAGTTCTATATCTTAATAGGAATCCAACTTACCATGGACTTCGTAGCAACGATCGTCATCTGGCCGCTATTCCACTGCATAACACAACTCATTATTTAAATTTGTTTACTTCTGCAGCACCTAGGCTCTACAATGTATTACCGCTTGCCTTAAGATGCACTATAAATATTTTTTTTTCCAATCGAGAGGTCAATTACGACTTACTTACTCACTTTTTGTGATACTCATTTTGCATTCTGGATTAAAATGCTGATATATGTTTTTGGAATTTGTTTCTTTAGTTATCATTATCACCCCACTACCACATTTCTATATTTTATATTTCATGTTTTCTGTAAGTTTGCTCAATATGATACATTCGACACTAGTTCTCTGAACTACAGAATGTATTTTAATATTCTTTAATAAATAATATAATGAATAATAAATAAAAAAAAACACTTTATATATCTCTTTATTCTGCAATATTGATGTTTCTTGATAGCTGATACATTTAGTAGTCTGTCGTATATATATAAATTATCTAATCTTAACTATACAGCTATAAGAGTCTGTAAATATTAAGAAATAGTATATACTCTGTACATTATGTATTTATTGAATTGAAGAATAAATGAATTGAATGAATGAGCCTTCAGTGCCGCAATATATGATACCTTCGGATTGAATACGAAGGAGAAGTGTACGTCTGGTTTGTGTGCCGAAAAACCAGTGGAAGCACAAAGAAACTTATTTCCATACCCCGGCTAGAGTTGTCAACCGCTGTTTTGGGGATAAGGCTCCATAGTTCCACCGTACATCACCACGACATGCGATTCGTCGACAATATTTTCTGGAGCTACTGCAAAACGGCCCTACATTGGCTTCCGTCGGACCCTTGTCGCCACAAGGAATTTGTTGTGCCCAAATCAGAGGCCACACACATTTCGTCGTAACACAGTGGCACAGTGACTGTCAGTCATTTAAAACAACCGAGGTCATTTAATATCCAATATGCAACCGTGAACAAAACATGTGTGTCACAGAATTATGCCACCCAAGTGTTACGTATCATGCAATGATACATGTGTGTCACAGAACCAACCCGATATCACATTACGGACTTGACCCGATGCAAGCATTGGAAGCAGGTAATGGAAAAAGGGGACAAGCATGAACTATGACGCGAAGAGTGGACAGTTGATGGCTGGCTGCAGCAGCGCTCGCACGTTTAAACAATAACCACTAAATTTAATATAAATAAATAAAGTTCAAAAGTGCTTAAAGTGGGTTTACGTTTCTTTTTTTTGTTTTGTTGCGGCGAACACAACAAATTTGTAGTCTTCCGAATCGTACCAATGGCGATGGGTTCCATCTAAAGTTAATCCAGCCAATGAAGCTACGTGAGTTCGTTATCCACTGCAGTTCCTGGCATCTAGCAAATGGATAAATGGACCACGTTTTCTAAAGCTTGTGGAAGCCGAGTGGCCAATAATGCCGTCCAAGATCGCCGACCACTGCTGCAGTGGAGTTGCGTTCGAAGTTCACGGTAATGGTGAATTTTCAATGTTTTTTCAATAGTTTTTTATTCAATACAAGTCAAAAGAAATTACATATGTACATAGTTCAAAGAATTATTTTATAATCTAAATCATTAATATATCGTACCTAATTAGATATCTATAAATGCATTCTATAGTTAAGACAACTAGTGTCGAATGTATCCATTAAATTAAATTTCGTATATAGTTGAAATGTAATTAAAAATATGTAATTCAAAGAGAGGTAAGGTTAAGAGGATGATTTTTGAAAAACTAAAACAGAGAATAAGTATTGTGTTTAACGTTAATGTAATTAAATGGAATATCACAATTCTTAAAGTATTACTTTGATTAAATCATTTACTTCATTGAAATTAAAAAAAAGCAACGTACTAGTATATCCAGCGGTAGTGAGTTAAAAATTCTAGGTGCAACGATTCTAAGAGTTTACGAGAGCAAAACGATCTTAGATGAAATATTATGCTAGTAGTTCTTAGCAAATACTTTCTAAGTAAAGAAGATTGGAGTGCGCAATTTAAATTGCTATCAAACTCGAGTCCCAGGTACTTAAAAATAGTTGCCCTTTCAATTATAAAGCATTTCGATGAGCAGCTTAAATCTGGATTAACTCTTTCAGGGTCAGTGGTTAGCTACGCTAACCACGTATTTTCGGATTTTTTTTCTTTAAATTCTTTTGCTCTCGAAACCGGCTTATGATCTAACAATCAGTACACATTATGGTTGATTAAATTGAGGTGGTTATCTGCACCAGTAATCGTTGATGTGCCAATTGTGTTGCATTCTGAAATTGATGTATAGTGTTTTTGTCTCGTGCTCGAAAAAAACTATTAAAAATAAGGTGAGTTTGTATTTTATTGTTGTGATTGTTTTATTTGGTGCTCTTAGACATCTTTTAGATATATTTGATAAATAATGTGTATATTTTTGTTTTTATAATGTACTTTCACACTGACAGAAGGTGGTTAGCATAGCTAACCACTGCGCAAATAGAAGGTTTTTTTTTACATGGTGGTGTTTTTTTTATTGAAAATTTTGTAGAATGCCTCGCGTGTTAGCTGATGAGAATATTGCAAACTATCTGGAACAGATACCTTCAGATGACGACAGTTGTTGCAGTGTATAGTCGGACCAAGAAACTGGTGTTGAACAACCACCTCCCATGATATTGGGTGATGTCGTAGGGGAAGGTCCGCAAACTTACAGTTCTGATGAGGAGGATAATGAACCTTTGTAAAATTTTCGTTCTACGCAGTCTCCGGGGACTACTACTTCTGCAGCGGGAACGAGCAGCTCTTGCAGTCCTCATACCGGAGTTCCAAAGTGGAAGAAGAACTACACACTGTCCCCATTGTTTCGCATGTTTTGATCAGACGATCTCCAAGAACTTTTATGCTTTCAAACTAATCTTTATACCACTCAATCTGGGAAAGCTTTTACACCATGTACGACTGAAGAGATTGATGTGTTTGTTGCTTTGAATTTGACTATGGGCATCAAAAAACTGCCACGCTACAGGGATTATTGGTGTTCAGCTCCGGACCCGAACGATTCTCACATTTCAAAGTTCATGCCGTTGAAAATATTTAGTTGGCTCTTACTCTACCTGCACACGAATGACAATAACCTCATGCCTGCAAGAAATAGCTCAGATTACGATAAAGTTTACAAAATTCGACCATTACTAGACATTATGCGACGCAATTTTGAGCACAACTACAGACCTTCCATATTGATTGCCATAGACGAGAGCAAAGTTCAAGGGTCGGAGTTCCTTGAAACAATATATGCTCAAGAAGCCCATCAAACGAGGCTATAAAATATGGATGGTATGTGCTGAATCGGGCTACTGCTTGAATTTTGAACTTTACACCGGTAAAAAGAGGTTCAAAGTTGAGACAGATCTTGGTGGCAAAGTCGTAAGGTAGTTTTGTTCGAGCCTCGAAGGTACAAACCATAAAGTTTACTTCGCCAACTATTTCAATAGTTATCAGCTTCAAGTGGATTTTTGTGAGCATGGACTACGATGAAGTCTTCGCATCAGTCGTACGTTACGAAACCATTCGGACCCTTTTCGCTCTTTGTGCCAATATGAGGCTACATCTGCACCAGATGGATGTTGTCACCGCATATGTCCAAGGGGAGTTGAACGACGAAATCTTTATGGAACAATCCAAGGAAAGAAAAATTTATATCAGAAAGTTTGCAAACTCCTTATTCCGCTTTATGGGTTGATGCAAGCAGGCAGGCAGTGGAACATGAAGCTGGATGATATCTTGCTAAGCCTCGGTTAGTAACAAGCCTATTCTGATCCAGGTTGGTACAAAAAGAAGCATGAGTACTGATTGATAATTATAGTCATATACGAAGATGATTTATTAATCGCATCGGATAGTCTACAGCTATTAGAGTGGATGAAAGCCACTTTATCCAAAAAATTCGAAGTGAAGAATCCGGGGCAAGGCGAAGAACATTCTCGGAATAAACCTAGCCCGAGAAGAAAATACTGATGGTTCGGCATGACAGAGGCGAAGCCGGTTTCTACGCCTTTGGACAGCAGCCAAGTACTCATCAGTTATATTCCTCAGACATCTGAAGAAGAAATTAAATCGACATCATACAGAGAGTTGGTTGGATCTTCGATATATCTGACGAATGCTACACGTCCAGATATCGCTTTCGCAGCAAGTTTCGTCAGCAGATTTTGTGTCAAAATTTCTCGATTTTCTTTTATTGAATTAATTGAATTGAATTATAGGCATATGTATATTCTAGAGTCTTTTGTATAATTTGATTTTTAATGAATTAATCGAAATTGACATGCAAACAAAATTAAGAGATTTTTACGCATTTTTGAAACGTATGGATGTACGGTAATAGATTGAGTATCAAATATTGTATCATCGTACATTCACATACACATACATACATATATACTGTCGTATATTCCTTTTATTCTTTTTTTCATATTGTTCATTCTCGAATAAACCATGTTGCAGTTAACAGCGACTTCTCCGTTTTTCTTTAATCAGTATCGGAAAACCCAACACAACCAACTTGGAGTGCGCAGCTGGATGCAGTTAGCTAAGGACCGGACTAACTAGAGAGGCTTGCTGGCTTAGGCCAGGGTTCTGTAAGCAAGTAAGCAAGTAAGTAAGTAAGAAGCCTTCATATATTTACTCGACGAAATGAAAGATAATCCCACGATGAGTATTAAATACTAAAATGTATGCTTCAGTACATCCAGCTGCCTAGACAATTTTAGGTTTATGATAATCGAATATGCATAAGATATGCAGATGCCAGATGCCCTGGGGCTAGACACGACTCATTTGGAACCCAAGAGGAATTATGATGGAGGTGAAAGAAATACTTGGTTGTTAGGTTCGTATTCAAACTCTTTTTTATTTACGCTGAATTGTACTGATAAATATTTAAATTTACTAGGTGACGCTGTGTACCCTCTTGAGCCATTCATCATCATACCATTCAGATCAGCAACGGAAGGTAGCACTGAGAGCAACTTCAATAGAAATCATTCGCAGACCGGATATATAATCGAAAGAACAAATGGTTTTCTAAAGAACCAATTCCGTTGTCTTCTAGGTGTCCGGCAGTTGCACTGCACTCTCCAAAAATTGACACAAATAGTTAATGTATGCGCGACTCATCATAACATTTGCCTTCATTACAAATCAGATCTTGAAGTACATCCGGATTTTATTTATTTTGCAAATGAATACGACTCAATCGTAACAAATGGAAATGTAACAGTCAACGATGATCAATTAGCTGCAGAGATACGAAATCGACTGCTGAACGTTATTTTAAAACTTAATTAACAAAAAAAGCTATAAAAAATTAAAGTATTTATTTCAGTTCGGTTGTGTTCACTAAAGCGTAAGTTAAAAAGTAATAAAAACTTAAAATATTTCATCAAGATACAAAATAAAATAAAAGGAAATTTAAGGTTTATTGTCTTTAGAAGACTCAATACGATACATTTTCCGTTGTTCGAAGTCTAACTGCCTTCTTCTTATTTCCAAAAATCCAACATTATTATTTTGTTGTCTTCTATTGTTTGTTTTTCTTCTCGTTCTAATTGTATTTATATAATTTTAGTTTCTCATCTTCCAAATAAAACAGCTTTCTTTCATACCTAGTAATTTCCTTTAAATGGTTATCTATGTATATGTTTCAGGTACTCTGTAACTTCTACCACAGATAATAAACTACCCAGATGTCGCACGCCCATATAAAAAAATGAAGCATATTTGTGTCCTGGCAGACAGAGAGCTTTCAGAATAAGTACCACAAATAAAGCTTTTTCTTTTTCCTCACTCTGTTGGCTCGTGTGGGAAAAGTTATTTTTCTCATCGTGTGTTGTGATATGGAAACGAACTAGGTGATGAAGTGTAGAGGGGTATGCGGGAAGGGGCATGAAGATGCATGACGGTGTGATTTCCATATCACCGCAGCAAAAGAATAAATTTTCATGAATGTAAGTTTTGTAAACGCGTATGCGCTGTATAAGTTATAGAAATTCTTATGGATTTCTGAAAAAAAAACAACAATTTTTTACTTTTTTTGATCGGGACGTGCGTCCTCCTTTATTAATGAAACCGAACTCAAAACTATTACAACTGTTTAACATGTATTTATAAAAAGAATCGAACCATCGCTGTGAGGCTGCAGACGCTATGTCAGCAGCTTACGCTGATCGGGTGATATTTTCCTGGAACTCCCTCGCTTGACTGTGGGAAAGTGCACTTCGCGTGCGCGGGTGCTGATTTGGCTGGATGATGTGGAATTAAATGATATGGGTAATGGAATGTCATGCAATGGAGGCATGATGCTAACTTGATGATTTGGCTGTATGATATTGTAATATGCGAGCTACGGCTCGAGTAGATAAAACGATATTCTGTGAGATTATTTCTTTATTTTTCTAGTCTATAGAACAATTCAAGTTCACACTATACTGTGTATTCTTCGCAAATTCTTTTCTTACACGGTCTCTTTCTTCTTAAATCACTTTATCTTCTTTCAATTACTTAATTCACAAATCCAAACTAATTACTTCTTCTTGTTTGCTCTAAACTTTCAATTTATCACAAAATTACAACTTCGCTTATTATCACTTTTCCAATCTCTTCGTGCGGTTCGAAAACCAACTGCCTTGCCTCGATAGCCATCTGTATTATATAGTCGCATTTGTGATAGCCAGAAACTTCTAGCAAATTCTTCGACCACTGGAACAAGAAACTTCTGATGTAATAATTATAAGATGACAATAATCTCTTGCGGTTTATAATTCTCTCTTAATTCCGTGACGTCGTCTTAGATATTATCCGTCTCTTACCGTGGACACGAACTGTGGACACGAACCTCGAATGAAAAGACACTTCGGAATGAAATTATGCTCGAATGAAAAGACACTTCGGAATGTGTTGCATCTTTTGAGGGCGTAGTTATTATGCCACATTATGTTACAATATGAATGATGAAATAATGGCATATGATGGGAGCATGAAGCGAACTTGGAGTTTTAATGTTTACAGCGTTAACTCCTCCCTCCTCAAACTCGAGTGTCCTCACTCGACAATACGTAGAGAAGTGGTACTGGAGTTTCGTTTGGAGATTTGGTTTGACACTGGCTCTCGGGCTGCGTCTCTATTGCCTGTGATGTTGACACTTCTTTTGAATTTATCAGGTTGCTGATAGTTATCTTCTTGCGTGTTATTATTTCTCTGATTATGAGGGTTGCGATTACCAAAATTAATAGGGAAATTAGGCTATAGTTTGTTATTAAGTGGATCTGCCTTTCTTCCTTAATTTCAGCTATTAGTTAGAGAACTTATTTGGTAAAATAAGAGCGCGGAATATTAATAAAAGTGTTTCCGAATTTAACTCCATGCTAGCCAAAGTTATATAGATAAAATTTTTATTCAAATCGAAATGTTCCAACTACGAAGAAGACGATTCGGAATATCTACAGGTGGATTGGAATGCTATTTGGAGAATGGTATAGAAGAACAAATAATTAAATAAATAATTCTTAAGAATGAGGAATGTTTTGAAAATAACATGAATACGAATAATATAATTAATCCACCAGATGAAGACGCAATATCAGTCAAGGTACCGCAGGTCAACGAACTTGCCGCAAAATACTTTGCCGGATACTGCATCCTTAAAACAATAAAAAAAATAAACAAAATCTGTGAAAATTGTGCTGAAGAAATGTCAAAGGACAAACCGAATTTCGATCTAACGGAAGTATTGATAAAATTAAAAGAACATGAAAATTCAAAAGAAAATACGGTTCTCTTATGGCCGTCAGAAAAAGATTTTCAAGTATGCCGTCTTCATGTACAAATATTTTCCGAATACTTTCGAAAACAACCTTTTGCATCTAACTTAAAAGAAAATATAATCAAAGAATGTGTACTCCGAATTGGTTCAATGTATGTTATGATTAAGGTGATTTAACTGCAATTTAATACTAACCTAATTTAAGTTAATGATTATTTTGTTAAGTTAGTTAGTTTTTTTTATAATATTTTCACTTAAGTAGGCCAAGAGCAGTGATCCGTTATAATAAGGGCATATGCAGTATGCAAAACTCATATTCATACCCATTTTCAGAGCAAATTTGTATCCACAAAGTTTACAGAGTTTTTATTTATTTAATCAAGTGCTGAAAATAAAGTACATACATACAGACAAAATAACAATCACACAACATAAGCCCAATCATTTACACATAAATATATACGATCTATATAGATACTCCATCTCCATCCTACCAACGTGTCGGCATCAGAACTCCGTGACCATAGTCGCACAAAATATTTTGTTTGTTTCTTTTTTGCAGTGAAGGTAAACAAGGGTGTGTGTGAGTGACACGATGGACTAAAAAGTGAGCAGAAAAAAAAAATGTTTTGTGTTCTGATTTTTTTCCTTTTGTAAGAAGTTTAAGCTTTTTAAAAAGCTTTTTTTTTATTGAATTTCGTTTTCATATATCACTTCTTCCCATATGAATGAGACATCTGGGTAGTTTATTATCTGTGCTTCTACGTACAACTACTTCTGCACGTTTGTTTGCTTCTGTAGCAAATCTAGCATCTTATTTATCATTTGGCTTCGATGATTATGTACACCTTGCTTCGATACTTCAAGTTTAATGTCAGCGCTGAATTTTATTTTTTGAATTTCTTCAACTGGTCTTCAGAGAAATCAACAGGAAAGGCATCGTTGGTGTTTATAACTGTGGATGAAGCTAATGTAGTTGAGGCTGGTGAAAACGTGAAAATACCTTGATTTGAAGTGGGTGTTGCTGGATTAGGTATGGACGGATGGTTGAATTGGTGATTTTTCGTTGATGTGGATGATTGCGGAATTGTACCAAATTCTGTACCACCTTCCTTTTGGACTAATCACATTCTCGTAACAAAGAAGATTAGTGTTACGTTGGACAAAGTGAATTTTATGAGATGTAAGCCTTACCTCTGATGGGGGGTCTGACAATAAACAAACACCTTGTTCTATGGATTTTCATCGAATCACTCATTACTTTAATTCTAGACTATTTATATACAATTTTTACAAAGAAAATGACAAACATAAAATTAGATAACTCCACTGTCTGATCGCACAGGTGTTGGATGACCAGCACCCAGACGGTGATATGACACCTTTGATGTCCACAGTAAACTGCTGATTACGTGGAAATTATGTTGTTCACAACATGCTGGCGCCACGACTTGTTGCTTACACCCTGAATTGTTCATCCGCAAACATTGTTGGTTGTTCAGCCTGATTCACTGATTAGCGTCTTCTGGTCAGTTCTCGAGGTGCTGGTTCGGGCTGCTGCTTCCATTGGATGGTTACTGCTGGCCTCGACCCTAGTCTTTTGATTACTATGATGACCACTGGTGTAATTAGTAGAAACACTACCCCTCCGGTCTATGAATGTTGGTGAATTTTGTAATTAATAATCTCCTTTAATAGTACCTCCTGGTTCCTTTGGAGACTAATATCGTGCTGAACCTTCACGATTTGATTAGAGATATGTGATGCCAAAACAGGATCTTCTTCTTTTTTTTTAGTTGAAGTTAATTAGCTGATCCGAAATATTTTGAATGGGAAGATACGATGAATTCAGTCTTTTTGTTATGGTTTGCCTCCCGAAAAGGATCAAAGTTGATTGGTGTATTCTGCAGTTTGGTTGAAGTTTCAGAATCCCAGTCTCCTTCAGTTTAGGAGGGTTTATTGTCAACCACAGGCGATGTCTATTTTGACTTCATAAGGCGCACTAAATATCCATGTATTAATGTGCTGCATCTTTACCAGTAAAATTGTGGCTGCACGGTTCGAGTGACGCATGATGATGGTAACCTTTTTGTATGCCGTAGAAGTTCTATTTCACAAGAGGTTACACTTGATCATCAATATGTGTCTGAGGGCCTTTGTTTACATGAAGAGAAGTGACCTTCGCTTAGGGGATAATAGTGATCTCCCTGAATATTGACTCTCCCTGAACTTCTGGCCATGCCAAGTGGGGACAGGGAAAATCTTGTACATTTTGAATTCTTCGCCGTAGAGGAGAGGTAATGTTAGTTCTATTATGATGTTTCGCCCAGTTACTCTTGCTCTTGGTTGTAAAGTCTTGTACAATTGAATTACTGACTCATGATATCGGTCTCCAGGTATCATCCTTGGTATGCTGTCATGTATGCGAGATAATTATATTTTAAACTGCTGCACGGTCAAAATTAAAGGATGCATTTGACCATGATGTGTTGCCAGTATTATGTTGAGTAGTATGGTTTGTGTATTATGGTAGTGATTATTGTAAGGATGCTTGGAAAGGCGGTAGAGATGAATACTTGAAATGCATGCTCATTATTATTCTGATTTTCCAGCCTTGGAATCATATTCATCAACGTCTGTAACTGTCTTTGTGAAGATGAGTGTTCTTCTTTAAAAATGTTTAGTGTAGAATCTATGATTGCTGTCTGATTTTTGACTAAATTCAACAGATGTTGCTCATTGGTTCCGATTTTGTCTATTGTTTCTTCGCAATGATTAGCAAAGCGTTGATCTAATATTCAGAACAATTCATTTGTGATAGTTCCAACGAAATCGAAGGGTGAACGTCTGATTCTGCGTTGTTGATCATTGTTGGCATGGAGCAATACTTCATTAGTTCTATTTGTTGAAGTTGATTTTCGAATAAATTCAATGTATTGTTGCATAGCCATGAATTCGATTGAGGCAGATTGGTGGTGGAACAAATTTCATTCAAGTGTCTTAAACATTTCTTGTACACATTGTATTCCAGCCAATAATTAGTTAGGTTGAAAAATACTACAGTCTTCCAAGAACTCACTATTAAATTCGCCCGACCGATATCCTCAAAATATATGCCTGGGTTTTTCGCGAATGGAGTTATATCAAAGTTATCTGTGGCTCCTTAAGTAGTTATTGGACTTATCGCTATTGCTATGATAGACATCAAAAGAATAGGTTTAAAACATGCGCGTCCCATGGAAGATGTTATAGTTGAGTTATTAATTAAGCCTGCCTTGCCTGAAGGTTTTCCAATTCCAGCGTCGCTATTGTCTGTGCTTTCTTCCGCATTGCTTTCAATCGGTAGTGGACTTTATTGGTCTTTTTGCATGTCGCTTGTTGCAGCAAACAGTGACTGCACGGTCATTCTTATCCTTCCTTTGTTGCAGTTCAGTTACTTTGCCCAGGTTCCATTTAGTGGGTGGTAATCGTTCATCGTTAACCAACACTATATCACCAATAGAAAGGTTTGATTTTTCTTGTTTTCACTTTGTTCTTTGTTGTAGTTGTACCAAATATTCAGAAGACCACCTCTGCCAAAAATCTTGAGTGATATTTTGAGTTAGCAGCCATCTTGAGCGAAAACTTCGCTTCTGATCTAATCTTGGATTAGGTACTGCATTCAATTCTGAGCCGATTAAAAAATGTCCAGGTGTAAGCACTGGGTTATCATCAACGTCATTGCTTATCGTGACCAACTGACGAGAATTTAGACAGGCTTCGATTTGAGTTAAAACTGTGGACAGCTCTTCAAATGTCAAAGTAGTATCCCCAATGACTCTCTTTAGGTGGAACTTCATTGCTTTTACTGCGGCTTCCCATAAGCCTCCGAAATGTGGTGCGGAGGGTGGAATGAAATGCCACTGTATGCCATCCAAAACTAGCTTTTCTGCGGCTTCTTTATTGCTTTGACTGATTACAGATTTAAAAAGTTCTTGAAGCTCTTTGTTCGCTCCGACAATCGTTGTTCCGCAGTCGCTGTAGAAATGTGTGCAATATCCTCTTCTGGACGTGAATCTTCTAACGGCAGCTAAAAATGCTTCTGATGTGAAATCGTTGACAAGTTCAGGTGAATTGCCTTAGTTGATAAACACTCAAAGACCGCAATGTAGCCCTTTATCGATCGGTTGCCTCTACCTTTGGAAATGAGTATCTGAATTGGGCTTGCGTAATCAATACCAGTGTGTGTAAATGGTAATTTGGTCCTTCGAAGCCAACGAAAAGCGTTATCAGGGATTTAGCACTGATTATTTAAAATATAAAATTAAATAATAATACACACATTTGAAAAGCATAACCAGTGCAATAAACACTGGTAAATACAATATTAGTGAAAAGCGTTGCCAGGGCTAAAAACACTGGTAGTGAACCATTCTCAGTGCAAGTGATACTTGGAATCATCAATGGAGGATATTGACGTCTATATTATTGTTGCCAGGTAGAAGGCCTTAGCGAAAGAGCTAGAACAGGCTCAAATAAACTTTGGGAAAGACAGCGCTGTACGGAAAACTCAACGATATAAAGAAGAACGAATTAAGAAAATTTAAGAAATTTGGACTGAATTTGAGAATAATCATGAAAAAATTCTTAATGTCGTAAAACCCGATACTCCCTATATTCAGAACAATACATTTCAATTAGTGAAAACAGTTTACGAACAGTTGAGAACTAAATTGGAGAAAATTGATCCATCAGAGTTGTATTAGTTGAATCAGATAAACAGAACCCCGCGCCATCCGTAAATGAACCTCAGCGACTCCGTCTAAGAAAGTTAGAGATAAAAATTGCGACACTCATGAGGAGCATAGATTCCTTTGAACGAACATTCAAGAACTACTCTAAAGAAGTTCATGAGTATCAGCAAAAAATTCTACTTGATCAATGGAAAGTTTTAACGGAATTGCATGAAGAATTTCTGACCCATGCAACAAATGAAGATTACAAAACTTCATATCTAACGGAACACAAGTATGAAGTGGTTCAAGAAGACATAAACAACTGCCTATTTCAAATAAGGATTCGTTAAGGATTCGTCCTCTAATCTAGAGGTTCGACTTCCTCAGCTCAAAATTATGGGGATTTTCAAAGGAATCTATTGAGAGTGGCAGTCATTTTGTGATATTTTCACAATAATAATACACAACAAGGTAACGCTTGGTATCACTGAAAAGATGGAGTATTTGAAAACACATTTAGAAGGTGAACCACTCCAACTCATCCAACATTTCACAATATCTACTACCAGAGCGCATGGGAAACTCTTAAGAAACGTTACGACAACGAACGGAAAATCGTATCACTGCACGTGGACAGGATGTTCAAAATGTTCATGTTCATCAGGGAGGGCAATCTACAGCAAGTCATTTAAAAACCGTTCTAGATGCAAACAAAGAAGGTCTTGCGGCTCTCAAAAACATGGGATTTGAAACTTCTTCTTGGGGACCAATCTTAGTTCACCTAGTTGTAAAGGCACTGGATCCAGAGAGCAGAAACCTGTTTGAGCAAGGCATAAAAAGACCAAATAAAGTACCAACGCAAGAAGAACTCTTTGAGTTTCTCGGAAGAAGATACCAAGCATTAGAGGTATTGGGATCATCTCGGCAACAATCGCATAAGGACGAGAATAAGAACTCTGTGAGAAATTACCACATAGCAGCGAAGTCCAGTTGCATATATTGCAAGAGTGATCACAACATCTACTCTTGGAACAAGTTTATGAATTGGACTCCAAGGGAAAGATGTGAGCAAGTCAAACAAGCCAAGATATGCATGAACTGTCTGAGATCACGTGCTCAAGTCTGCGAACATGTAAGCAATGTAATAAAAAACATCATACACTGCTTCACCAAGAAAATTACGCTGGAAAACGGTAGAACGATTCAAGAACGAGCAAGCTGCTCAGTCATTACACTTGCCGAAACAGAAGTTCTACGCAGAAATCAGTGGGTTAGAAGCAACGGATGCTGGCATAGTCCGCAGTAAGGTGGAAGTCTCAATCGAACCAAGATTCAAATCAGACTTCAAACTATTAGTCTTAGCACTTGTGTTACCAAAACTTACCAAACTGATGTCCGATAGAAACAACTTCGACAGTTTTGAGTTGATTAGGAATCTTGAATTAGCCGATCCAACATTTTTCATTCCTAGACCTATCGATATGATATTAGGAGCCGATGTGTATGGAGACATCATTCTCAATGGCATTAAGAAGGGTTCGAAAGGTTCTCCGGTGGCTCAAAGGTCGCATTTAGGATGGTTCATCACAGGCCGTACATCATCAAAAGGCGGAAATGTGAAAGTCGTAGGGATGGTCGCTCAAACAACAATAGAAAATCAACTTAAGCGATTCTGGGAACTCGAAGAAATACCTGAAGAGAGTCATCTGACACAATTGGAGCTGGATTGCGAACGGGATTACCAAAAAACCCACCATCGAGAACCCGACGGTAGATATACTGTAAGCATCCCTTTCAATCAGGAATTAATGCAAAAATACAGTCTGGGCACATCAAGAGATAGAGCTGTAGCTAGGTTACTCCAATTAGGAAAAAGATTTGCCACTGACCCACCGTTGAGACTGGAATATATGAAATTCATAAACGAATTCATGGAATTGGGTCATATGGTCGACATTACAAAAACAAAACCCCAAGACATTTATTATATGCCGCATCATGCAGTTCTAAAACCAGACAGCACTACTACAAAGTTACGTGTAGAGTTCGACGCATCATAAAAATCGTCAACGGGTGTCAGTCTCAACCAACTGATGCACGCTATGTTTTTACAGCGGACATCGAAAAGATGTATCACCAAGTAAAATTAAGCACCCATCATCAAGATTATCAGCGTATAGTGTGGAGGAGTTCGATAAAAGAACCAATAAAGGATTACAAGCTGACCACAGTTACTTATGGTACAGCTTCAGCACCGTATCTAGCTGTAAAAACTCCACACCAATTGGCATTAGATGAGCAGCAGAACTATCCAATCGCGTCTAAATTGGTGAGGAACGATTTCTATGTAGACGACCTAATGAGTGGAGGCGGATTCCACCTAAGAAAATGGGCATCAAATCACAAAGAACTCTTAACGATAATTCAAGATGCAAACGGTCAAGGTAGCATCAACTTGGAAAACTACATTTCAATTTAAAGTAAATATCCATAAATCAACAGCAAAGTTGGGAACCTCATCGAAACGTGCGACACTTTCCGAAATAGCACATATTTTTGACCCATTAGGATGGTTAGTTCCAATCACCATCACCGCATAGATAATCATGCAGCAAATCTGGAAGGCGGAACTCGGTTGGGACGAACCACTAACAGCTGAGTTACAACAATGCTGGAATCAATTTAAATGTGAACTGGGAGTTGTTCGCTCCGACAATCGTTGTTCCGCAGTCGCTGTAGAAATGTGTGCAATATCCTCTTCTGGACGTGAATATATTGAGGGTATCGGTCGAGCGAATTTAATAGTAAGTTCTTGGAAGACTGTAGTATTTTTCAACCTAACTAATTATCGGCTGGATTACAATATGTACAAGAAATGTCTAAGACACATGAATGAAATTTGTTCCACCACCAATCTGACTCAATCGAATTCATGGCTATGCAACAATACATTGAATTTATTAGAAAATCAACTTCAACAAATAGAACTAAACAATGAAGTATTGCTCCATGCCAACAACGATCAACAACGCAGAATCAGACATTCACCCTTCGATTTCGTCGGAACTATCACAAATGAATTATTCGGAATATTAGATCAACGCTTTGTTAAACATTACGAAGAAACAATAGACAAAATCGGAACCAATGAGTAACATCTGTTGAATTTAGTTAAATATTTTTAAAGAAGAACACTCATCTTCACAAAGACAGCTACAGACATTGATGAATATTATTTCAAGGCTGGAAAATCAGAATAATAATGAGCATGCATTTCAAGTATTCATCTCTACCGTTTTTCGAAGCATTCTTACAATGATTTACTACCATAATACACAAACCATACTACTCAACATAATACTGGCAACACATCACGGTCAAATACATCCTTTAATTTTGACCGCGCAGCAGTTTAAAATAGAATTATTTTGCATACATGACAGCATACCAAGGATCATGATGATACCTGGAGTAATTCAATTGTACAAGACTTTACAACCAAGAGCAAGAGTAACTTTGCGAAACATCATAATAGAACTAACATTACCTCTCCTCTACGGCGAAGAATTCAAAATGTACAAGATTCTTACTGTCCCCACTTGGTACGATCAGAAGTTCATATATATTGTGCCATCAGCGGACTATCTAATAGTCGATATTCAGGGAGATCACTATTATCCCCTAAGCGAAGGTCACTTCTCTTCATGTAAACAAAGGTCCTCAGACACATATTGGTGATCAAGTGTAAGCTCTTGTGAAATAGAACTTCTGCGGCACACACAAAAGTTACCATCATCATGCGTCACTCGAACCGTGCAGCCACAATTTTATTGGGTAAAGATGCGGCACACTAATACATGGATATTTTCCAAATCTGACAAATATTTTTGTTGAAAGTACCTTCTCCAGTGGCTTCCCACTTAATTTGTTTTTTTTACTTTGAATTTTATACCAGACCAAACCTATGCACGTAACTACTTTTTTCTTTTCTTTTTTTTGTATTAATTGGAGAACGGACTTTCTGCATCTCTTTTCCACCTCTTGATGATGGTCCTATACTGTTAAAGGTTACAGCTATAAATCTTGGCGCCAACATTTAAGACTCCCCTTTTAAAACCCTTTTACAACAAGGTGTGTTTTTTCATCAATTCCACCAAAGTCTTAGATTGTTTCTGGTTTGTTATATTCATTCTAGAAATTATTCTAATTTAATTTAGTTATTTTAATCAATTAACAATTTAAGAAAACTTGCATTTTCAGTCGTTTTTCATTGCTTGGCGATCACTAACTTGTTAACGACAAATACCCTTGATTTTGTCTGTCGTTTTATGGTATTCAACGCCTTCAAGAATGCCAGTGACATTTCTCATATGACGTTTGTCGTACAGTAATGGGTGCTACAGAGCGTTTAATAACAAATGAAGTCAACGATGCAAATACGTCACTCGTAATAGTAAATTCAAATTGTCGTATTTTAAATCGTTGTAAACACCAATCGAAATAAAGGTGAATATTCAGCTGTTCTGAAAAAGAGATGGCGGACGGTAGATGCTATTTTGTCTATCGCTCACATTTGTAAAATTTTTACGATGAGAGGTACGAGTATGTAGCAAAATGAAACTAGTATTTCCGTAATTTTTTAAAAGTTGCTCATTTTTAAAATTTTTCAGAATTTATCGGTTCAGTAGTGTCAGTGATAAGGGTAGATGGGAACCCTGCTTACCTTTTCGGCAGTTTTTTTGAATTTTTCTTGAAACCTGATTTTTACTCTATCAGGTTTATAACGGATAACAATGCATTTTTTAATTCATCGCATTGTCGTGTGATTCCCATATTGCATTTTTGCAGGAAAAAAAATATTTTTTTTTTACTTTTACTTTAACCTCCAAAACTGTTTTGTTCTAGAACATTTTTTCCAATCCATTCGCTCTTTCGTACGAAAATTTGACACAATAGCTCAAATGACAGGTAAAGCGATTTGACAGTTGCTTCCAAACACATACACCTATTATGGGCTACTTGAGCAATTGACAGTACTGAAGGAAACTTAACGTAGAATTATGAGATTTGATTCCGATTGCTTCCAACTATTATAGCCTTTGGTCTGTCTGCGGGTTAATAAAATTCAACTCCAATCCAGAACCTTCTACGTATAACGGTTCAAAAGTTATGAAGCTGCGACAGACAACTCAATCTCATTATAAGGGTTCCGTTCTTACTTTTTGTTACCTTGTAAGTACCGGCACCTTAAAATTATGAAAGTTGCCCATTGGTTTGTGCTCCGAATATCAACGAGTTCCCATGTGAACTATTAAATACTTTCTCTACCATTAAATGTCATCATTTTCAAGCACTGGAAATCTGATCAGTCATCTGAAAGGGAAATTATTTCGTTCTGGAAAACTATTGGGCTTCCAACGAATTTACTGTCACTTTTTCGCAAAGTTGAAAATATTGCTAAGTGCGGTGGGTGTAGCTACAACTATAAATAATCTTAGTACAACAAAGGTAAATCCTCAGAATATACCAAAACGTTCAACAATCATGGCCGAAGTGACCGGTCTAACCAATTCCGAAGCAAATGAATTATGCAAGCCGGCAGATCATTCAACAAAGGTGAGCGCACTATTACTTGAGAATGGAAACTTCTCGATTCGTACGTCTTAATATTGCCATTTATGTTATTTATCTTGTATTTCGTTAGGATTTCCTATTCCAACAAACAATGTACCGCATCAAGGATCCACGTAAATCTTTACCATTCTATACTGGCGTCCTCGGTATGACTTTGCTTCAGAAATTGGATTTTCCAGAAGCACAATTCTCTTTGTATTTTATGGGGTAAGTTGGGGCCTTCAACAGGTATGCGTAATGGTAATACATGAAATCTAATTCTAGATATGAAAATCTAGACGATATTCCTTCTGATAACAAGCAGCGAACTCAGTGGGCAATGAGTCGCAAGGCCACATTGGAATTAACGCAGTAAGAGTGACGCTAAAAGCCAAGATAACACAAAGTTGATTAGGGTCTATTTTAATTATAGCAACTGGGGAACGGAGAGTGATCCAGATCAAAAGTATCACGTTGGTAATTCTGAGCCCAGAGGTTATGGTCACATTGGTTTGATGGTTCCGGATGTTTATGCCGCCTGCAAGAGGTAAAGAGTTGAGAATTGTTTACTAATCTAATGGAGATTTATGTGTTTCAGGTTCGAAGAACAGGGTGTTGAGTTCGTTAAAAAACCGGATGATGGTCGCATGAAGGGTCTGGCTTTCATTAAGGATCCCGACGGTTACTGGATTGAGATTTTCAACGCCAACACTGTTTGTTAAAGTAAACTATATAATTTCCCCGCATGTAATTGCGCTGTGTCATCACTTAAAGTGTGTTTTTGGAGATTTGTAAAATGTTTTTGTTTTATTTTTTATTTCGAATTATTAAATAAATATTACTGTATTCCTACTTCGTCTTGATCTCCTTTAGTACCATATACATAGATGTCTCGCTTTCTCGCAAAAAGCAATTTATTCCTTGAAGGATGCGTGGCCAATGAATGAACTACTCCACCATATGAACCTAGGAATAAATGTATATAAAATTGCTGTATCTCTTGGCATTTGGCTCTAAAGTAACCCTACTTATTTGAAACTTCTGAAGGATGTTTCCCTCGAGCAAATCCCAGGCAATTGCATGTCCCCCAGTTGATCCAGATACAATGTGTAAATCATTCGACATAATTCCACACTCAATGTGATACTGTTCAGTATTCTGCCCTTCATATTCAGACAATAGTGTTCCATCGTTATTATCAAGCAGTCGTACATTTCCATCCAAGCAAGCTGCCACAACACAATTCGACTTCTTGGTTTGCACCATATACGTAACGGGTACTCCCAAATCATCACTTACCATCTCTCCGGCTCGAATATCATAATATCGAACACATCCATCAAGGGACGAAGCAATTATATTATGGTCATCAATAACAATCGATGTAATACAATCCTTGGCCTCTTTCATTGTTTGAATGGGTTCTAGTTTACGAGTCCGGATGTCCCAGCACATCACTGTGTTGTCTCTGGACCCTGAGACTGCTATGGACGAGTCCTCATTAAATCGAACACATTTAACACCACCGGCATGCACTCGTAAGCGGCGAAGTTGTTGTCCAGTGGTAACATCCCAGTAAATGATACTTTTGTCCAAACTTGCGGTAACTATATGACAACTATCACAGCTGCCAGCTACATCGGTCACTTCGTCAGCATGACCACCGTAAGTTTTTAGCAGAAGCCCACTGCTGGGATTCCATAGTTTAATTTTCTTATCTGACCCGCAAGACAGACAGTATGTACCATCAACTAGAAAGGACTTATTTTTGCATTTTTGTGGAAACACTTTAACGTGGGATTCATACCATTGAAGCGGATAGCTCGCACTGCACCTTGATTGCAATCGATTGTTCTCAGGTGAATAAGTTGCTCATATGTTTTATCGAATAACGACTAGCATTTAGTAAATGATAAAAATTTTAGTATTACTTAAAGTCGTTAATTTAAATACCAAATTTACCATCTCTAATCAGCTGCTCACAAAAAAGCGCTGAAGTACTCACAGACCTGTAGAGAAAAGGTAAACAAATCTCACCGATCTATTTTTATCAAATATTCATTTAAAGGCACGACCACAAGGATTAAAACCATAATATAAAAATTCCAACAACTGGTCGATTTGTTGACTGTCAATTTTATTACTTCGGCAAAATCAGACTGTCAGAATAAGTGTTTTCATATACTTTTAATTTCTGTTATTTTAAGGGGAATAATTTTTTATTTTGCAGTGTTACGTCTTCTAAGTAAATGGAAATATGGTGATATTGACAGAAATCTTATCCGGAATAATGCCCGATTCTCAATGCAGCGTGAGAGCGAGACTAGAGCGAGACGGAAAATCCTCGTCCACATAAAATCGTATCCCAGTTCACAATGAAGGCAATACTTTTGACAGCGAGCCTGTATTATCTATGTGTTAAAGTGAAAAAGCAAAACGGTAACACACCACCTTTCTCTTTCTGGCTACATAACAAAGTCGCATCAGCCTACTGACAGGCTATATCGTCGCGAGAGTTTTTCAATTTTCCGAAAAACATGCGTTGCGATAGAATGAATCTCGCATCATTATGTATTGTTTCATACATTTGCACAGATCGAAACTTTTTTGACAACTCGCGCTAGACTCGTCTCGCTCTCTCGCTGCATTGTGAATCGGGCATAAGGCCAGATTTTAACGGTACTATTCAAATTGTCAAGAAAAAAAGGGGTTTTCCGCATGGCGGCTGTGCGTGTCCAATGTGACATTGCACATTTTGCGAAAATAGTCCTACTTGAATGATTCTTTTTGCAAAGTGTTTACTTAAAGTAGGACCCACGGCTTGCTTATCCTGGTTTCAATTGTATTTAAAAATACATTTAAGTTTAATTCGTTCATAATTAAAGTAAAAATGCACCAATTTCGACTATCACCAGTGTTGTAAAAGTAAGATCAAACAAAAATCAAAAATCAGGAGTATGCACGTGATTTTTAGAAGGCGAGTAGTCATTTTGTGTTTACAAGAAACGAAATGGCGAAACTGGCAATCTGGCGCGTCTCTTGGACGGTAAGACAAAAGCTTACAAGATGTTCTACTATGGATCGAAACAAGGTAAAAATGGAATTGCTATCATCCTCGCGGCAGAGCTACTTGGCAACATCTTGACCATTTCAAAGTCCAGTGACTATTTGGTGTCTCTCAAATTGATGATACAGGGTAAGGTGTGGAATATTGTAAGAGCAAATTCTCCCCAAACCGGATGCGAACATAGAGCAAAAGATGCATTCTGGCTGGATTTTCAAAACTTCATCAAAAATATCCCAAAGGAAGAGCTTTTATTAGTTGGCGGAGATTTGAACGGACATGTCGGGAAATCAAACGAAGGCTATGAAGACTGCCATGGAGGACTGGGGTACGGCACCAGGAATTCTCCAGGTGAAGACATCCTAAGAATGTGCAAGTCATACGATATTATCGTGCTAAATACCATAGGTTAGGTTAGGTTGAAGTGGCTGTCAGCAAAAGAAGCCAACACACTTAGACCAATAATAGGTCCATTATGATACCACATGTGTTTGAGACGAGGTCTCTAGACTACTCATTGAACCATTTAGAGCTTCTGATGAAGCGTAGAATGTACCTAACGTCAATATTATTCAGATCATCTAGGTCATTGAAACAGAAGGCTCTAAAGTGGAGTTTCCTTCTTTGGGAGAGAGCTGGGCAGGTGCAAAGAAGGTGAAGAATAGCCTCTTCCTACTGCTCGTCCATGCAGTTTCTGCAGAAATCGTTAGAGAAGCGAATACGCCAAGTGTTGTTGCATGCTTGCCTATTAGACAGTGTCCAGTAATGACACCTATAACAGCACTAATATGCTTCCTATTTAGAGAAATCAAATTCCTAGAGCGTTTCAGATTCAGCATGGGCCAAATCTGTTTTGTCGCTAGACAAGTTGTACTCCTTGTCCACCTAGAATTTATCTTTACGGTAGCATGTAGCTTTAATTTAAGTTTGCATGTAGCGATAGGCATATCCAGTAAACTTTTACCCGGAAGGCTGGGTATTGTTGTTCTATGTCTGGCAAGTTCATCACCCTTACAATTCTCTGTAATATCCTTATGTTCCGGCACCCAAATTAGGTGAATATTAAACTGCTCCGCCATCTCTATAAGAGACGATCGGCAGTCTAGAGCTGTTAAAGAATATGTTGAGGAAGATTCCAAGGATTTGATTGCAGCTTGGCTGTCTGAAAAGATGCGGATATCAATGGCCGATATAACGTTTTCCTTTAGCCAA
This sequence comes from Pocota personata, assembly GCA_963082735.1. Taxonomy (NCBI): domain Eukaryota; kingdom Metazoa; phylum Arthropoda; class Insecta; order Diptera; family Syrphidae; genus Pocota; species Pocota personata. The sequence goes on from OY720432.1 coordinate 29,105,543, forward strand.
GACAAGACTTCCCTTATTGCCATTATCTCCGCCTGGAACACGCTACAATGGTTTGGGGGACGAAAAGAGAGGTTTAAAATAAGCCTATCAGAGAATACACCACCATCCACCCCGTCATTAGTTTTTGAACCGTCTGTATAAAAATGTACCGTTTTTGTTTTTGTCAAAATTTAACTTGGGGATGGTGTAGTCAATGTCTTCAGGAAAGATGTTAAATTTATTTAAGATGGAGGCGTGGCCAAACATTTTTTTAGACCACTGTTAAGTAGCTTTAAGGCGAATAGCTGAGTTAGCTGCCATTTGCCTGCCATAAATATCAAGGGGTGTTAAATGAAAAAGAATGTCCATAGCTGCGGAAGGTGTCGTCCGCAGTACTCCACTAACAATCTGAAAGTTGGACTTTGCTTAATATCTTCTGGTTTATTGCCTTATCCAAGGCAGTCCACCAGACAACTACCCCGTACATAAGGATCGGTCTAATGACCGAGATATAGAGCCAGTGACCAGTGAGTTAGTCTTGGTTATAAGCCCCATCTGCACCCGATGGCCTTTTTGCAAGACAAGAGTTCGACAGTGGGTTTCTTAACTCTATCCCGTATATTAGATTTCCAGCTTAGTTTCGAATCCAAAATAATCGCCAGGTATTTTGCTTCGTTAGAGAAAATTAAGCTTGTTCCATTAAGGGATGGAGGGTCAATAGGTGGGATTTTGTATTTCCTTGAGAAAAGGACTAGTTCGGTTTTGTGGGGGTTCACTCCTGGACCATCTAGATAGCTTATTCAAAGCGTTTTGTAGGAGCTCTTTTAAGGTAGTGAGGTGTTTACCGGAGACTGCTATAGCAACATCGTTAGCATAAGTGATAACTTCGCAACCCTCAGCTTCAAGGATTAACAGTAGTTCATTGACCACCAGATTCCAAAGAAGTGGGGTTAGGGTGCCCCCTTGTGGGGTACCCCTACTGACCTATCTCCTGATAGATGATCCACCCAGCTTTGAGTTGATAATCCGACCATTAAGCAGTAAATTAATCAGCTGTTTTTAGTAAACAGCTGAGCACTGAAAGATTTGTCGAGAGGATTTTTCTCAGCCTAGACGCCTCAGAAGATTCTTCTATTTTACCACAAAAGAGTCTCCAAGAATTACGTTTGGCTTTCCTCAATTCTTTTTTATATATTTTTAGGGATTCTTTGTACGAGTCCCAGTCAGATGCATCTCTTGTACTTTTGCCTTTGTTGAAAAGTTTTTTTGCAGGTATTCTTGAGTGGTCCAAGATCATAGGTCCACCAGTGTGGTTTTTTTTTTGCCCCTAATCCTAACCGAAGGACAAGAGGAAGACAACGCTTTATTGAGGGCCAAGGTAAGGTCCTTGACCATGCAACCAAGCTCTTGAGTATTATGTTTGAGCCAGTTAGTATTACGGATATTTCTGTAAACCAATGGGCCTGGAGGATCGTCGTCAAGACTAAATTGAAGGTATCGGTGGTCAGAAAAAAAGTGTTCAACAGATACCTTCTAGTTCTTGATCATTTGATTAATGTTGTCGGAGACAAGAGTTATATCTAGAACCCCCTGACGGTTTCTAATTATAAATGTAGGTTCGTTACCGATGTTACACAAAATGAGGTTAGTTTTTAAAATATAGTCAAAAAGTAACTCACCTCTTTCGTTAATGTCAGAGCTACCCCCACACGGAGTGGTGAGCATTAGCATCACAGCCAGCTATGACTCCCGTTTTACTTTTTTCAGCGTCTGCAACCAGTCTTGCCATATTGGGTCCAGGAGTATCTATAATGTCGTGGCAAGATAAGCTGATGCTAGATAATAGGAGCTATGCTTGTTTCTAACAGCGCTACCGTTATATCCCACTCACTGTAATTAGTAAGTAAAATTACTTTAATGCTACTTTTTACCAATATGCACAATCTAGGTTTACCTTTATCCTTGACATACGGGGAACCAGGTTGTTAACAACCCAAGGTTCTTGGATCAAGACAATATCTTCCCTATCCTTTGAGGGACGAAGAAGAAGGCCTGCCGAAGCCGTTTTGGAGTGATGCAGGTTAATCTGAACTAACTGCAGCATTGTTGCTACAATCAGGCAGAGAAACCTCCACCACAGTGGTATTCAAGCCCCAGACTCAGGTCTGAGGATAAGCCAAGAAGTTCATCCTCACTCAAAGGTGCTTTGTCTGAGATATCAACCATCTTCAAGCCTGATAGCGAACCGTCATCGACCAAATATGGTTATATGGTAGACTGAGATTCTTCATTCTCCATAGAAGGGAAGGAGATTGATTTCTCAGTGTCTATAATACCTACAGTAGGGTCTGAAGCATGAGAGGAAAGTTTTTCAACATCCACCTCGTCATTTTTGTAGAGTTTCAAGGTTATGGGATCGAACTCATAGCTAATCATATCTTCAGTCTTCGCCAAAGGAGGAAGAGATTCCTTATTGATCACAACTAACGCGCATCTGTGCGTGTGAGTCCTCTCAACTCCTCCAGCTTGGCGACCTTCCAGTTGTGAGTAGGAAGCGATTTGGAGGAACCGGATAATATCCTCCGTGTTAGAGGGTTTGGCTAGGATCCATGTGCGAGTTCTTGGTCTGCATGGGATATCCTCGCTAGCTACGACCTCAAACTTAGCCCCAAGTTTGCTAATCGCTAGCTTATAGAGATTACAGGATCTCTTGTCAGCACAAGCGATCAGCTTGACATGGCCTTGATGCCAACCGCCGTCACGACAGTTTGGAGGAGGGCCGGGATTTTTCTTCATGATATCAAGGAAGCAAGTCGCCAGTTTGGCCGGGATCATCCTGCATTTATCTGGAGTGATTGCACCATCGATATTGTTCTTATCGATGACAGCCAGCATAAACCTGTCCTTGAGTACTTCACTCTATGACTTCGATGTGACGTTGGATGGCCTGGCGGAGGTGCTGGTGTTGTGCACCTTAGGTCTTTTTGAATCCGACCCAGATTCTTCCAACGATCTTTGTCTTTTAGACGTGAAGTCTCTGCTGGTCTTGTCAGGTTGAGTACTGACGATCTTTTTGGCCCTATCGACTAGGTTTTCACCCTATCATTCATTTTATACTCCGGAATTTTGGCGAATTTTTGGAGAATACGACCAGCTAAGCGACGATCTTTGTACGTCTGTTTTGAGGGAGCGACTTGTCGTGAGCCGGAGCTACAACCCGCTCCCTAAGAGTCTCTCCGTGCGGCTTTTGGCAGCAGGCGGACAATGTGAATCCACAATCCTTTTGCTGTCCAGCGCCTTTGGAGTTTTACCGGTAAACAGCTTGATCGCCATGTTACCGTCCGGTTTTAAAGGAGGACTGGTCTCATCTTGAATACTTTGTGTATTAATGTTGGTATTACCGGTAAACAGCTTTATCGCCGTGCTACCGTCTGGTTTCAAAGGAGGAACGGTCTCATCTTTTTTACTTTTTGTATTGGTTTTTGTTTGTTTACTTTTATGCATGTTCCCACGAGTAAGCCGGTATGGAAACTGTCCATCGCAACATAGCCGGTTGTGCTGCGATAAGGCAACTTACGACAGATCCTTGACAGGTTGGGTACGGTTTACTATCTGCTCACACCCGCCACTGGAATCAGGTTGATTACTCTTTACCTTCGGACCTTCCTCTACAGCTTGGGTGACCCTGCTGCAATCGCCCTCCAGGATCACTAGGTCCTACTGAGCTTCCCCACCGCTACAAGGTAAGTAATCGAAAAGGATGTGCTAAATACCATGTTCGCCAAACAAAGCCGGCACCTGATCACTCACAGTTGTGGAGGAAATGAAACCCAGATTGATTACCATTTGGTGGCCAGTGTCATGAAGCCCCGGGTTAAAGATTGCAAAGTGATCTTAGGAGAGACGTTCGCCCAGCAACACCGTCTCCTCCTGATTGAAAATTTTATAGAGACGGGGAAGAAAACAAATAAGCAAACAAAGGTGACTGAGAAAATCAGAAAAAAAGAAATGTTCAGGAGATTCGTTTCCCAAAGTTCATTAACAATGCCCGAGGTCAACTTCTTGTGGAAGACAACAAAATTATTCACAGATGGCGACAATATTGTGAAAGACTTCTGAACGAATAGTTTCCCCGGCTATACTTTCCAAGATCCGCTCCTAACCACGACGCAGTATCTGACATTACAGTCGAAGAAGATAGGAATGCGATCAAATACTCCAAAAAAAGAAAAGGTTGGGCCAGACGAGATACCCTCTGAGTTCTGGAAAAAGTTTCAGTTCTGTGAAGCTGATATCACACACCATGGAAATCGTTGAGCGGGTATTAGATTTTTTTTAGGCCGACTGCGGAAAATAATACGGCTATCTGATGACCAGTGTGGGTTTGTCTCGGGTAAATCAACAACAGATCCAATACAAAGTATAAGGATCATAATGGAAAAACATCGTGATTCCTTAAAGGACTTGCATACGGTGTTGGTTGATTTGGAAAAAGCCTTTGATAGACATCCAAGAGATCTCTTATGGGTGGCGCTAAGACAACGAGGAGTTCCAGAAACCTACGTGCGCATGATCGTGGAGATGTATGATGGAGTCTTTTTTTTTATATAATTTGCACGTGTGAAAAGGGGTTATGAATACCCTTATACTAATTTTAGGACACGGGCGTTTTGAGGAAAGGGGAAGAGACAGAGAGAAAGACAGATTGGTGTAGTTGGTTTGAAACTCAGCTGGTATTAAGTTTCAGTGAACTCCAAGGGTGGCTGTCCAGATAACTGGGCACTGACAGTTGTGCCTTCGCAGTAGAGTTGACATAAGCTTTCGCAATTGATCTACTTTTTATTTAGTTCATGCTAAATAAATAGATGATTATTGGCATCAGAATTCGAACCGTGAACCTGTAGCGTGACAAGCGATGATGTTTTTCATTTTTTTCATTTTTAGTGCATTTTTATTAATCAATTTATTAACTTACATGCTAGACAAAACGCTTAAAACTAGCTTAACTAACTTAACTATTCTTATTCTAACTTACATAGGGCCAGTGCGGGTGCTCTAATTTAAACCTAATACTCAAAACTATGTTTTTCGACGTAACGTACATACATTTTTTATTTATTTCATTATTTTATTTTTATTGTTTACTAAGAAAAAGATTTTAAAAAAAAAACTTTTTTTTTTTTTTTTTTATCAAGTGCTGTTTTTTATATATATATATTTTTTTAATTTTTTTATTTTATCCAAGTGCTGTGATAATTTTTTTTTTTTTTTTATTTTATTTAATTTTTTTTTTTTTTTTCAATTTCTTTTTTTTTACCTATACACAATATATCTAAAATACCTAAACCTAAACTATGTAAGTCGGCCATAGGCAAGAACAGCCAACTTTAAACCTCAAACAGGCTAGCCTGGGTTAGGGGGAAACGACGAAGGAGTTTCCTCTCTTTCGGCTAGTCACCAGAAATGACCGTGCTGACGTTGTACGTCCTCAACATCCGGACCCGATACCGCCCTACTAAACCGGAGACGCTCCACACTGCCGTGTGCAACGTCTCTGTCGTAGTTGAGTCGCTTATCCACAACTGTCCGAGCAACGCGGCACTGCCAATCTGTCCTGGATCAGACCTTTCTCATCAAAATAGAGGAACGCCTCTGGGGGAACAAAGCCGTTAAGGCGCACTCTCTCGTAATACTCATAATTGGAGTAATAAGCCTCAGAGATCAGGTTGTTCGTCGAGCTCATTGCTATTGCAATGTGCCTTCGAATCAGCTTGATAACGAAATTATCCACTCTTATTAGATTATCCCTGTTGTATAGGACATCATTGGGATAGAATTTTATGTACTGGGACTCCGGTGTTCTGTATAAATGAAGGCAAGCCCGAAGGTAAGCCCTCTCCAATACCCGAATCTTTTCCAACAAGCTTGCTCCCACCTTGAACCACACGGGGCATCCAAATACGAGCATGGGCCGGATGAGGGCCATGTAGCAGATTACCTTTACCCTTGCATCGAGTTGCTTGCTATAAAAAAGTCTCTTTGTGAGGGCAAAAGCACCTTTGGCTCTGGCCAGACCAGCTTCTATATGTTTGTTAAAATATAGAAATTGGTCTAGCCAAAGCCCCAGGTATCTGACTACACTTCGACTCGCAAGTGGCTGTCCGTGCGGTCCCACGATTGAGAAGTTTCGCCAATTCTTTCTGGTATCCCTAGAGGCACCAGACAACGGGGTCCTAAAAAGAATGGTTTCCGATTTCTGGAAGTTGATCTTCAACTTGCAGTCATCCCAATACCGCTGAATCTTATCGAAGTCACGTTGTAAGAGAATTGCAATGACCTCGATTTTTGGCCCTGATCTGTACGCGATCAAGTCGTCTGCGTACGCAATGGCATGGTGAAGTGATCCTATGGGTTCGCTCGTGTAAATGTTGAAAAGAATCGGTGAATTAACCGCTTGTTGCAGACCGTTTTTAATTATAAATGTTCCAGCAGAAGTCACACTGCCATTTTTGACAATGAACTGTCTACTGGTGAGCATGTTATGAAGTATGTACAGCAGTGGTTTGCTTATGCCCCGCCTGCTCAGCTTGTAGGAGAGTCCCATACGGTGTCGAAGGCCTTCTCCAAGTCAATCAGGCAGACACCCGTGCACTGTTTCTTGCTTTTGTTCCATTGGATATCCGATACCAGTTTAGACGCGGCATGTATTGTATCATGCCCCGCCTTAAAACCGAATTGGTTATCCTGAATTATATTACTATTCTCAGTCCACTTAAGCAGGGCTCTATTGATCACTTTGTTTTCCAATGCGCTGGATAATGTGCATTATTCAGTGTATTGTTAAACAGAGTGGTGTAAATGTCCACCGCTTCTGGAGCGAGATCCCGAAGCACAATGTTCGACACTGCGTCGATTCCCATAGATTTTTTCCTCCTTAATTAGTCGAAGATCGCTAATAGCAATTTCGATATGTAGGGGGGGATGTACCCTTTCATCGGCGATGACATTATTTGCCATGATATCGTCATTGAACTCGGTAAAACCTATGTTCTCGGATCGCCAGTGCTTCATATCATTTCGAAGGTAGAAGTTGTGCCCAAGGACGCAATTTTTCAGGTCGTGGTTCGAGCAAATAGTATCATTCCACTTGTACACTTCTTGGAAAGTCATTCCTATAGTCTCTACCTTATCCTGTGGATCTTCGATCATAAAGAAGTTGTCATACTTTATTGCGTTATCTGGATCTATACCTGCTGTTGTCAGTATTTGTCCATTGTTCGTCTTTCGGGGAATCGTAAGACACGGAAGGTCGTTTGAATTGTTTTTTCGAAATATTTTATTTAATTGCGGGAACATACTCGGGTTGTTGGATTTTACAGCCCAAATTTTGTCATTCCAGCACAAATTTACAGAAAGTCTGTAGTTTTCCTTTATTAATTTCTGGAGGTTTTTAATCAGCGACTTCAGCGTCCTGACCTCCGAGTTTGTCAGTAAACTGTCTGAACAAAGTTTTTAGTCTCGACAGCAGTTTACTTTTGTGTTGGTGTAGTGCGTCAATTGTTGCATTGCGGAATATGTCTGCCTTGTCAGTATGTTGATACCGAGGTATCGTTGTGTCCATAGTTCGTTTAATCTTTCGTCCATTTGTTTTAGGTACCTTTCAATCTCTTCGTTTGACAAATTTCGAGTTCGTGTAGAGTGCTCTTGTCAAAGTTCTGGAGAAGCGGGTCCAACGTGTCCTATTATAATTGTAAGAGTACGTTTGGACCATCTCCTCCAACTCCGCAATTGTTGTTACGGCATTGAGTCCGCAATGGTCACTGTCATACACAAATGTGTATAAGCAGTTTAAAGTTTGTCGGTCCATGTCGGTCAGTTGTAACCATACGACGAACAGCATAAGATCCAGATATGAGCCGCTTCTGGGAAACGACGGACTATCTGCAGCTTTCAAATCGAGTTTATACTCGACACTGTGCCGACCCCACCAATTGAATAGTAAGTTCCCTCTAAGAATATGGAGAGGGATGCACACGATACATGCTTCCAGTACCTGGAACCTTCGCACTTCACCGCTGTAGACTACCTTAACTTGTAGTTGTTTGCGGATGAAGATCGCAACACCTCCTCCTTGTGTGGAGTTGGGTTGATCTCTTCTGACAATATTGTATTTACTGTGCCCCAATTTGTGCTTATGGGATAGTTTTGTTTCGCTAACCATAAGCACTTAAACAAACCGGCTCTTCGCTCGATCTTAATCACTGAATTTACATTCACCGCAAGGATCTTCAAGGTTTGCTCCTCCATGTTCATACCCATTACAAATGCAGGTGCGTTAGGCCCGGCAGAAGTGCGTAGATCTGTTCCACCCGCTTCGCTTGCTCCTGTACATGACGCTGAAGCTGACCCATCTGCCCTTGGATAGATAGCAAGATGGCCAGCAAGTCGGTTTCAGCCTCGGGTGCTCTAGGCGCTTGGGTCTGATAAGCACCCTTCGGTCTTTTCTGATCCGTGTTTCCCTGACCTACCGCCATTTGGCGCAGGTCACTTGGGGGGTCACGGATTGTGTTTGAATTGGAACAGACGTTTCACTCCGACCTTCTGCTGACGAACCAGATTCAATTTTTTAATATACTCGAACTTAGAACAACCCCAATAGTTTGCGGTGTGTTCCGAGTTCCTGATGATGACGGCAACGAATGAGTAAGAATCAGATAGCAGAGATACTTGTAATATAGAATACAATGAATGAAACTTGATCAGTTATTGATTGCTATATGTCTAGTTAATAGTTGAAATAAATACACCCTATTTCAAAAAGTTTTTTTTTTTTTTTTTATCCATTTTTCCAATTTTATTCTTTATAAATGTGCATACCGTTGCCTTTTTAAAATACTATACTATTAATATAAAAAAAAGTTACAATTCAGAATACCTTTATTGATTCGCAGAAATGAAAAAAACTAACAAATATTGAATCGCTTATATTTATTGCCTAATTTCCCTAACTCAGCTTCTGCTGTTGTTTGCTATCGTGTGAACGATTCGATGTGCATCGATTGCACCAGATGCTTGATCAGCAATTCCGTTTTTGGAGTTCCAATGTGCAGGTGTTGTTGACATCGTTTGCTAGTGTTAGGTCTTTCTCTCTTAAATGCGATTATCCTCAATAGCTAAAAAATTGTGAGGTTCTTAAACCATTGATGTGGCATCTCCAGATGTTGGGGTGCGTTGGTTGATGCGATTGTTCTTGGTTCGGGATGCTTTTCATGAATCTTTTCTTCTGGAATTGGGATGGTGACCTTGTATTGTTTCGTTTAGGTATAGCTTGCGGATCGTGGCTAATATGGGAACTATTCCGAGACAGGAGCTGAGCGAATTAGTGGTTACTTGAAGTGTGTTTTTCTCTGTTTGTAATAGTCGGATTCCATTTGTGTTGTTGATGTGAAGTTCCTCCATCATTTCAAAGGTAGTATTATAATTCCCTGTACTTTTTCGCCTTTGGCTTGGGTATTGCCGGTAATGCTTTAACTATTGATACTTCTATCGAAATAAATGACCTGCCATTGATAGTAACAGTGGTATTGTCGAATTTTATTAGCAATGTTCCATTGAGGCTGTGGGTGGTGTTTTCGACTTGTAGAGTTCCAATAAATTGGTTTAGCAATATGTTGCCTGTTCGAATCTCGTCTATAGTTCGACTATAGATGGTGCTACAGATAGCTGATAGGCTGTTGAGCAAGCTAGGAATACATGTATCGTTTCCAATGTTAACAATGTCTTTGGATTTACAAATGGACAAAGAGTTATTACATTACTTTACTGTTCCATAAATCTCTTCGTTATTCCTAAGAATTACATGGAATAAAATTTCTGTTACAATATTATTTGTTTTTAATTGATTTAATCACAAGACTTTCATAAACTACATTTGTTGTCAACTATTGCTTATGACTTTTATTTCCGAGAAATCTAAAGCTTCTTCTATTGTGTTATAAGGCAACTGTTGTTTATTTAAAACATTTGTAGCTAGTTTTATTTAATTTTTTTATTAAAATAAATGAATTGATCATGAATAGCACAGTGAATGGCATAATTAATATTTTCTATTTCTTCTTTTACAAGTTTAATTTTGTTTGAACATGTGTTATTACTTCGAAACTTGATTTATTCTCTTCTTTTAACAATTTCTGTATTTCATTTTGAATTTTAGTGATATTATTTATCCTTTCATTGTATAATTGATGTATGGCAACCTGCTTGTTATTATTTTGACCGTGGTGTAGTGGTAACATCATCGCTTGTCACCCTGTTGGTTCACGGTTCAAATCCTGATATCAAGAATCATCAACTTATTTACTTCGCATGAAATATATAAAAAGTCGATCAATTGCGAAAGCTAAGTCAACTCTACTGCGAAATCATAACACTGGCAGTAGAGTGGTCATATGGCTGAAAATGCAACTTGATCGCTATGATGACATCAGGAGGACGGAAAAAATACTGTGAATCATGAGCAACGACAAAAAGCAAAAACAAACAAGCTCCCCAGTTATCTGTTCGCTACTCTTGGAGTTTACCGAAACTTAATACCATCTGAGTTTAAAACCACTACATTAAATCTTTCATTCTCTCTCTCTCTTGTTCACAACGCCCGTGTCCTGTAATAGTATAATAGCACAGATAATAAAGTTACATAGATATCGCATGCAGAGCAAAAAAAAAAAATTAATGATGAAGGGACGCTGTTCCCTCCTTAAATCTAAATTGTAATTAAAATTTATAGTTAAGTTTAGAAAATCTTTCATCTTTGTCACCAAAACGGAGAAGAACCTCTAGTAGTTCAAATATTTCTTGCGGTAGATGCAATAAATTATTCGGAAAATGCGCACAAGAGGAGAAAACAAATTCCGAATTGAAAAAAAATATATTAAGCTGCAGACTTAAAATTAAAAGCTTGAGAAGAAAACTTCGCTCTAAAACTAAAACTCATAACGCTCTACGAACTAGCAAAATATCAATTAGTTTATCATCGCAAATTCAAGTACTTGATTGATTTCAGAGCATTCAAAAATTTTGTGTGGTATATTGATGGGGCGAAATTGAACCAACTACGCCAGTTAGTTTTTAATTCATTTTTATTTAATTCTTTTTTTTAAACTTACATACTAGACAAAAATGATTAAATCTAAATTAAAACTAACATTTGTCTTAATCTAGCTTACTGGCTCTTAACGAGCACTCTAAACTTAACTATATCCTTATAATTACTGCCTTTCGGCCTTAAATCTATCAATTTTTGTATTTTGCGTTGTTTTTTAATTTCCAAGAAACTTGCTAAAAACTTGGACTCTTTATTATTTTGTTTTTCTTAAAACTACCTAAAACTACTTAAAACTACCTAAGCTACTTAAAATAAACTAAATATAATCAGGGTGATGAGCAATCTCTCGATTGGTCACTATCCCGATTGCGTCGATGGGTACCTGGCAGTCGCCAACATGGTGCACACGCGCCGCCGGGACTTGAGCGAGGCCATAAGCGTCGGTCAAGTCTCGGTAGCACTCATTCATGTTAGCGAGCCCGGCCCCTCCCAAAGACCCCCTAAAATACGCTTAACTAACTTACCTAGTTACCTAGGTAACACACCGACCCGGGAGAGCGTGTCTGCCCTCACCTCTTCCTCAAGCCACCAAAATTCGGTGAACTGCTTTAAGGTATCGACAGTGTCCCTATCCGCATTTGCGGTATTAAAACGGAGGAGCCCCTGAGCATTAACGGCGTACCCGTCGTGGATGAGCCGCTTATCCCTCGCGACGCGGTGGCTGTGGTACAATACCGGCACACTATCTTTGCTTTGGATTAACCCTTTCATGGCTGCATGAAGAAATGCCTCAGGCGGACAAAGCCAGACCGGAGCGTACTCTCGTGGTACATTAAATTCGGGTAATAACCACCCGAGATTAGATTATTAGCGTTGGCCATCGCCCTTGCAACATGCCTTCTAATCACCTTAATTAGGAAATTGTCAATCCTATTCAATTGAGCCCCATCGTATAGGGTCTTGTTGGGATAATATTTTATGTACTCAGACTCGGGAGTTCTAAACAACCCTAGGCCCTTTCATAAACTACATTTGTTGTCAACTATTGCTTATGACTTTTATTTCTGAGAAATCTAAAGCTTCTTCTATTGTGTTATAAGGCAACTGTTGTTTATTTAAAATATTTGTAGCTAGTTTTATTTAATTTTTTTAATAAAATAAATGAATTGATCATGAATAGCACAGTGAATGGCATAATTAATATTTTCTATTTCTTCTTTTACAAGTTTAATTTTGTTTGAACATGTGTTATTACTTCGAAACTTGATTTATTCTCTTCTTTTAACAATTTCTGTATTTCATTTTGAATTTTAGTGATATTATTTATCCTTTCATTGTATAATTGATGTATGGCAACCTGCTTGTTATTATTTTGACCGTGGTGTAGTGGTAACATCATCGCTTGTCACCCTGTTGGTTCACGGTTCAAATCCTGATATCAAGAATCATCAACTTATTTACTTCGCATGAAATATATAAAAAGTCGATCAATTGCGAAAGCTAAGTCAACTCTACTGCGAAATCATAACACTGGCAGTAGAGTGGTCATATGGCTGAAAATGCAACTTGATCGCTATGATGACATCAGGAGGACGGAAAAAATACTGTGAATCATGAGCAACGACAAAAAGCAAAAACAAACAAGCTCCCCAGTTATCTGTTCGCTACTCTTGGAGTTTACCGAAACTTAATACCATCTGAGTTTAAAACCACTACATTAAATCTTTCATTCTCTCTCTCTCTTCTTCACAACGCCCGTGTCCTGTAATAGTATAATAGCACAGATAATAAAGTTACATAGATATCGCATGCAGAGCAAAAAAAAAAATTAATGATGAAGGGACGCTGTTCCCTCCTTAAATCTAAATTGTAATTAAAATTTATAGTTAAGTTTAGAAAATCTTTCATCTTTGTCACCAAAACGGAGAAGAACCTCTAGTAGTTCAAATATTTCTTGCGGTAGATGCAATAAATTATTCGGAAAATGCGCACAAGAGGAGAAAACAAATTCCGAATTGAAAAAAAATATATTAAGCTGCAGACTTAAAATTAAAAGCTTGAGAAGAAAACTTCGCTCTAAAACTAAAACTCATAACGCTCTACGAACTAGCAAAATATCAATTAGTTTATCATCGCAAATTCAAGTACTTGATTGATTTCAGAGCATTCAAAAATTTTGTGTGGTATATTGATGGGGCGAAATTGAACCAACTACGCCAGTTAGTTTTTAATTCATTTTTATTTAATTCTTTTTTTTAAACTTACATACTAGACAAAAATGATTAAATCTAAATTAAAACTAACATTTGTCTTAATCTAGCTTACTGGCTCTTAACGAGCACTCTAAACTTAACTATATCCTTATAATTACTGCCTTTCGGCCTTAAATCTATCAATTTTTGTATTTTGCGTTGTTTTTTAATTTCCAAGAAACTTGCTAAAAACTTGGACTCTTTATTATTTTGTTTTTCTTAAAACTACCTAAAACTACTTAAAACTACCTAAGCTACTTAAAATAAACTAAATATAATCAGGGTGATGAGCAATCTCTCGATTGGTCACTATCCCGATTGCGTCGATGGGTACCTGGCAGTCGCCAACATGGTGCACACGCGCCGCCGGGACTTGAGCGAGGCCATAAGCGTCGGTCAAGTCTCGGTAGCACTCATTCATGTTAGCGAGCCCGGCCCCTCCCAAAGACCCCCTAAAATACGCTTAACTAACTTACCTAGTTACCTAGGTAACACACCGACCCGGGAGAGCGTGTCTGCCCTCACCTCTTCCTCAAGCCACCAAAATTCGGTGAACTGCTTTAAGGTATCGACAGTGTCCTTATCCGCATTTGCGGTATTAAAACGGAGGAGCCCCTGAGCATTAACGGCGTACCCGTCGTGGATGAGCCGCTTATCCCTCGCGACGCGGTGGCTGTGGTACAATACCGGCACACTATCTTTGCTTTGGATTAACCCTTTCATGGCTGCATGAAGAAATGCCTCAGGCGGACAAAGCCAGACCGGAGCGTACTCTCGTGGTACATTAAATTCGGGTAATAACCACCCGAGATTAGATTATTAGCGTTGGCCATCGCCCTTGCAACATGCCTTCTAATCACCTTAATTAGGAAATTGTCAATCCTATTCAATTGAGCCCCATCGTATAGGGTCTTGTTGGGATAATATTTTATGTACTCAGACTCGGGAGTTCTAAACAACCCTAGGCCCTTTCATAAACTACATTTGTTGTCAACTATTGCTTATGACTTTTATTTCTGAGAAATCTAAAGCTTCTTCTATTGTGTTATAAGGCAACTGTTGTTTATTTAAAATATTTGTAGCTAGTTTTATTTAATTTTTTTAATAAAATAAATGAATTGATCATGAATAGCACAGTGAATGGCATAATTAATATTTTCTATTTCTTCTTTTACAAGTTTAATTTTGTTTGAACATGTGTTATTACTTCGAAACTTGATTTATTCTCTTCTTTTAACAATTTCTGTATTTCATTTTGAATTTTAGTGATATTATTTATCCTTTCATTGTATAATTGATGTATGGCAACCTGCTTGTTATTATTTTGACCGTGGTGTAGTGGTAACATCATCGCTTGTCACCCTGTTGGTTCACGGTTCAAATCCTGATATCAAGAATCATCAACTTATTTACTTCGCATGAAATATATAAAAAGTCGATCAATTGCGAAAGCTAAGTCAACTCTACTGCGAAATCATAACACTGGCAGTAGAGTGGTCATATGGCTGAAAATGCAACTTGATCGCTATGATGACATCAGGAGGACGGAAAAAATACTGTGAATCATGAGCAACGACAAAAAGCAAAAACAAACAAGCTCCCCAGTTATCTGTTCGCTACTCTTGGAGTTTACCGAAACTTAATACCATCTGAGTTTAAAACCACTACATTAAATCTTTCATTCTCTCTCTCTCTTCTTCACAACGCCCGTGTCCTGTAATAGTATAATAGCACAGATAATAAAGTTACATAGATATCGCATGCAGAGCAAAAAAAAAAATTAATGATGAAGGGACGCTGTTCCCTCCTTAAATCTAAATTGTAATTAAAATTTATAGTTAAGTTTAGAAAATCTTTCATCTTTGTCACCAAAACGGAGAAGAACCTCTAGTAGTTCAAATATTTCTTGCGGTAGATGCAATAAATTATTCGGAAAATGCGCACAAGAGGAGAAAACAAATTCCGAATTGAAAAAAAATATATTAAGCTGCAGACTTAAAATTAAAAGCTTGAGAAGAAAACTTCGCTCTAAAACTAAAACTCATAACGCTCTACGAACTAGCAAAATATCAATTAGTTTATCATCGCAAATTCAAGTACTTGATTGATTTCAGAGCATTCAAAAATTTTGTGTGGTATATTGATGGGGCGAAATTGAACCAACTACGCCAGTTAGTTTTTAATTCATTTTTATTTAATTCTTTTTTTTAAACTTACATACTAGACAAAAATGATTAAATCTAAATTAAAACTAACATTTGTCTTAATCTAGCTTACTGGCTCTTAACGAGCACTCTAAACTTAACTATATCCTTATAATTACTGCCTTTCGGCCTTAAATCTATCAATTTTTGTATTTTGCGTTGTTTTTTAATTTCCAAGAAACTTGCTAAAAACTTGGACTCTTTATTATTTTGTTTTTCTTAAAACTACCTAAAACGACTTAAAACTACCTAAGCTACTTAAAATAAACTAAATATAATCAGGGTGATGAGCAATCTCTCGATTGGTCACTATCCCGATTGCGTCGATGGGTACCTGGCAGTCGCCAACATGGTGCACACGCGCCGCCGGGACTTGAGCGAGGCCATAAGCGTCGGTCAAGTCTCGGTAGCACTCATTCATGTTAGCGAGCCCGGCCCCTCCCAAAGACCCCCTAAAATACGCTTAACTAACTTACCTAGTTACCTAGGTAACACACCGACCCGGGAGAGCGTGTCTGCCCTCACCTCTTCCTCAAGCCACCAAAATTCGGTGAACTGCTTTAAGGTATCGACAGTGTCCTTATCCGCATTTGCGGTATTAAAACGGAGGAGCCCCTGAGCATTAACGGCGTACCCGTCGTGGATGAGCCGCTTATCCCTCGCGACGCGGTGGCTGTGGTACAATACCGGCACACTATCTTTGCTTTGGATTAACCCTTTCATGGCTGCATGAAGAAATGCCTCAGGCGGACAAAGCCAGACCGGAGCGTACTCTCGTGGTACATTAAATTCGGGTAATAACCACCCGAGATTAGATTATTAGCGTTGGCCATCGCCCTTGCAACATGCCTTCTAATCACCTTAATTAGGAAATTGTCAATCCTATTCAATTGAGCCCCATCGTATAGGGTCTTGTTGGGATAATATTTTATGTACTCAGACTCGGGAGTTCTAAACAACCCTAGGCAGGTCCTGAGACACTGTCTCTCAAACACCCAATTCTTTTCCATATAGGAAGGCGCTATATTGAACCAAATGGGACAGCCATAAGCAATAATCGGCCTTATAAGGGCCACGTAGCATATGACCTTTACTCTGGAAACAAGTTGACTGCTGCGAAACAGTCTCCTTGTCAGAGCATAGGTCCTCTTGGCCCCAGAAAGACAAGCATCCGCCAGTGGTTGTCCATTTTGTCCAATAATGGCTAATTTTCGCCAGTTTTTTCTGGTATCCCTAAAGGCCCTAGCCAATGGAGTTCTGAACAGGATTGTTACCGATTTTTGGAAATTGATTTTCAATTTCCAATCATCGCAATACCTCTTAATTTCATCGAAGTCACGCTGCAACAGGCTGTTGATGACCTCGACTTTTGGACCTGATCTGTACGCCACTAAATCGTCTGCGTAGGCTATAGCATGTCTGAGGGAACCCACCAGATCACTCGTGTAAATATTAAACAAGATCGGAGAATTCACCGCTCCCTATTGTAAGCCGTTTTTAATTTCAAAGACTTTGCTCGAAGTCACGTTGCCAGCTTTGACAACGAACTTCTTTCCCATAAGCATGTCATAAATCATATATAGCAATGGTTTTTGCATGCCCAACCTAGTCAGCTTATAGAAGAGCCCCTCCAACCATACGGTGTCGAAGGCCTTCTCAAAATCGACCAGGCAGGCCCCCGTGCATTGGTTCTTGCATTTGTGCCATTGAATGTCGGACACCAATTTCGACGCGGCATGAATCGTTTCATGCCCCGCTCTAAAGCCAAACTGATTGTCCGGAATAATCTTATTTTCTTCAGCCCACTTCAAAACATACTTTGCTAACATTCGGGAGTAAACTAATTGACCGAAGATTAGCCGGGTTGGTCCTATCTTTATCCCTTTTGGGGATAGGATGTACCACCGCCATTTTCCACTGCGCAGGTTAATATGCATTATTCAGCGCATTGTTAAATAGCATGGCGAAGATCTCAATCGCTTCTAGAGGCAGGTGTCTTAATACGACGTTTGGGACACCGTCAACTCCCGCCGACTTTTTATTTTTAAGTGACTCAAAGATACACAAGAGTTCATCTTTGCTCACGAACAACTGGGAATTTGTCCTTTCATCGGCGATTATGCCGTTTGCAAGGTTATCGTCATTGAATACGGTGAAACCGTTGTTCTCGGATCGCCAATTCTGCGTAGATAGGTGCGCAGATAAAAGTGGTTCCGAAAGGCCCTCTCTTCCAGGTCGTGATTACGGCGAACTGGGTTGTTCACAGTATACACGGTCTCGAAGAAAGCGCCCATCAAATCCACTCTCTCCTGCGGGTTTTCGACCATGTAAAAACCGTTGTTCGAGTCGGCACTTTCCGGACTTATGCCAGCAGTCAGTAGTGTCTGTCTGTTCTCGTTCATCCGAGGGATTCGGACACATGAAATGTCGTTATGATCTTTCCGCCTGAACAGTTTACTTAATTGTGGGAACATGTTCGGACTACTAGATTTTATAGCCCGAATTTTATTGCCCCAATAAAAACTTACAGATTTTCTGTAATTCTCCACTATCAACTATTTCAGGTTTTTGATCATCGCCTTCAGTGTCCTCATCTCGGGATCGTTCCTGTCAGTAAACTGTCTGTACAGCTGTTTAAGCCTCGAGAGAAGTCTACTTTTGTGTCTGTATAGAGCATCGATTGTCGCATTTCGATACTTCTCAGTTTGTTCTTCGTCAGTGGAACGTCCTACCTTAGGGATAGTCCGCTCCATTGTCCGTTTGATGATGACGATCATTTGCAATAAATGGTTGTCGATTTCATCGTTTGTCAAGTTCCTGTTTGTCGGTGGGTTGATCTCACTCGAACGTATAACCCTGGAGAAGCGCGACCATTGTGCTCTTCGATAATCGAAGGAGCGCACTTGGTCGTACTCCTCCAGCTGCGTTTGTTCGTTCGGGATCCGTATTACTACGGTGAGTCCATAGTGGTCACTATCGTACTCGACCATTCGTAAATAGTTCCGCGTTCGTCGATCTGTGTCTGTCAGTTCTAGTCTTTCGTCAACTAGCGCTAAGTCCAAGAAACAACCTTCTCTAGGGAAAGACGAGAAATCCGTCGCGTACAACTCAATTGTACTCAATCATATTATGACGTCACCAGTCGTGCAACTGGTTGCCCCTAGGGTTCGGAGTATCATTTCCCCATGCCTCCTGTTTAGCATTAAAGTCTCCACCCAAAAAGTAATAATTGTCCTCCGATTGAAGCTGTAAGCAACGAAAAAGTGTCTCGAGCTCATTTAAAAATATAATGGGTTGGGGTGCGTCAAGTGCGTAAAGTGACACCACATACACTCGCCTCTGGGTATGGAGGGGAATGCACACGATGCACGCTTCCAACACCTGGAACCTACGCATGTCCTTGCTATATATGACCCTATGGCGCAAGCCTTTGCGTATTAAGATACCGACACCGCCTCCTTGTGTGGAGTGGGGCCGATCTCTTCTAACTACCTTGTAATTTCTATAGCCTACTTTGTGCTTCGGAGTTAGCTTAGTTTCGCTAACCAAAAGTACATCTGGCTTTTCGGCTTTCAACAGATGGGAAGATTGATTCTTCTCTCGATCCTGATCATTGAATTAACATTCAACGCAGGGATCTTTAGTTTTACCTCGTCCAGCATACCCATCATATTTATGGCGCGGTTGACTCAGCAAACAGCGTCGAATAGATAACGTCTATTCGAGCCGCTTGCTCATTTAACTGATTCTGGAATTTGTCGATCTCTCCCCATGCTTGTGGTCCCTGTTGTACTTAACACATCTAAACTGCATATGGCAGTTAGCTGCGGCGTGCCCGAACCTCTGGCAGCGCATTCACTGAAGTACACGATCTGACCTTTTTAGCTTTTCCCAACGTACTGCATGATAGTACAGGAACCTGATCCTTTTCAGACTATCGATTTTGCTGTCGGGGGTTAGTTGAACCAAAAAGAATGGTAATTTGCGGCTACCACCCCTCTCCTCAGGTGAGGAAAACGGCTTGACCCCCACGAACTTAAGGTGGTCGCGCTCATAATTCTTGAGCTCCTTCTCGAGCTCGTCCGTTTTAACATTTGGGTCGATACCCTTAAGCAGCACCGTTTGCATTTGTTCTCCCTTTGGCGTATAAGTAAAGTATTCGGCCTCTGCTTTCTCCAGAGTGGTGCGTACCTTTTTATACTCCTCCATATTATTGCACATTATGATGTGTTTATCGGCGTTTAGCCTTTTTATACAAAAATCTTTACTTACTAATCTACATAATTAAGGGTGGCTGTGGTGTAGTGGTAACATCAACGCTTGTCACGCTCTTGGTTCAAGGTTCAAATCCTGATCTCAACAATCATCTATTTATTTCGTCTGAAATAAATAAAAAAGTCGATCAATTGCGAAAGCTTAGTCAACTCTACTGCGAAGGCATAACACTGGCAGTAGGGTGGTCAAATGGCTTAAATGCATCTTGATCGTGATGATGACTTCAGATGGAGGAAAAAAAAAATACTGTGAATCATGACCAACGACAAAAAGCAAAACAAACAAGCTCCCCAGTTATCTGGATGCCACCGTTGGAGTTTACTGAAACTTAATACCACACAAGTTTCAAACCCACTACACCAATCTTTCTCTCTCTCTCAATTTCTACAAAGGCCCGTGCCCTGAAATAATTTAATGGTATTCATATCCCATTTGGCGCGCGCAAATTATAAAAAAAATAAATAAATAATAATCTAATGCTATCACTATTGTCTAAATAACTTGCATTGATAGGTGGGACTTTCACTTTTCTTTGCTGCTGTTGTTGTTGTTGCTGTTGCTGCAGAAGTTGCTGTTGCTGCTGCGGTTGCTGTTGCTCCTTCTGTTGTTGCTGTTGTTGTTGCCGCGGCTGTTTGCGTGCCAGCTGCTGATTCTGTTGTTGCTGTTGCTTTTGTTGCTGGTTTTGCTGAGACTGTTGCTGCTTCTGCTTCTGGTTTTTGTTTTGTTTTTGTTGCTGCTTTTTCTGCTGCTTAGTAAGCTCTTGTTGTTCCTGCTGTTTCGGCTGTTGTTGTTTTTGTTTTTGCTGCTGTTGTTCAGCTTGAATTTTCATCAGATTTTGTTGTTGTTGCTGGATTTTTTGCTAGCGCAACTTCTCCCTCTTCTCGAGGAGCTCTTTAATCACCCGATCGAGCTGGGCTTCCTCGTCGTCTTCGTCTTCCTGTTGTTGTTGTTGTTGTGCTGGTTCATTTTCGGCGTCCAGTAACTCTATAAATGAGTTACCTTCGCCCACGTACCGGCACTCTCCCCCTTCAGACTCGTACGAGTAGCTGAGGCCATCGTGGTAGTCATCAGTCTCAGCTTCTGACGTCAGTATTGAATCGCTTGACTTTGCTATTCTTTTGGCCGACAAATTCGGCTTCTGTTTTATTCGTCGTCGCCGAATAGATTTCATCACCTACGCCAGAGTGAGAGACACGTGGACCTCACTATAAACCAACACCCCAAGAGTACACTGGTGAATTCAATCTATGACTTCCCGCTATGTATTCAAATGAAATAATTTAATAATCCACTTCTGTAGGCCAGCAAAAGCAACAAGCAGTTTGTTGTTCCAACCAAATTTGAAAGAACATCATGTCTTATGCACGATTCGAACGAGTTCGATCAAACTGGGACCTAGTAGTAAATACCTTTCGCCTGAAAAAGTGACATATTTTTTTACTCTGCATATCTATGTAACTTTATTATCTATGATAAGGAATCCTATTTATAGGATATTTATCCTATTTGAATTTAAAGAAGGTTTTGTTATGCGCGGTTTCAAGTTATGCAAGAGATTTTTAATTTGTTGCAACTCATGTGATATTAAAGGGAATAGGTATGGTTTTGGGTTGATTCAAGGTTAAAGGCTGAGGTTATTGTGGATATGAATTGGTCGTATTGGTCCAAGTCGATGACGTGTATTAGTTTGAATTTTCCGTTTGTGTAATGTGAGAAGTTACTATTTGTGAGTTCGAAAAGTCCAATATTTGAATAGTTGCTTGACAAGTGCAAAAGGCTAGGCTCTAGGGTTAATTTCTAATATTACTTTCGTGCACTACTTTGCCAGATTCGGTTATTACTGTAGAATTCTTATTTTTCTTAACTATTTTTTCGGTATCTGCATGTTATTATTTTTAACATAAATAACTTGTCCTATTTGATAGTCTTTAATCGATTTCACTTGTTATGGTATTTCGTGTCCTTGTCCTGTTTAATTCTAAGTCTTTCAATGTTAGTCAACCGTGTCTTTTCAAATTGTTCGGGGTTTAGTCTGGGTATTCGTCCGTAAGTTCGTTCTATTGGTTTCTTACCTATGGTTGAATGGATAGTGGAGGGCTCGTTCCAGAAATTACTCAAAAGACCGTGGAGGTCGACTTATATAAGTGAAAGGTTGGTGATCGGTAAAAATTTTCACTTTTTGGTATCCGTAGAGGAAGTTCTTTAATAAAACTAATGACCATATAATCACGAGCATTTCTTTCTCGTTCGTTGAATAGTGTTCTTCTGTCTTGTTTAGCGTTCTCGAGAGGAATGTGATCGGTTTGCCATTTTGAGAGAGAACTGCCCCGATAGCATAGCCCGAAGCATCTGAAAAAATTCGAATTCATTATTTAAGTTGATGTATTACAGAACTACTTCTGCCGAAATAAGTGAACTTTAGTGATTGCTTCCAAGTCTTCTTTGTCTAAGTGAATAGGTTTGTTTTTTGAAAGGTTTTTGGACACTCGTCCATCTTCCCCTCTTCAGAGGGATGTCAGGGCCTTCCCAAGTTTTGCGTAGTCCTTTATAAAGCGGCGATAATATCCTGACATACCGAGAAATGAACGGAGATCTTTAAGGGTTTTGGGGGCGGGTCGATCAACAATCGCCTGGGGTTTCTTGGGATTGGTTTTAATGCCATCTCTACCGGTGACAAAGCCTAGGAATTCTATTTCTTCTTGAAAGAATTCGCACTTGTCCAACTGAATTTTCATATTGGCGGCTTCTAGGGTTTTGAGCACTCTTTCCAGATTCTTAAGATGTTCAATCTCATTTTTTCCGAAAATGACGATATCATCGGTATAAATATAGTAACACTTTCCGATGTGTTGCTCTAGAATGTCGTCCAAAGGTCTTAGAAAAATGGAAGGAACATTCTTTAGCCCAAAGAGGAGACGAGTGAATTCGAATTTCCCGCTATTCACGGAAAAGACAGTTTTTTCAATATCAGATTCTTTGAGCGGGATCTGATGAAAGCCACTTTTGAAATCAACTATAGTAAACCACTTATTTTTGTCAAAGCTGGCAAGAACTACGTTAATCTCGGGAATCGGGTATCTGTCTGCTAACAGAGTTTAGCTAACGGTAGTCGATCACCATGCGATATTTTCTTTCTCCGGAGGCATCCATTTTTTTTGGAAACGACCCAAGCTGGAGAGTTGTAAGGCGATTTAGATGGTCTAATGATTGCATCTTTTAATACTCGTAGGTCATTTATTTGTTTTTCAAATTCTTCTTTCAGTACCATCGGGTATGGGTATGATCTCGAATAAATGGAATCGTTCGAATTTCTTCTTTTACGGTGGTGGTGTAAGTCAGTTTCTTGTCAGGATCAGAAAAGAGATTATGACAGTCGTTAGTTATGCAAGTGAGTTTATCCGATTGTTCTTTGCTCATGTGAGAAGTTCTTTGAGTAACGTTATTAATTAATTGTGAAATGTGCTGTTTAAGTGATATTGATATATTTGGTTAATGTAACTTTCTTTGGTACGAATGACGGCGTTTAATTTTCTCAATGTATCATTGCTGTCGAACAAAATGAGGCTGGGGAGAATGAAAAATTTAATATTATCTGTATCATGGCCAAATAATTCGACAAAGGAGTGGTGTGTAATTTTTACGTTCCCTCCGATTGTTTAGCGTAGAAACGTCTTTCATTCGGAAGAGGATTCCTGATATGTCGGGTGTAATATAGACTTCATTAGATCCCGTATCTTAGTATCTCTTCGCTTCTTGCGATATGTTCGAAGTAAGGAACCGGAGAGGGCCTTTGTCTAAAAAATAGATATCGTCGACTTGTTCCGGTTCGTTAAAGTAAGGGTCATCGTGTGAGTTGATATAATCGGTTAATGTCTGCTCATGTTCACTCTCGCACGTTATGCTTGCTATTAAAAGCCAATTAAAACTGTCTTCTAAAAAAATTTTGGCTAAGGCTGATGAGGTCACTAAATGTGTTGAGGGCCTAAGTAGTGTCGTTGAAAGTACTAGTGAACTAAACAACTTAAAGTTTAAAAATATCGATAAGCAACTCGTGGTGTTAAGTGAATCCACTTTAAAGAAATCTAGCGACGCGCTTACCAAAATACACCTTTCTAAAATGACTGGTTCTCTCTCCACCGTAGATATGCGCATTGACGAACTTAACTTATCTTTACGTAACTCTATTCAAGCGGATATACATCTTTTAACAGAGTCCTTGTCTAGTAACTTCCTTTAATTGAATCGTTGACCGCTCAAATAACTACTCTTATGAACCGCGTATATGACCACCTTTGCTTAAGTTCTCTGAGTGATGAATCGGCTTCCACCAGGCTTGCTATCACCGAAATCACAGAGGAACAGAAGTTCGCATCCAGCAAATTAGACCTAATCTCTTGTGAAAAACAGCTATCTAACAACATATCCCTGCATGATGAACTCTATAAAGCTAACATCGATCTCAGCCTAACTACTGCACTGTCTGACTCTCGACCGTCCCCACCTACTGCCGCTACTACACTTCAAACCATCAAACAATTGGGCACAATTTGGACCTTATCGGAGTGGAACAGTAGAATTCACAAACTTAAAGAACGCTTATCTACCACTGGGTCAATAAAGAATACAAATCTTACTGCCTACCTAATAAATAACATTCCGAAACAAGCTAACGCATTCCGGATTATCAACCTTTTCAAAAAAATGTCTGCATCACTGGTATCTGGTATTAAATGCCGAGCGGTTCGACCAAAGTCCATAAACTGTCGATCCTTTAGGGATTTGTTACCTCAAAATTATGACTCGCTCATCCACTCTCTAAGAAATGAACTCTCTCTGGGAAAGATGACAATGATCTGTATAGTTAAGTTAATTAATATGCATAATAATAAGAATACTAGCTCTATAATTAACTCCAGATCTAAGCTTATTCCCCCCACCAATTCATCCAACAACTCTAAACCCTCCAATAATAACTGGTCTTTCCTAATTTTAATTCTGCTACTAAATTGCCCAACATGAAGCGAGTTTCATTCGGCATTTCGCCTGTTCCAACTCCCTCTCCCTCACCAAACACCAAGGACACTCCCCCAGCCAACTATCCTTCATTCTCACACTCGTCCATCTTCCCCTCTTCAGAGGGATGTCAGGGCCTTCCCAAGTTTTGCGTAGTCCTTTATAAAGCGGCGATAATATCCTGACATACCGAGAAATGAACGGAGATCTTTAAGGGTTTTGGGGGCGGGTCGATCAACAATCGCCTGGAGTTTCTTGGGATTGGTTTTAATGCCATCTCTACCGGTGACAAAGCCTAGGAATTCTATTTCTTCTTGAAAGAATTCGCACTTGTCCAACTGAATTTTCATATTGGCGGCTTCTAGGGTTTTGAGCACTCTTTCCAGATTCTTAAGATGTTCAATCTCATTTTTTCCGAAAATGACGATATCATCGGTATAAATATAGTAACACTTTCCGATGTGTTGCTCTAGAATGTCGTCCAAAGGTCTTAGAAAAATGGAAGGAACATTCTTTAGCCCAAAGAGGAGACGAGTGAATTCGAATTTCCCGCTATTCACGGAAAAGACAGTTTTTTCAATATCAGATTCTTTGAGCGGGATCTGATGAAAGCCACTTTTGAAATCAACTATAGTAAACCACTTATTTTTGTCAAAGCTGGCAAGAACTACGTTAATCTCGGGAATCGGGTATCTGTCTGCTAACAGAGTTTAGCTAACGGTAGTCGATCACCATGCGATATTTTCTTTCTCCGGAGGCATCCATTTTTTTGGAAACGACCCAAGCTGGAGAGTTGTAAGGCGATTTAGATGGTCTAATGATTGCATCTTTTAATACTCGTAGGTCATTTATTTGTTTTTCAAATTCTTCTTTCAGTGCCATCGGGTATGGGTATGATCTCGAATAAATGGAATCGTTCGAATTTCTTCTTTTACGGTGGTTGTGTAAGTCAGTTTCTTGTCAGGATCAGAAAAGAGATTATGACAGTCGTTAGTTATGCAAGTGAGTTTATCCGATTGTTCTTTGCTCATGTGAGAAGTTCTTTGAGTAACGTTATTAATTAATTGTGAAATGTGCTGTTTAAGTGATATTGATATATTTGGTTAATGTAACTTTCTTTGGTACGAATGACGGCGTTTAATTTTCTCAATGTATCATTGCTGTCGAACAAAATGAGGCTGGGGAGAATGAAAAATTTAATATTATCTGTATCATGGCCAAATAATTCGACAAAGGAGTGGTGTGTAATTTTTACGTTCCCTCCGATTGTTTAGCGTAGAAACGTCTTTCATTCGGAAGAGGATTCCTGATATGTCGGGTGTAATGTAGACTTCATTAGATCCCGTATCTTAGTATCTCTTCGCTTCTTGCGATATGTTCGAAGTAAGGAACCGGAGAGGGCCTTTGTCTAAAAAATAGATATCGTCGACTTGTTCCGGTTCGTCAAAGTAAGGGTCATCGTGTGAGTTGATATAATCGGTTAATGTCTGCTCATGTTCACTCTCGCACGTTATGCTTGCTATTAAAAGCCAATTAAAACTGTCTTCTAAAAAAATGATTGGCTAAGGCTGATGAGGTCACTAAATGTGTTGAGGGCCTAAGTAGTGTCGTTGAAAGTACTAGTGAACTAAACAACTTAAAGTTTAAAAATATCGATAAGCAACTCGTGGTGTTAAGTGAATCCACTTTAAAGAAATCTAGCGACGCGCTTACCAAAATACACCTTTCTAAAATGACTGGTTCTCTCTCCACCGTAGATATGCGCATTGACGAACTTAACTTATCTTTACGTAACTCTATTCAAGCGGATATACATCTTTTAACAGAGTCCTTGTCTAGTAACTTCCTTTAATTGAATCGTTGACCGCTCAAATAACTACTCTTATGAACCGCGTATATGACCACCTTTGCTTAAGTTCTCTGAGTGATGAATCGGCTTCCACCAGGCTTGCTATCACCGAAATCACAGAGGAACAGAAGTTCGCATCCAGCAAATTAGACCTAATCTCTTGTGAAAAACAGCTATCTAACAACATATCCCTGCATGATGAACTCTATAAAGCTAACATCGATCTCAGCCTAACTACTGCACTGTCTGACTCTCGACCGTCCCCACCTACTGCCGCTACTACACTTCAAACCATCAAAAAATTGGGCACAATTTGGACCTTATCGGAGTGGAACAGTAGAATTCTACTACCTACCTAATAAATAACATTCCGAAACAAGCTAACGCATTCCGGATTATCAACCTTTTCAAAAAAATGTCTGCATCACTGGTATCTGGTATTAAATGCCGAGCGGTTCGACCAAAGTCCATAAACTGTCGATCCTTTAGGGATTTGTTACCTCAAAATTATGACTCGCTCATCCACTCTCTAAGAAATGAACTCTCTCTGGGAAAGATGACAATGATCTGTATAGTTAAGTTAATTAATATGCATAATAATAAGAATACTAGCTCTATAATTAACTCCAGATCTAAGCTTATTCCCCCCACCAATTCATCCAACAACTCTAAACCCTCCAATAATAACTGGTCTTTCCTAATTTTAATTCTGCTACTAAATTGCCCAACATGAAGCGAGTTTCATTCGGCATTTCGCCTGTTCCAACTCCCTCTCCCTCACCAAACACCAAGGACACTCCCCCAGCCAACTATCCTTCATTCTCACACTCTTAACCCTGTTTCCCCCTCATCGTCAGCCCCACCTAGATCTTCTAACCTACCAGCTTCAAATGCCGGCGCCACTAACTTCACCATCACATCACCTCTCTTTTTAGTTCCGCTGGTTTCACCCACAGTTAAACTTATGAAACAATTTGCAATTTCTACGTAATCTCACGTTTGAGAGATTGAAAAATGTACGAAAATGTCCGTATTTATCTTACCTACCTTCACGATAAAGGTGACTCCGTCTGTATTGATGGAAAAACTAATACCAACATTAAGGTCTCCATCTCTCAAGAGGGTCTCCCTACTGACAAGAATGCTTTGATGAATACATTTGTTTAGTTCCATGAGAGTCTCAATATACCACCTATTAGTGTAGCAAACGATCTTTCGTCTTTTGTATCTTACATCAACTTCAAACGTAGGTCCCACCTCCAAAGAACTCGCGCCTACCGTGATAATCAGTTATCTTCTCACTCTCCTCCTCCTGATAAAGTTTCAACCCCAAACCTTTATTACCAGAACGTGAGAGGTCTACGACCTAAAATCTCCTCTGTGTTTCTTAACTCTCAAAACCTCCCCTACGATATTTTGCTCTAACTGAAAAGATCTTATCTTCTAATCTCATGAATAATGAGCTATTCATCTCTGATTTCGTTATCTTCTGCGTCAATTGAAAGATGACGATTCCTTTGCTCGTGGAGTTCTTTTGGGGATACATAACAGATTAGACTCAACTTTTGTTAAATCCTCGTCAAAATCACCTTCCCAAATAGTAACATCTACACACTGTGTTCCTACATTCGCCCTTCTCAACCAATCTATTACTATCAGCTTGCCGTAGATGCGATCGATTCCCTATGTGACATTGTAGACCCCTTCGACGACGTCCAAATTAGTGGCAGTACAAGCAACTTAGGTAGACAACTAGACTAAATCTTCTCAACCGATGCCGCCAATTGCATAGTAACTGCCAGCAACCATCTTCTTTCCACATTAGGTCATTTCCACCCACTTCTACTCGTAACGTTTTCATACGACAACTTAAGTCCAATTCTTCACTGTGAGAACTCATATAGCTTTAATTTTCGTAAGGCAGATTTCGCTAAACTTAATAATCTTCTCAGTAACATTACCTTTAGTCCTATCAAAGTTAATATCATCGATAATGCCTAGTGCATTTTTACTATCAAATTTTCACCTGGCTCATTCAATCAGTCCCTTTTGTGTCTCAGAAGAACTTTACGTCAGCTCCGCCATGGTATAATAAAGAGTTACGCTCACTTCGTAACAAAAGAAACAAAATATGGCAAGCATTCCTCAAATCTCGATCTGACTCTGATTTTTCCCATTACCAACACCTCCACTCCCAATTCTCTGAACTCTGTGAATATCTTTACATCGAATATCTTGACAGAATGCAATCCACGCTAATGAATGACCCCAAACGTTTCTACCACTTCATTAATGCCAGGCGGAAATCTGATAGCTACCCATCCACTTTGAAATTTGCTAATAAATTCTCGGCAGACCCTAAAACAATCGCAAACCTGTTCGCTCATTCTTACAGCCAATCGTTTACGGATCACGTTACTTAGAACTTAGACAACTGTCCCCAAACCTCGGCGTCGTTAGTAGATAAGATCAACAAACTAAAGGGCGAATACTCCCCCAGCCCTGATGGCCTGCAAAATCCGTGAACTACTTAGTCCAACCCTCAGTTCCAACTATCTATTTCGCAGCCAGTTTTCCCCAAAATCTGGAAATTTTCGTATATAATCCCCGCTTATAAAAAAGGTTGTAAAAGTTAAATATCCAACTACCGGCCAATTGCTAAACTGTCCTGCATACCTAAGCTCTTTGAGAGTATTGTTTATGACACAATGTTTTTTCACTTTCAGACTATCCTTTCACCGAACCAGCATGGATTCCTTAAGGGCAGATCAAAAACCACCAACCTTACCGAGTTTGTATCTAGCACTCTGTGCGTTTTGGAAGATGGTAATGAAGTCGATGTAGTTGCTACCGATTTCAGCAATGCCTTCGACAAAATTTCACTTTCAATCATTCTCCTCAAATTTAATGCTCTTGGTTTTCAATCGGGGTTTATCTCATGAATCAAATCTTACTTGAAAAAATGCCAATATCAAGTCCTCTTCAGATCTTCAATTTCTGACCCTATTAAAGCCACATCGGGAGTCCCTCAAGGTAGGTTAGGTTAGGTTAGGTAGATGGGTCCCTTGTGACAAATAGAGTCACTGCTCACTTAGACCAACAAATTCGGGTCCATTGTGCCCAATCGTTTAACCCTGGAAACGTTAAGAGTCCACTGTTAGAACCACCCAATGATAAAAATCTCAGGAGGACCGTAAGTTCTATATTACCTAAGTCCTCCAATTCCGAGAAGAAGTAACTTCCGAGAGTCCTCATTCTTGTAACGGATAGGGCGGGACAATCATACAGCAGGTGACGAACTGATTCAATTTCTTCTTCGTCCCTGCAGCTTCTACAGTAGTCGTTATGTAGCTCCGCGTGAACTTCAATGGCACAATGACCAGTAATTATTCCAGAAACGACCCGTGTATTACAACGACTAAGTTTCACCAGAGTTCAAAGGCCGGCCATAGCGCCCTGGCCGTTGCCCATGTTTCCAGATGAATCCATCGTCTATTTGCTCGATCGGTAGTTTCGTCTTCTATTTTCTTTCGTAGGGAACTGATTGGGGCTACTACAAAAGGGAGGGCCCGCGATAAGTGCAGCGCCGACCCTTTCCTAGCAAGCTCGTCAGCCCTTTCATTTCCTTCGATATCCATGTGCCCTGGAACAAAGCAAAGGGTCAGCGCATTGGCTCTGGATATTCCATTTAAAACCAATTTGCAGGTTCTCACAAGTATTGATCTATTTACAGCAGAGTCCAGAGGCTTAATGGCAGCCTGGCTGTCTATATAGACAGTAATCGTTTTACCAACGATATTACTCTCACGTATAATTTCCGCAGCCTGTATGATGGCTGTGGTTTCGGCCTGAAAGACGCTGCAGTCGTCGGTTATTCTAAAGGAGTTGTTTATTCCTAGGGCCTCACAATAAATTCCGCCTCCCGTGCCAACGTCCATCTTAGAACCGTCGGTACAGAACGCCAGTTCCTTTTTCTTCATGGTTCCCAGGTTCCTCCAGTGCATTCTGTCAGGAATTCTTATGTTGAATCTCCTTTCAAATGCTAGCGTAGGGGTCATGAAATCAGTTTCCGCCTATCTGCTGGTAGTTCCCCATCCGGATAAAATGGAGGCATGGCCGTAAAGGCTCGATGACCACAATCGGCCTTCTCTTAATCTTACAGCGGTTTTAGCCGCCAGACGGTTACAGTATATATCACGCGGAATGAAACTGAGCATGGTTTCCATTGCCGCTGTAGGTGTTGTTCTTATTGACCCCATGACCCCAATACACGCTCTAGGTCGGTGAGGTTTGAAAGCTGATATTGCTTCTCAAGAACCATCCACCAAACTAGTGAGAATGGGTTTTACGACCGCTGTGTGTATATCCAGTACCCCACAGCTGGTTTGAATCCCCACGTGTTGATGAATGCCTTTTTGCAAGAATAGAAAGCTACGCTAGCTTTTTTGATGCGTTCGCCAGTGTTATCCTTTCACTTCAGTTTGAAATCTAAAATTGCGCCCAGGTATCGAGCTGAACTTGAGATACTTGGTTCAATACCACCGGTGTTTGGGGGTCTGAAAAGAACTACCTCCGTCTTTGAGGGGTTCACTCCCAGCCTTTTGCTGCTGACCCAATCATTCACTAGTTGTAGTGCAAAATTTAGTCTTTTTCTTAGGACTGGAGGGAATTTTCCCGAAATCAGGATGACCACATCGTCGGCATAGGCCGTCGCGTTAGAGCCGTTTTCCTTCAGTATCACCAAGATCTCATCCACTACGAGGAGCCATAATAAAGGAGATAGAACTCCGCCTTGGGGGGTTCCTCTGCAGATGCTTCTCCGGATGGTTACATCCCCTAGCATTGAAAATATAACCCTCGATTGAAGCATCTGTGCAATCCAATTGCAGAGACCATGTTTAAATGAGCTCTGTGTAGGCTGTTCAGGATCGCGTCAGTGTTTACGTTGTTAAAAGCCCCTTCAATGTCTAGGAACGCCCCGAGAGTGAACTCTTTAAAGTGGAAGGATCTTTCTATACTTGATATCACCCCGTGTAGCTCAGTATCTACCAATCTGTCGCAGATGTATGCGTGTTGTAATTAAGATAGGTAATTATCGCCAATCACGTTTCTTATGTATACATCTATTAAACGTTCCAGTGTTATTAGCATAAAAGACGACAACTGATAGGTCTCTGGTCTTTTGCGTTTGTGTGGCTCGCTTTCACCGCTTTGGGAATAAATACGACACGCACCTCCCACCATGCTTTAGGAACATATCCCAGCTTAAGGCATCCTGTGAAAATGCGCTTGAGCCATGGAATGGCAATATCCACTGACTCTTGCAGCATCACAGGTCGAATGTTATCCATTCCTGGTGCCTTATATGGAGCAAATGATTTAATTGCCCATGCTATCTTGTCATCATCTATTATATTCCTCACGTCTTCCGCGCTTATTTCCGGTGTCGTCTCTGAAGTGGGTAGATCATCTTCGGAGATCGATGTACATCCGGGAAAATGAGTACTCAATAGTATATCCAGCGTTTCCTCTAGTGACTCTGCCCAGGTACCATCACCTTTCCTAATATTAGATGCCGGCGTTGGTGTCTTGGCCAGAATCTTCCGTAAGCGGGACGCTTCGTTTGTTGATTCTATAGATACGCAAAAGGACCTCCAGGAGTTCTTCTTTGCGAACCTAATCTCTTTCTTGAGCAACTTTACGCTTTCTTTATAGGTTGACCAATCAACGACCCCCTCTTTTGCGAGGTTCCATCCTACTCTTGAAATACGAATGAGTTCCGCTATTTTATCGCTCCACCATGGTGGACTCTTTTTACCGCTATGCCCACTAATCGGACAGGATTTCTCGAAAGATTGCGTTAGAGAGTCGGTCAGTACATCGACTGCGTTGTCAACTGCTTCTATAGAGTCCTCGGTGAAGTGATTCACCGATTTCCTTAGTTCTCTCTTGAATTTCTCCAGTTAGCCCTACGCGGATTTCTAAAAGTACCTTTCCGACAAGTAGATAGTTGTAGTTTGAAGAGTATACAACAATGATCTGATAGTGACGCCTTGTCGGAGACTCTCCAGTCAACAACTTCAACAGAGCTCTGTTCTGAAACAAACGTAATATCCAAGATTTCCTTTCTAGTAGACGTTATAAAGGTGGGGTCATTGCCTCTATTACATATAATAAGATTGGATTCTAGAATATAGTTAAACAAAACTTCGCCTCTGGCATTGATATCTGTGCTACCTCACAAAGTGTGGTGAGCGTTAGCATCACATCCCAAGACTAAGTTTTCTTACCTTTTTGAGACGCTGATATGAGCGACCTCAGGTCTTCCGAGGGGAAGTTGATGCCGTCATCGTAAGGTAGGTACGCAGACCCCACCGTGCAGTTCCCGTTCACCCCTCTCAAGTTCACCACAGTCAAGTCGCCGGAGCTGAAATGAGACTGCATTACAATTTGAAGACTCTTTTTAGCCACGATACAAGTCCTAACCTTGCCAGCGTCGCTTCTATAATATATATTATAGACTTGTGACCCTAATCCCATCACGTGATTGTTGAGAATCCACGGTTCCTGGATTAGGGCCAGATCCAGCTGCTCCTTCATTAGAAGCAGCCTCAAGTTGTCGGAGGCGACTGTACTATGACGGAGGTTGATTTGGAATACCTTCATTGGTTGTCTCAATTTCAACTTCCATAGCATCAGTCGGCCCATTGCCTGTTGAGTCCGCTTAAGGAGTTTCAGAGTTACTTCTACCGCTCCATAGAACAGCTTCAACTGTTTATCTTCCAGAAGTGAGGCCGGAGGTTCATTCATGAGGATGATGAATCCCTTAGTCCCATTCTTCGATTCTTCATCCACAACGACCTCCCAGCTCTTCATATCAGTAGAAGGGTTCTGGGCTTTTAGGAAGCTGAGGATCTCTGTTTTGTCCACACCCCAGTCAGAAACACAGAGCTTTCCCTTGGGTATGGCTGGGATTTCATCGGGAGGTACCGCTCGCAGTGCAGCCCCTTCCCATAGTTTAAAACCGCGAACCGTGGCTTTCGCAAATTCAAGCGATAACTGGTCTTTACAGTCTATCAGAATGACTCCACGATACCACTTCACTCTCCCGAATGTGGGTGCAGTTCCACCAGTATTCTTTCGAATACGGTCAAAGACTGCTCTAGCTAAGGCTTTCTCAATCATTTGACCGCGTTCATGTTGCCAGGTATGGACACCGTACTACGAAATCTATATCTTGCGATTCGAAGCTGTCCAGCGTAGGTTCATCCGCTTTGCTTTACGTTGTCTTCTTGGATTGCTAGCTACAATTTGCCCCCATATGCTGACCATTTGAAACTAATCAATTTAAAGCCTCTCGATAAACGTCCCGAAGTTGCTGACATCTTGTTTTTTCATCAGTTATTAGCTGGTAACATTGATTCCCGCGCGCTGCTGCATATGATTTCTTTCAACACCAAACCACGCAACCTCAGCTCCTCACCCCTCTTCCGTCTTATTCCTCACCGCACCAATTATGGATACCGTGAACCAATGTCTAGAATGCTCCGCAGAGCTAATCACATGCAATCCGTTTTTGACTATCACAATAGCAGACCCTCCCTGAGAAACGCCCTTCATTCCTTTAATTAGTTTAATTATTTTTAGTTTATTTTTAGTTTAGCTTTATGTTCTCGCTTGTATTAAGCTTAAATAAATAAACAAGTAAATGGTTTTGGACTTCTTGATCTACCTCCCTTTCGTATT
Source organism: Pocota personata (assembly GCA_963082735.1). NCBI lineage: Eukaryota > Metazoa > Arthropoda > Insecta > Diptera > Syrphidae > Pocota > Pocota personata. The sequence goes on from OY720432.1 coordinate 29,139,965, forward strand.
CCTCCAATGTCTTCTCATCTGGATCAGGCCCTTTGGTGTGGTAGACTCTCTGCACTTTGCATGGCTGATGGATCTGTTGTGTATGTTGGCGTCTCTGTGGAACAAACTGATGATTACGAGGTCTATTCTAGTAGTTGAGCTTTTGAGATTTGATGGGATAGTCAACGTCCATTGGCTTAGGAGGTAGTGGGTGTTGATTTGCTGGTGGTCGTTGCTGTACATACTGGTATTGCGGTTGATTTGTCGTTCCCTATAGAACTAAACTAGTTGAGCATTCCGAGAGTTCACAGGCTCACGGATACAAGTAATCTAGGCAGGTCGCCTTTCAACTCTCTGGTGAGGGTATCGAGTGCTTTGTCCCGGTAACACTGAGTCGTGTTGTTCATCGATTCTTGACTCATATCCATTGATCGTAACTTATTTAGGATAAGCAAAAGGTGGTGCTAGACGGCCTAATCAAATTCAGGAATCGTACTACTACCTTGTACCAAAGTTGTCATTTGCTACTCGAGGGTTCCTTAAACCGTCTTGTCGGCATAGTGTAGGGTAACACATTTTGACATATTTCCCAATTTAGTGGGTGTTATAAGATTCTAGGGCGACGTCTGCGTAGCCCGTAATCTTATTTGTGATAACCGAAAGGATCAAATAATACTTGGGGGTACCTTTCAAATGTTCATAGATTTTGAGTATCCTATCGACACTCTTCTTCCATGAGTTGAATTTATCTGGCTGCCCAGAGAATTCCCTCAGGCTTATTACCACATCGGGTATTTCGTCCATGTTGGACAAACTCCTATCGCTAGCCAGGTTTATTGGCTGGGCTATGTCGTTGTTAATATCGGACGCGGGGTTTATGATAGAGTTAAAGAGTTGGCGTCCATGTATTTGAAGGGTTTCAGTCACTAGTTGTAATATCAGCTATATCATGTCTTTACTGATTGCATTGGGAGCAGGTTGAGAAGCTGCAGCGTTAACGGTAGGCAATTCTAGACGAGCTGGTCGTTTTAAGTTATTAGGGTTTGACATTTTTCAAAAGATATTTTTATTAATTGAGAGAATTACTTGTTCGAATAATGAACTTATTTGCTTTTAGGAAAATAATAAAAAAAACAAATTCATTAAATGTATAATTTGGAACATATTGTAATATGCGAGCTACGGCTCGAGTAGATAAAACAATATTCTGTGAAAATATTTCTTTATTTTCTAGTCTATAGAACAATTCAGGTTCACACTATACTATTCTTCGCAATTCTTTTGTTACAATGTCTCTTTATTCTCAAATCACTTATCTCCTTTCAATTACTTAATTCACAAATCCAAACTAATTACTTCTTCTTGTTAACTCTCAAATTTCAATTTATCACAAAATTACAACTTCGCCCATTATCACTTTTCTAATCTCTTCGCCACAGTTTAAAAACTACTGCCCCCTTTCGATCGCCATCTGTCCTTATATAGCAGAAGTTTCTGATAGCCAGAAACTTCTAGCAAATTCTTCGACCACTGGAACAAGAAAAATTCTGATGTAATAATTCCATTTCTTGCAGTTATAATTCTTTCTTATCCGTGATATTATCTGTCTCTTTCATGAACTGTGGAGACTTAACCGCAGACACGAACCTCGAATGAAAAGACACTTTGGAATGACCTGCAGGAGCGTAGTTATTATTCTACATTATTGTAGCATAATTTTAGGGGATGTTACACTGCCCCCCTCTTAGACTTGTTCGTCCCGAACAAGTGCGTCCTCACTTCAGCCATTGTATCGACTCAGTCGGTCCACATGAACCACTTTCTTTTTGGCCCTTGGTTCTCGCTGGATGCGGTAGACAACATCGTTGATGCGGGTTATTATTCTGTAGGGACCCTCCCAGTTCTGCTGCAACTTAGGTGATTTCCCCTTTTGGCGATGGGGATTATACAGCCACACTAGATCTCCTTCCTGGAATCCTGACGTTGTTGCCTTGGCATCATACCTGGTCTTCATGCGGTCGCTCGTTATCTTAATCTGGCTTCTGGTCCTTTGGTGTATGTCCCTAAGCCTTTCCCTAAGGTCCGCCACGTACTCTTCTTCATTTCTGGGCTCATTGGTAGGAGATCCAAATTTCACCTCACTGGGTAAACGAGCTATTCCACCAAATAAGATTTCGAACGGCGTATGTCGAGTAGTGCTATGCACGGCACTTCTATAGGCCATCAAAAACAAGGGAATCTGCCGGTCCCAATCCCGTTGGTAGTCACCTACGACCTTCGAGAGATGTTCGTCCAAAGTCCTATTGAAACGCTCCACCATACAGTCCGACTGTGGATGAAGCGGGGTTGTCCTTGTCTTTTTGATTCCGAGTAGTTGACACATCTCTTGGAAGATTCTTGACTCGAAGTTCCGCCCTTGGTCAGAATGCAATTCCAAGGGCACACCGAATCTGCTAACCCAATTGTAGACGATCTGCTCCGCCACGGTTCTGGCTTCCTGGTTAGGGATCGGAAACGCTTCCGGCCACTTACTGAAGTAGTCCATCACTACGAATATATACCGATTACCATTGTCGGTTTCCGGAAAGGGCCCTGCAATGTCAATGGTGATTCGTTCGAAAGGTGCTCCCACGTTGTATTGGTGCATCTTACCTCGAGTTTTGATTCTCGGACCCTTGCTAGCTGCACACACGTCGCATTTTCTGCACCAGTCTTCGAAATCTTCCTTCGCTTTTAACCAATAAAAACGTTCTCGTACCTTTTCTAGCGTCTTATTCACTTCCAAGTGGTCTCCGGTCGCCCCGCCATGCATTTCCTGTAACACCTCCATGACCCTCGTCAGCGGTACGACAAGCTGCATTACAAACGACTTTCCGTCGGAGGATTCCCATTTTCTTCTCAGAACACCTTCTTGGACATGGAGGGAGTCCCACTGCGCAAAATATGCCTTTAAGGTCGGGCTTCTGTGAGAGATGTCCTGATGATCCGGTTTCTCCATGTTCTCCTTCCAGGCCAGAATCGGCTCGATATCCGGGTCTTCCTTCTGAGCGTTCCGGATCTCATCTACGCTCCAGCCGGCGATAGGTTCGGCTCTCATTCTTTGGATGGAAACCAGCTCCCGTTCTTCCTGACGCGCACAATGTTTACAATCCGTTCTGCATGGTCTCCGCATTAGAGTGGAGTTTTCCTTTACGATGCTGTATTTCGTAGTCGTAGATTTGCAGCCTTTCGATCCATCTTGCGACCTGACCCTCAGGAGTCTTGAACTGTAATAGCCCTTTTAAGGCTGCATGGTCTGTGCGAAGAACGAACTTCCTCCCATAGAGGTATTTGTGAAAATACTTCGTCAAGCCAAGATCAAAGCTAGAAGTTCCCGCCTTGTCACGCAGTAGTTCCTTTCTGGCTTAGAGAGCACCTTGCTAAAGTACGCAACCACCTTCTCTTGGCCCTCATGCACCTGGGAGAGTACGGCTCCTACCCCGACTACTAGCATCTGTATCCACAATGAACGTTTACCCGGGAGTGGGGTAAGCTAGTATCGGGGCATCGCATAGCCGTTTTTTAAGTGCCTTGAAGCTCTTCTCGCACTCAATTGACTATTTGAATTGTTTTCCCTTTTCCGTCAACTGGTGCAGGCTCTTTGCGATCCCGGCAAAATCCTTCACGAACCGTCTGTAGTAGGTGGCTAGGCCCAGGAAGCTCCTTAGTTGGTGTTTATCCTTGAGGACTGGCCAGTTTTTCACCGCTTCGACCTTCTCTGGATCGGTTCTCACTTCTTTCGCTGAAATTATGCGCCCCAAGTACTTGACTTCTGCTCTAAACAGGGCGCACTTCTTGGGGTTGAGCTTCAGGTGGGCACTTCGAAGCCTTTGAAACACAACCCTTAGATTGTCTCGGTGTTGCGCAAACGTTTTTCCTACGACGATGACATCATCCAAGTATACCAAACAGGTTTTTCATGTTCGCTCGAAAGTCGCCGGAGCATTGCACAGCCCGAATGGCATTACCGTGAATTGCCATAGCCCATTTCCTGCGGTGAAGTCGGTTTTCTCCCGGTCTTCTGGATGGATCTGTACCTGCCAGTAGCCACTCTTCAAGTCGAGAATGGAAAACCATCGGGCTCCTGATAGTGTGTCTAGCGTGTCGTCAATCCGTGGCAGAGGGTAGCTGTCTTTCTTGGTGACGTAATTGAGCTGCCGATAGTCCACGCAGAACCGCGTGCTGCCATCTTTCTTCTTAACCAGTACAACCGGTGATGCCCACGGACTTTTGGAACTTTCAATCAGACCTTCTTTCTCCATTGCCGACACCATCTCTGCAACTTCTGTCTGCTTTGCCAATGGAAGGTGCCTAGCAGGCTGACGAATTAGTCTAGTATCACCAGTGTCTATTCGATGTTGTACCAGGTGTGTTCGGCCGTATTCTCCGTCCTGTGAGGCAAATACATCAGCGTACTCATTGATAAGATTCTCTGCCATAGTTCGCTGCTCCTGATTGAGCTCACTGCACTGGAGAATCGTCTCTCTCGTTTCCGCTATACAAGGTGATGGGAGAGGTTTTGGAGCATCACGTTCAGATATTGTTGCGACGGCGGTAATCGGCGTGCATTTTCCAGTCACCTCCCCTCGCCTTAGTTTGACAGTGTGTGGTCTTGCGTTCAAAACTCTCACTGGAACCATGGTGTTCCTTGGTTCGACTAACGTCTTTCCCACGATGTAGTCTTGAGAATTCTTCTCTGGGTCTGGTTCTACTATGTAGATTCAGTGGCTCCCAAGATCACCTTCCAGCTTCGTCCAAATGATTGTCTCTGAAGACGGCGGCAACACTTCGTCTTTGCTGATGACTGTCCTGAGAGTTACGGCATTCTCTTTTCCGTACACCATCGGAATCTCCACATTTCAATACCTCAGTACTTGCATCCCGATGTCCAGGATTACTTCATTTGCTTTCATGAAGTCTATTCCGATGATGCACTCGTCGCATATATCTGCCACCAGAAACGCATGGGAGAACATCAGGCCGGCCGAGTAATCGTAAGACGAACTTCTCCAAACACCTTCGCCATTTCCCCTGTTGCGGTCTTCAGGCAGTAGCTGTTGGTGTTGTGCAGCCAGGCGCTTCTGACGATATCTCTTCTTACAATGGAGGCAGTGGCGCCTGTGTCGATGGTGGCTACGCACTTGTTCTTGTTGATTAGTGCCTCCACTGTCAGGGTCTTGTTACCCCGTTTGGTTTGCGAAACTTGAATGGTGGTCCTGGGGGCCTCTATTCCAATAACCAACTTCTGCCCCGCGAAGTTGGTTCTTACGCATTTCCTGACTGCTGGTTTTGGGAAGTCTGACTGACAGGATGAATGTTATCACCGCCAGATGCTTCCTCTCTGCTTCTCCTACTTTCGCAATGTGGACAATTTCCTCATCTAGGTGCACTTCTGCACTGCCGTTGTAGGTGTCCGGTTTGGTTGCAATTCCAGCAACGGATTTGACTTCCGCGAGCTTTGTCTTCATCCATGACGGCTGTTCTCTGGCATGAGTATTCCACGACGGAAATTTCCCTGACACGGTGTATTCCCTGGTATGCTTGGTCCGCAGCCTTCATTGACAAAGCGAGTGCCAATGCCTCGGGGAGTGTTCGCTTTTCAGCCACCCTTACAGCCATTTGCAGTTGTCTGTCCTCTATGGCCTGAATAAAAGCTTCCACCGCCATTTCGTTGATAAGCTCCTCACCGGCTTTAGGGTATGAAAGATGGGCTAGTCGCTCTATATCCGCTTGCAACTGTTGGAGCGTTTCCCCCCTTTTCTGGACTCGACTACGCAGCTGAACCCTGTACACCTGCTGCATGTGTTCATCCCCAAACCGCATCTCGATAGCCTGAACCAGAGAGTCGTAGTTCTGCTGTTTATCTTCCGGGATGGTCTGCAAGAGCTCCGCAGCTGGACCCCTCAGTGCAAGCGTGAGTGCAGTAGACTTCTCTTCATCGCCCCAGCTATTGGTCATTGCGGCCGCTTCGAATTGCCTCTTATAAATTGGCCATGATGTTTGACCATCGAAGATAGGAGGCTGCATCTCCGTTTTTCTCAGACCGTCAGTGGAATATTCCCGTGCTTTCTGTCTCTTCACGTTGCTGAGCTCCTTAGCAAGATTTTCGACCTGCGACTTCTTCAAACTGAGTCTCTATCTTCCCGAACTGAGTTTCATGTTTCTCAAAGTTTTCATCGAATCTAGTTTCGACTTTTTCGAGTTGCGTCTCGACCTTCACGATTTTCTCTTCGATCACTTCGAATTTGGATTCCAAGTTCTTGTTTTGCTCATCAAGTTTACTTTCCAGAACATCTAGAGAATTCTTTTGTTCGTCCATTGCTTTCTTTTGTTCATCCATTGCTTTCTTTTGTTCATCCAGCTTAAGTTCTAGAGAATTCCTTTGGTCGCCCATTGCTTTTTTTTGTTCGTCCATCGCTTTCTTTTGTTCGTCCACCTTAAGTTCTAGAGAATTCCTTTGATCTTCTATTGCTTTCTTTTGTTCGTCCATGACTAACTTAAGTTGCAGGAGCAGACTTGTTATACCCGGGTCGGCTGCTGTACTTACTGGTTCCTCTTCCACGTCAAACTCTACGTCGTGCGAATTTTCACCTTCCTGAGTTACTGCTTCTTCCAGACGAATCAGTAGGACATCTTTTCTCCCAGTTGTGTCGAGGTTCCGCTTACTGAGTTCTGCCTTTAGTTGAATTATAGTCAGTTTTCCCAATTTGCGACCCATTTTGCGCAACTAATTAACTCAACACAGAAATCGTTTTTTTTTTTTTTTCTTTTTTTTCTTGTGCAATTTCACACCACGGAAATAGTCATTCACAGAATAAGTTTTATCCCGCTTCTGACACCAATGTAATATGCGAGCTACGGCTCGACTAGATAAAACAATATTCTGTGAAATTATTTCTTTATTTTCTAGTCTATAGAACAATTCAGATTCACACTATACTATTCTTCGCAATTCTTTTGTTACAATGTCTCTTTCCTCTCAAATCACTTATCTCCTTTCAATTACTTAATTCACAAATCCAAACCAATTACTTCTTCTTGTTAACTCTCAACTTTCAATTTATCACAAAATTAAAACTTCGCCCATTATCACTTTTCTAATCTCTTCGCTACAGTTTAAAAACTACTGCCCCCTTTCGATCACCATCTGTCCTTATATAGCAGAAGTTTCTGATAGCCAGAAACTTCTAGCAAATTCTTCGACCTCTGGAACAAGAAAAATTCTGATGTAATAATTCCATTTCTTGCAGTTATAATTCTTTCTTATCCGTGATATTATCCGTCTCTTTCATGAACTGTGGAGACTTAACCGCAGACACGAACATCGAATGAAAAGACACTTTGGAATGGCCTGGAGGAGCGTAGTTATTATTCTACATTATTGTAGCATAATTTTAGGGGATGTTACAATATATTCATTATTTAGTGTTTTCACAATTGCAAGTATTCCGTTTTTATTCAAATAGGTAAAATATGGTTTATTTTTTATTCAGACAAAAATTGTAAAATATGTATTTTTTTGTGCTATTTAAGTTTTATTCAACTAGGTAGAATATGGTTTAATTTTATTAGAATTAGTATTGTTTTATTATCATTATTATCTTTATTATTAAGTAAATAAATTATAAATAACACAGGTGCTAGTACAGCACTAGTTGCCCGGGTTTTCGGCTTGGCGCAGAGACGATATCATAAACAATGAAGTCCTACCGAGGTGCGATTATTGCTAGTTGAATTAATATTGTAAATTATGTATTTTTTGTTGTTATTTAAATTGATTATTATTAACTTACAGTAATATTACAATTAACTTTTTTTCAAATCATTTATCCTTTATTAGTCTCACACAGTAAGATAAAATTTTTTTAAAATAGTGCCAGCTTCAGTAATTATTACAATACTATAGTAAAAAAGATTTATAAATTAGAAATTAAAAATTAAAAATTGAGAATTATAAATAAAAATTTAAAATTTAAAATTTAAAATTAAATTAAGTTAATTAAAATAAAAATATAAACCTTAATAATAATAATAAAAAATTTATTAAGTAATTAGCAAATAAAAAGAAGTTTAGTTAGTATTACAGTATATATATAAAATATAAAGTAAAACCAATCGTCATCATCACAGGGCCTCCAAGTATTGCTTAAGTCTCACCTAAAACCGGGTTGTACAACTTATCAATCTTACAGTTCGGGGAAGGGAGTGCCATAGCCAAGTAGCATTTATGCAAAATTGGCGCTCAGACAATAGGAATGAATAGCGTATTGGAGCAAGGTCACAACTTCTGCTTCACAAAATATAAAAAGGTACTCCAGAGTGAGGTCATGCATTGATTTAGAAAAGGAGGAAATGTGATCACACCTCCGCCGTCTATAAATATACCGTGCGATACTACTGTAGGCTATATTAAGTCTCCGTCTGTGCTCGTAGTCGACAAAATTGGAATAAGTAAAGTTTTGTCAATCCTTGTTCTACAGGTGTTATTCGTTGAGTGGCTCATAGAATACGAAGACCCCCATAAAATTTTCCTACGGTCAAACTGATGTGGTCATTCCAGGTAAGTGTTTTATTGAATGTTATACCAAGATTCATCTCAGAGTCGACGAACTTGACGGGTGTATTATTGAGGTATATTTGTGGAAAATACGAAACATCAATAAGATTTCTGGTGATGACCAGGCATTTTGATTTGGTAGGATTGAGGCAGAGCCCATTTTTTGGAAAAATCTAAGAGAGTGATAAAAGTCTTGTCGTCGTCTACAGACCCTCTGATTTCTTCCACGACATTTATTATTGCCGTAGTTCTGCTGTGTTTAGGACGAAAGCCTGATTGATTTTGGCATAGCATATTATTGGCATCTCTTCATAAGGAATTTGTTTGTTTTGAGGTTAAGTTCTGGACTGCTTTCTATTGGTTACAGTGGTTGTCAGAGTTTTATGATTCCTTTTAGCTACTTCGATTGGTGAAACTACTTGGGGGATTTTGGCTTCCCTATGACTACACTGTCTTCTTGGTGGTTTGGTTGTCTCTCTCTAATTTACTTCACTGCTATGTTGGTGGCTTGGTTGTCTACTCTTTTATTTACTTCACTGTTATGTTGGTGTCTTGGTTATCCACTTTTTTATTTGCTTCACTGTTATGTTGGTGACCTGATTATTCACTCCTTTATTCACAAACACTTCAACTTATTCTAAGCTTGGTTATTGCTTAAGTTCACTCGAAGAATTAAACACTTCCAGTAATTCTAAGCTTGGTTATTGCTTAAGTTCACTCGAAGAATTTTCAGAGTGTCACAAAATGTAGCCCCACGTTGAATGTCAGTCAATTAAAATAGATAAGATTTAGATTAGATTTTATTTGTATGTGTTATATTGTATAATAAAAAAACTCGGTTGGCATGCCTTTGTCTGCCTGGTTGACAACTCAGTTTAAATTAATGTAGGTAATTTAAAATCAATAGCAAAATAAAATAAAGTGAACTCAAATAATATAAGGTAAAGAATTTTTGTTTTTTTTTTAGGTATTAGAAGTTTACTTTTATAATCCGTTCTCGATATTGTAATATGCGCGCTACGGCTCGAGTAGATAAAACAATATTCTGTGAAATTATTTCTTTATTTTCTAGTCTATAGAACAATTCAGGTTCACACTATACTATTCTTCGCAATTCTTTTGTTACAATGTCTCTTTCCTCTCAAATCACTTTATCTCCTTTCAATTACTTAATTCACAAATCCAAACTAATTACTTCTTCTTGATAAATCTCAACTTTCAATTTATCACAAAATTACAACTTCGCCCACTATCACTTTTCTAATCTCTTCGCCACAGTTTAGAAACTACTGCTGCTTTCTCAATCGCCATCTGTCCTTATATAGCAGAAGTTTCTGATAGCCAGAAACTTCTAGCAAATTCTTCGACCACTGGAACAAGAGAAATTCCAAGATGACAATCATTCTTGCAGTTATAATTCCATCTCATCCGTTTTATTATCCGTCTCTTTCGTAGACATGAACTGTGGAAACCGCAGACACGAACCTCGAATGAAAGGACACTTCGAACCAAAATTCTGCCAGAATGAAAAGACACTTCGGAATTTGTTGCATCATACTTTTAGGGAGCGTAGTTATTATTATGCTACACTGCCCCCCTCTTAGACGTGTTCGTCCCGAACAAGTGCATCCTCATTTCGGCCATTGTATCGACTCAGTCGGTAAACATGAGCCACTTTCATTTTGGCCCTTGGTCCTCGCTGGATGCGGTAGACAACATCGTTGATGCGGGTTACTATTCTGTAGGGACCTTCTCAGTTCCGCTGCAATTTAGGTGATTTCCCCTTTTGGCGATGGAGATTATACAGCCACACCAGATCTCCTTCCTGGAATCCTGACGTTGTTGCTTTGGCATTATACCGGGTCTTCATGCGGTCGCTCGTCATCTTAATCTGGCTTCTGGTCCTTTGGTGTATGTCCCTAAGCCTTTCCCTAAGGTCCAATCCCGTTGGTAGTCACCTACGACCTTCGAGAGATGTTCGTCCAAAGTCCTATTGAAACGCTCCACCATACCGTCCGACTGTGGATGAAGCGGGGTTATCCGCGTCTTTTTGATTCCGAGTAGTGACACATCTCTTGGAAGATTCTTTACTCGAAGTTCCGCTCACCCAATTGTAGACGATCTGTTCCGCCACGGTTCTGGCTTTCTGGTTAGGGATCGGAAACGCTTCCGGCCACTTACTGAAGTAGTCCATCACTACGAGTATATACCGATTACCATTGTCGGTTTCCGGAAAGGGCCCTGCAATGTCAATGACGATTCGTTCGAAAGGTGCTCCTACGTTGTATTGGTGCATCTTACCTCGAGTTTTGATTCTCGGACCCTTGCTAGCTGCACACACGTCGCATTTTCTGCACCAGGCTTCGACATCTTCCTTCGCTTTTAACCAATAAAAACGTTCTCGTACCTTTTCTAGCGTCTTATTCACTCCCAAGTGGTCTCCGGACGCCCCGCCATGCATTTCCTGTAACACCTCCTTGACCCTCGTCAGCGGTATGACAAGCTGCATTACAAACGACTTTCCGTCGAAGGATTCCCATTTTCTTCTCAGAACACCTTCTTGGACATGGAGGGAGTCCCACTGCGCAAAATATGCCTTTAAGGTCGGGCTTCTGTGAGAGATGTCCTGATGATCCGGTTTCTCCATGTTCTCCTTCCAGGCCAGAATCGGCTCGATATCCGGGTCTTTCTTCTGAGCGTTCCGGATCTCATCTACGCTCCAGCCGGCGATAGGTTCGGCTCTCATTCTTTGGATGGAAACCAGCTCCCGTTCTTCCTGACGCGCACAATGTTTACAAGCCGTTCTGCAAGGTCTCCGGGACAGTGCATCCGCATTAGAATGGAGTATTCCTTTACGATGCTGTATTTCGTAGTCGTAGATCTGCAGCCTTTAGATCCATCTTGCGACCTGACCCTCAGGACTCTTGAACTGTAATAACCATTTTTCCAAGTTCTTGTTTTGCTCATCAAGTTTACTTTCCAGAGCATCTAGAGAATTCTTTTGTTCGTCCATTGCTTTCTTTTGTTCATCCATTGCTTTCTTTTGTTCGTCCAGCTTAAGTTCTAGAGAATTTCTTTTGTCGCCCATTGCTTTCTTTTGTTCGTTCATCGCTTTCTTTTGTTCGTCCATCGCTTTCTTTTGTTCGTCCAGCTTAAGTTCTAGAGAATTCCTTTGATCTTCTATTGCTTTCTTTTGTTCGTCCATGACTAACTTAAGTTGCAGGAGCAGACTTGTTATACCCGGGTCGGCTGCTGCACTTGCTGGTTCCTCTTCCACGTCAAACTCTACGTCGTGCGGATTTTCACCTTCCTGCGTTACTGCTTCTTCCAGACGAATCAGTAGGGCATGTTTTCCCCCAGTTGTGTCGAGGTTCCGCTTACTGAGTTCTGCCTTTAGTTGAGTTATAGTTAGTTTTCCCAATTTGCGACCCATTTTGCGCAACTAATTAACTCAACACAGAAATAGTTTTTTTTTTTTTTTCTTTTTTTTTTTTTTTTGCTTGTACCATTTCACACCACGGAAATAGTTATTCACAGAATAAGTTTTATCCCGCTTCTGACACCAATGTAATATGCGCGCTACGGCTCGAGTAGATAAAACAATATTCTGTGAAATTATTTTTTTATTTTCTAGTCTATAGAACAATTCAGGTTCACACTACACAATTCTTCGCAATTCTTTTCTTAAAAGGTCTCTATCCTCTCAAATCACTTTATCTCCTTTCAATTACTTAATTCACAAATCCAAACTAATTACTTCTTCTTGTTAAATCTCAACTTTCAATTTATCACAAAATTACAACTTCGCCCACTATCACTTTTCTAATCTCTTCGCCACAGTTTAGAAACTACTGCCCCCTTTTTGATCGTCATCTGTCCTTATATATAAAAATTTTTAAGGGAGCGTAGTTATTATTATGCTACAATATTGTAATGCAATCCTGCAATATGTGGTTAATTTTGAGGGTGGCCGTGGTGTAGTGGTATCATCATCGCTTGTCACGCTGTTGGTTCACAGTTCAAATCCTGATGTCAAGAATTATCTATTTATTTCGCATGAAATAAATAAAAAGTCGATCAATTGCGAAAGCTAAGTCAATTCTACTGCGAAGGCATAACACTGGCAGTAGGGTGGCCATATGGCTTAAAATGCAACTTTATCGTGATGATGACATTTGGAGGACGGACAAAAATACTGTAACATAATAATAACTACGCTCCTACAACCCATTCCGAAATGTCTTTTCATTCTGGCATAATTTTGTTCCGAAGTGTCTTTTCATTTGAGGTTCGTGTCTGCGGTTAGTCTCCACAGTTCGTGCCCACGATAAGAGATGGATGATGTCTAAGACGACGTCACGGATAAGAGAGAATTATAACTGCAAGAAATGATTGTCATCTTGGAATTATTACATCAGAATTTTCTTGTTCCAGTGGTCGAAGAATTTGCTAGAAGTTTCTGGCTATCAGAAACTTCTGCTATGAAAGGACAGATGGCGATCGAGACCAGGCAGTTGGTTTTGAACCGCACGAGGAGATTGGAAAAGTGATAACAGCCGAAGTTGTAATTTTGTGATAAATTGAAAGTTGAGAGTTAACAAGAAGAAGTAGTTAGTTTGGATTTGTGAATTAAGTAATAGAAAGGAGATAAAGTGATTTGAGAAGAAAGAGGTCTTGTAAGGAAGGAGTTTGCGAAGAATAGTATAGTGTGAACTTGAATTGTTCTATAGACTAGAAAATAAAGAAATAATTTCACAGAATATCGTTTTATCTACTCGAACCGTAGCTCGCATATTACAATACTGTGAACGACAATTAAAGCGAAACAAAAATTCTCCATAGTTATCTGGACGTTACCCTTGGAGTTTACGGAAATTTAATACTTATTTTCTTTCGCTCTCTATCTGTCTATCTACACAACGCCCGTGCCCTGAAATAGTATAAATAAATATTTCTCTCTTTGTCTCCCGGAGAATAGGGCACCTGCCAACAAAATGTAAAACGTCTTCCCTCTCTGCCTTGTTGCACAAGCTACAAAGTATCGGTAGAACATCCGCGTATGGTATATAATTCAACTTTAAGAGCTCTCCACGTAGCTTCAGCACCGTCGCTCTTTCATCAATACTGTGCTCATCACGAAATAGTTATTTTATGCAAATTGTGACACAGTCGACCCTCGCGCATCTTCTACATATCTTCCTCTGGCTTGTTCATCCACACATGCGATGAGCTGGTAGAGTTTGGGCTTCCAATCACGTCAGTTATTATTGTATACTGTTTGATACTAAATCCAAACTTAGATGAGTCAGGAATGAGATGTCTTTCGTCGGTTACGGGTTGTAGTCGTTTGAAAAGTAGTTTTTCGAATATTTTAGAGATCATTTAGCAATAGGGAAATAGGCCGATATGATTTCTTCTCATTCAGAGGTTTGATTGGTTTCGGGACCATTATAATCTCGGCGACTTTCCATTGTCTCAGAACGTAGAGCAATCTGAACGAAGTGTTAATCAAATGTAGCAGTTTGATAAAAAATTTCTTCGGCAATTCCTTGACCACCTGGGCCGTTATCGAGTCGTAACCAGGTGCTTTTTTGTCTTTAGATTTTTAATCACTTCCCACAGTTCAATCAATGCAACTTTTTTCACTTTAAAATTGTCGGATGTCGTGACTGGGCAGTCGGTCGTTATCAAAGGGTCGTCAAATGGTTTAAACGGTTCTTCTAAGTGCAAAGCAAAAAATTCTGCTTTTTCCTCGTCGCTCTTGGCCCAATTTTTATCTTTTTTCCGAATTGGTGGCGCTTGCATTTGAAGTTTCCGGATGCCTTTTAGAGCTTTCCAAAGTGAATAATTTGATTCTCTTCCAGTGGAGAGATTTTCAAGGTAGGTCGCTATCTTATTGCTTTTAAATTCCCGAATACTATCTCTAAGGCGATTGCATAGTCGGTTGAGGACCTTTTTATGCTGCTGTGTGCGAATGCCATTTCTTTCGTGCTTTTCTTTGCTCCCTCACCAGTTCAATGATTTCACTTGGATACATTTCGTTGCCTTTAATCTTATAGCTTCTAGAAGGACTGTTTCTCCATGCCGCCCTTTGAATTGCTTCCACGACTTCGTCCTCCAGTTCACAAGGTGTTTTAAATGATACATTTAGGGCGATATTTCTTTCGCAATCATTTCTAAAGCCCTCCCAGTTTTGCTAGTAAAGCTATGTTCAGACGATTGCCAGATCTGACAATATTGTCAGGTCTACAAATGTTCTGACAATGAGCTGCAAATGAGCTGACAATAGCGAACTATCTTAAAATGCTAAATTGCCAGTTCACACGGTTGCCATATTTTGTCCCAAACTCTGGCAATTTCATTGTCAGATGATTGGCCTGACAATACTTTGCCTAGCAATGTTGTTAGGTTGAAAATAGTCAGTTCACACGGTTGGCAGATGTTTGTTTACAAAAAAATTGCAGATTCGTTGACAGGCATTGTCAGACAAATTAAAAATGTTTTTTTTTTTTATTCTGGACTGAGTGAAGTGTTTTTTTTTTGAGAATTTTATAATAAAATAATCAAAATGGAAAAAAAGATGCACTTACGATTGTTTTGGCCGCGTACGTATTGGAAATCAGCGAGGAGGATGAATTGCCACAAAAACGTCGGCGTGTATGGACGAAGGATTGGGTGCCCCGCCGTCAGCAGGAGGGATTTTTCGCAAAATTGCTTATCAAATTGAGAGCTAAGGAGCCAGAATTGTATCGCAATTTTTTGCGTATGGATTCTAAACAATTCGATGATATTCTAGTTTTGGTGACTCCACATATCCAAAAGCAAAAAACGAACATGCGCGCAAGCATTTCGGAGGCTGAGCGGCTTGTGTTGACTCTACGATACCTAGCTACCGGCGAACATTTTCGGTCTATGCAATATCTGATCAACGATCTTATCTATCATTCCAGAAGTTCTGGATGTAATCTACAAAGTGCTCGTGGATAGATATCTTCAGGTAAATTAATTTCATTACCTTATACACAAATGCACAGAAAATGGTGTTTAATTCTAGACGCCGAGAACACCCGAGGCCTGGGATGCTGTTGGCAGCAAATTCAGCGAACTGTGGCAATTTCCAATTTGCATTGGAGCAGTGGATGGAAAGCATGTAGTAATGATAGCACCACCCAATGCTGGCAGCATATTCTACAATTATAAAGGCACACATAGCATTGTTTTGATGGGCATTGCCGATGCGGAATATAAACTGCTGTACATCGACGTCGGCCGCAATGGGCGATTTTCCGATAGTGGTGTGTTCAACCGATGCACGTTTGACCAAGCGCTGGATACTAGTCAGCTGGGCTTGCCAAAAGACAAAGCACTACCCGCCTGTTCCATACGTACTCATTGCAGACGATGCGTTCGCTTTACGGCCGAACATATTGAAACCATACAGCCAACGTGGTCTCTCAATGGTGCAACGAGTATTTAATTATCGATTGAGTCGCGCCCGCCGTATTATTGAAAATGTTTTCGGTATTATGTCAACACGTTTCCGAGTGCTGCGAAAGAACATACATTTGGATGCCGAGAAGTCAAAGAAAGTTACGCTTGCGTGTTGCGTGCTCCACAACTACTTGATAACAACAAATAAAAAGAAGTATGCTCCGAGCAATTCATTCGACCATTATAGTGATAACGGCGAACTTATCTTGGGCGATTGGCAACGTGATGTGGATGTGGAAAGCAGTACATTGTATTCATTAGAAGGAACACGTACTAAAACTCTACTCGAAGCCAAAGATGTACGAAATGAGTTCAAGATGTACTTCGTCGAAGAGGGTGAATTAGAATGGCAGTATAAATTGCTTCACTAAAGAAAATGAATTTCTATTTTCGATGAAATCTTTATTAATATTGTATGTACGAGTGTACGAGTATATAATATTGTAATATGCGCGCTACGGCTCGAGTTGATAAAACGATATTCTGTGAAATTTATTTCTTTATTTTCTAGTCTATAGAACAATTCAGGTTCACACTATACTATTCTTCGCAATTCTTTTCTTACAATGTCTCTTTCCTCTCTAATCACTTTATCTCCTTTCAATTACTTAATTCACAAATCCAAACTAATTACTTCTTCTTGTTAACTCTCAACTTTCAATTTATCACAAAATTACAACTTCGCCCATTATCACTTTTCTAATCTCTTCGCCACGGTTTTAAAACTACTGCCCCCTCTCGATCGCCATCTGTCCTTATATAGCAGAAGTTTCTGATAGCCAGAAACTTCTAGCAAATTCTTCGACCACTGGAACAAGAAAAATTCTGATGTAATAATTCCAAGATGACAATCATTCTTGCAGTTATAATTCCCTCTCATCCGTGATATTATCCGTCTCTTTCGTAGACATGAACTGTGGAAACCGCAGACACGAACCTCGAATGAAAGGACACTTCGGACCAAAATTCTGCCAGAATGAAAAGACACTTAGAAATGGGTTGCATAGTCGAAGGAGCGTAGATATTAATATTGTAATATGCGGCTACGGCTCGAGTAGATAAAACAATATTCTGTTAAATTATTTCTTTATTTTCTAGTCTATAGAACAATTCAGGTTCACATTATAATATTCTTCGCAATTCTTTTCTTACAATGTCTCTTTCCTCTCTAATCACTTTATCTCCTTTCAATTACTTAATTCACAAATCCAAACTAATTACTTCTTCTTGTTAACTCTCAACTTTCAATTTATCACAAAATTACAACTTCGCCCATTATCACTTTTCCAATCTCTTCGCCACAGTTTAAAAACTACTGCTGCTTTCTCAATCGCCATCTGTCCTTATATAGCAGAAGTTTCTGATAGCCAGAAACTTCTAGCAAATTTTTCGACCACTGGAACAAGAGAAATAATTCTTGCAGTTATAATTCCCTTTTATCCCTATATTATTCGTCTCTTTCGTTGACATGAGCTGTGGAGACTTCATCCCAGACACGAACCTCGAATGAAAGGACAGTTCGAACCAAAATTCTGCCAGAATGAAAAGTCACTTCGGAATTTGTTGCGTCATATTTTTAGGGGGCGTAGTTATTATTATGCTACACTGCCCCCCTCTTAGACGTGTTCGTCCCGAACAAGTGCATCCTCATTTCGGCCATTGTATCGACTCAGTCGGTCCACATGAACCACTTTCATTTTGGCCCTCGGTTTTCGCTGGATGCGGTAAACAACATCGTTGATGCGGGTTACTATTCTGTAGGGACCTTCCCAGTTCCGCTGTAATTTAGGTGATTTCGCCTTTTGGCGATGGGGATTATACAGCCACACCAGATCTCCTTCCTGGAATCCTGACGTTGTTGCCTTGGCATCATACCTGGTCTTCATGCGGTCGCTTGTCATCTTAATCTGGTTTCTGGTCCTTTGGTGTATGTCCCTAAGCCTTTCCCTAAGGTCCGCCACGTACTCTTCTTCATTTCTGGGCTCATTGGTAGGAGATCCAAATTTCACCTCACTGGGTAAACGAGCTATTCCACCAAATAAGATTTCGAACGGCGTATGTCGAGTAGTGCTATGAACGGCACTTCTATAGGCCATCAAAAACAAGAGAATCTGCCGGTCCCAATCCCGTTGGTAGTCACCTACGACCTTCGAGAGATGTTCGTCCAAAGTCCTATTGAAACGCTCCACCATACCGTCCGACTGTGGATGAAGCGGGGTTGTCCTTGTCTTTTTGATTCCGAGTAGTTGACACATCTCTTGGAAGATTCTTGACTCGAAGTTCCGTCCTTGGTCAGAATGCAATTCCAAGGGCACACCGAATCTGCTAACCCAATTGTAGACGATCTGCTCCGCCACGGTTCTGGCTTCCTGGTTAGGGATCGGAAACGCTTCCGGCCACTTACTGAAGTAGTCCATCACTACGAGTATATACCGATTACCATTGTCGGTTTCCGGAAAGGGCCCTGCGATGTCAATGGCGATTCGTTCGAAAGGTGCTCCCACGTTGTATTGGTGCATCTTACCTCGAGTTTTGATTCTCGGACCCTTGCAGCTGCACACACGTCGCATTTTCTGCACCAGTCTTCGATATCTTCCTTCGCTTTTAACCAATAAAAACGTTCTCGTACCTTTTCTAGCGTCTTATTCACTCCCAAGTGGCCTCCGGTCGCGCCGCCATGCATTTCCTGTAACACCTCCATGACCCTCGTCCGCGGTACGACAAGCTGCATTACAAACGACTTTCCGTCGGAGGATTCCCATTTTCTTCTCAGAACACCTTCTTGGACATGGAGGGAGTCCCACTGCGCAAAATATGCCTTTAAGGTCGGGCTTCTGTGAGAGATGTCCTGATGATCCGGTTTCTCCATGTTCTCCTTCCAGGCCAGAATCGGCTCGATATCCGGGTCTTCCTTCTGAGCGTTCCGGATCTCATCTACGCTCCAGCCGGCGATAGGTTCGGCTCTCATTCTTTGGATGGAAACCAGCTCCCGTTCTTCCTGACGCGCACAATGTTTACAATCCGTTCTGCATGGTCTCCGCATTAGAGTGGAGTTTTCCTTTACGATGTTGTATTTCGTAGTCGTAGATTTGCAGCCTTTCGATCCATCTTGCGACCTGACCCTCAGGACTCTTGAACTGTAATAGCCATTTTAAGGCTGCATGGTCTGTGCGAAGAAGGAACTTCCTCCCGTAGAGGTATTTGTGAAAATGCTTCGTAGCCAAGATCAAAGCTAGAAGTTCTCTCCTTGTCACGCAGTAGTTCCTTTCTGACTTTGCTAAAGTACGCAACCACCTTCTCTTGGCCGTCATGCACCTGGGAGAGTACCTCTCCTACCCCGACATTACTAGCATCTGCATCCACAATGAACGTTTCCCCGGGAGTGGGGTAAGCCAGTATCGGGGCATCGCATAGCCGTTGTTTAAGTGCCTTGAAGCTCTTCTCACACTCAATTGACTATTTGAATTGTTTTTCCTTTTCCGTCAACTGGTGCAGGCTCTTTGCGATCCCGGCAAAATCCTTCACGAACCGTCTGTAGTAGGTGGCTAGGCCCAGGAAGCTCCTTAGTTGGTGTTTATCCTTGGGGACTGGCCAGTTTTTCACCGCTTCGGCCTTCTCTGGATCGGTTCTCACTCCTTTCGCTGAAATTATGTGTCCCAGGTACTTGACTTCCGCTCTAAACAGGGCGCACTTCTTCTGGATGGATCTGTACCTGCCAGTAGCCACTCTTCAAGTCGAGAGTGGAAAACCATTGGGCTCCTGATAGTTTGTCTAGCGTGTCGTCAATCCGTGGCAGAGGGTAGCTATCTTTCTTGGTGACGTAATTGAGCTGCCGATAGTTCACGCAGAACCACGAGCTGCCATCTTTCTTCTTAACCAGTACAACCGGTGATGCCCACGGACTTTTGGAACTTTCAATCAGACCTTCTTTCTCCATTGCCGACACCATCTCTGCAACTTCTGGCTGCTTTGCCAATGGAAGGCGCCTAGCAGGCTGACGAATTGGTCTAGTATCACCAGTGTCTATTCGATGTTGTACCAGGTGTGTTTGGCCGTATTCTCCGTCCTGTGAGGCAAATACATCAGCGTACTCATTGATAAGATTCTCTGCCATAGTTCGCTGCTCCTGATTCAGTTCACTGGACTTTAGAATCGTCTCTCTCGTTTCCGCTGTCCAAGGTGATGGGAGCGGTTTTGGAGCATCACTTTCAGATATTGGTGCGACGGCGGTAATCGGCGTGCATTTTCCAGTCACCTCCCCTCGCCTTAGTTTGACAGTCTTGCGTTCAAAACTCTCACTGGAACCATGGTGTTCCTTGGTTCGACTAACGTCTTTCGCACGATGTAGTCTTGAGAATTCTTCTCTGGGTCTGGTTCTACTATGTAGAATCGGTGGCTCCCAAGATCACCTTCCAGCTTCGTCCAAATGATTGTCTCTGAAGACGGCGGCAAAACTTCGTCTTTGCTGATGACTGTCCTGAGAGTTACGGCATTCTCGTTTCCGTACACCATCGGAATCTCCACATTTCGATACCTCAGTACTTGCATCCCGATGTCCAGGATTACTTTATTTGCTTTCATGAAATCTATTCCGATGATGCACTCGTCGCATATATCTGCCACCAGAAACACATGGGAGAACGTCAGTCCCGCCAGAGTAATCGTAAGACGAACTTCTCCAAACACTTTCGCCATTTCCCCTGTTGCAGTCTTCAGGCAGTAGCTGTTGGTGTTGTGCAGCCAGGAGCTTCTGACAATATCTCTTCTTACAATGGAGGCACTGCCGTTGTAGGTGTCCGGTTTGGTTGCAATTCCAGCAACGGATTTGACTTCCGCGAGCTTTGACTTCATCCATGACGGACATTTCCCTGACACGGTGTATTCCCTGGTATGCTTTGTCCGCAGCCTTCATTGACAAAGCGAATGCCAATGCCTCGGGGAGTGTTCGCTTTTCAGCCGTCCTTACGGCCATTTGCAGTTGTCTGTCCTCTATGGCCTGAATAAAAGCTTCCACCGCCATTTCGTTGATAAGTTACTCACCGGCTTTAGGATATGAAAGACGGGCTAGTCGCTCTATATCCGCTTGCAACTGTTGGAGCGTTTCCCCCCTTTTCTGGACTCGACTACGCAGCTGAACCCTGTACACCTGCTGCATGTGTTCATCCCCAAACCGCATCTCGATAGCCTGAACCAGAGAGTCGTAGTTCTGCTGTTTATCTTCCGGGATGGTCTGCAAGAGCTCCGCAGCTGGACCCCTCAGTGCAAGCGTGAGTGCAGTAGACTTCTCTTCATCGCCCCAGCTATTGGTCATTGCGGCCGCTTCGAATTGCCTCTTATAAATTGGCCATGATGTTTGACCATCGAAGATAGGAGGCTGCATCTCCTTTCTTCTCAGACCGTCAGTGGAATATTCCCGTGCTTTCTGTCTCTTCACGTTGCTGAGCTCCTTAGCAAGATTTTCAACTTGCTTTCCTACTATCTCGAATTGCGTATCCACTTTTTCAAACTGAGTCTCTATCTTCCCGAATTGAGTTTCATGTTTCTCAAAATTTTCATCGAATCTAGTTTCGACTTTTTCGAGTTGCGTCTCGACCTTCTCGATTTTCTCTTCGATCACTTCGAATTTGGATTCCAAGTTCTTGTTTTGCTCATCAAGTTTACTTTCCAGAGCATCTAGAGAATTCTTTTGTTCGTCCATTGCTTTCTTTTGTTCGTCCAGCTTTGATCTTCTATTGCTTTCTTTTGTTCGTCCATGACTAACTTAAGTTGCAGGAGCAGACTTGTTATACCCGGGTCGGCTGCTGTACTTACTGGTTCCTCTTCCACGTCAAACTCTACGTCGTGCGGATTTTTCTTCCTGCGTTACTGCTTCTTCCAGACGAATCAGTAGGGCATCTTTTCCCCCAGTTGTGTCGAGGTTCCGCTTACTGAGTTCTGCCTTTAGTTGAATTATAGTCAGTTTTCCCAATTTGCGACCCATTTTGCGCAACTAATTAACTCAACACAGAAATAGTTTTTTTTTTTTTTCTTTTTTTTTTTTTTTTTGCTTGTACCATTTCACACCACGGAAATAGTTATTCACAGAATAAGTTTTATCCCGCTTCTGACACCAATGTAATATGCGGGCTACGGCTCGAGTAGATAAAACAATATTCTGTTAAATTATTTCTTTATTTTCTAGTCTATAGAACAATTCAGGTTCACACTATACTATTCTTCGCAATTCTTTTCTTACAAGGTCTCTGTCCTCTCAAATCACTTTATCTCTTTTCTATTACTTAATTCACAAATCCAAACCAATTACTTCTTCTTGTTAAATCTGAACTTTCAATTTATCACAAAATTACAACTTTGCCCATTATCACTTTTCCAATCTCTTCGCCACAGTTTAAAAACTACTGCTGCTTTCTCAATCGCCATCTGTCCTTATATAGCAGAAGTTTCTGATAGCCAGAAACTTCTAGCAAATTCTTCGACCACTGGAACAAGAGAAATAATTCTTGCAGTTATAATTCCCTTTTATCCCTGATATTATTCGTCTCTTTCGTTGACATGAGCTGTGGAGACTTCATCCCAGACACGAACCTCGAATGAAAGGACAGTTCGAACCAAAATTCTGCCAGAATGAAAAGTCACTTCGGAATTTGTTGCGTCATATTTTTAGGGGGCGTAGTTATTATTATGCTACAATATTTTCTATGTTGAAGTTGGTGCCAACTCACTGGCGATTTCGCCACTGTCAATAGTTTCTGTTGCTGGCTGCCTAGTTATGGACATCAGGTCATACTGTTCCAATGGTTGTTGTTGCAGCTGCTCCTTCCTAGACGAAAAAAATAATGAAAATATATGAAAGATAATGAAACTGCAAATGCACTCACATCAGAGCAGCTTCATACATTATATCGTTGAATGCACGTCTCAGTTTAGATCTTGCGAACGCACCTTGTTCCGGCGTTAAGTTTTGCAACTCGGAGGCCATATAGTCGCATAAGGCAGTGGATGCATTTTTTGATTGCGAACGAATGGACTGCAGTGCCTCTACTGCCATCTGTTTTAAGCGGCTGCTATATGACGGAGATTCTGATGGTGTTGACGTGGTAATCCTGCATTTGCGTCGTTGCCCAGATGTCAATGGTGATGGTGACACAAATTCCAGCGTATTACGCTCGCTAAGATCCAGTAAAAATGTTTCGTCGTCGACAGTAGAGTTCTGAAAAAGGAACACAAAGAATGAATAATTCTGAAACATTAAACCACCAAAGGCGATGAAATAATTACCAATTCCATAGACGAAGTCGATTGGGTGGACTGCAGAACTTTATTTCCTTCCAAGAACAGCATTGGTTTAAAATACTTCCAGGTAATTGGAACTGATTCGCTAGTACCTTAACCTGATTTTTTTTACTTGTCAAGGTTGCTGTTAAAAGTGATGCGGAGATTCGATCATTTACCCTTACAGTCGTTGAGGCTCATATGGATGCCGTCAGCGATTTCGTGCCATAACTCGGCATTTTGTATTCTCCGCATCCAGCATCCCACAAACCGCGTCTCGATTTCTTGAATGAGTTTCAAAATTTGTTCCTGGGACCATTCACTCTCAACTTTCTTCTGATATGATTTTTGAATCTTGGGCTTTTTTGCACGTTTATACTTCGACGGGGACTGCGAAAGTGGTGGAACCTCAATCGGCTGAAATGTTGGATCGTTTTCGACACCGACGTATTCACAATTCATTTCACTCAATTACAAATTAATCCAAACCGGCAACGTAAAAAATAGCACCAAAATTTCGTTTTGTTCTTTCAAATATGAAAAACAATTATCTGACAATACAAAAATTGTCAGACGTCATAAGCAAAGAACATCTGATAATAGCAAATGAGTCTGCAAATGTCCTAAACGCCTGACAATGGTCTGACAATGGTACAATTGTGCGTTGAGGATCTGACAATGACCTGGCAATGTGTTTTCTGCAAATATTGTCAGACAAAATTGTAAGTTCAGACGGTTGTAAGGCATTTGGGACAATTTTTACAGTGACAGATCTGACAATATTGTACGAAAAAATCGATAAGATCGGGAATTTTTTCTGAGTCGGTTGGCCAATAGGTGGGTTTTCCTGTCGAATAAAAACAACAACCCAATTCATTTGCTACTTCGTAGAGAATTTTTCTTTTAGAAGATGTACATCTTGAACCCCAGAAGGTGTGCTTTGCGTTAAAATCTCCACCAATAAGGAAATTTGAACCAAGAGCATTGAAGACACGAAAGTAGTCGTCTTTTTCGAGCGAGCATCGAGGCGGACAGTAAACAGACGATATATTGTAGCTCAAGTGTTAATTTCTAACCCTTACCGCGCACAACTGAAGTTTTTCCAGCTCTATGTTTATATAGACCGAGTGTTCGATGTTAGTTTTAATGAATAAGGACGAACCGCGCTCATCAGAAGCATGATAGGCGTGATAAGCAAGAGGCGTAGCATCTTATCTTTATTTGCGATTCCCTTGCTAGGTGGGTTTCGGAGATCAAACAGATGTCGATATTTTCTCTCATTAGACAAATTTCTAATTCGTTAGATTTTTGTAAGAGTCCGTTTCCATTCCGGGTTATAATTTTAATCAAAGAGTCTATATCTACTTAGATTTAGATATAAGGTTAGCGATACAAATGCTTTCGATCTTACTGAGACGTTCGAGAATTCGTTTGTTCGTTTCACCTCTTCGAACTTAGCGTAAATGCAGTTCAGAATTCCCTTCAACGGATAAGAGGATGGCCCATCGTTTCGTTTAGTTGCTTTGACTGCAGCCTGAGAATACGTCAGAAAACTGGAATTCGTTGGTTTATCCGAGGTTATTTTTCGTTGTCTTATTAGTGGACGACTTCGACGCACGTTTAATTGGCTTAGAAGACTGATTGACTGGTTCAAGAGTCTGCACTGCTGATTCGAGCGTCCTTTCAGTTGGCTGAGGAATCTGTACAACTGGCTTACGAGCCCGCGCGGTCTGCTTAGCAACACGCTCTACCGACTTAGGAGCACGATCGACTGATTTCGTTCATCTACAACGTGTGCGGGACACTTTGTAGATTTTCTTCGTCGCATCTGTAGTTCCTTTGCGACCTCGCAACTGCGATAATTGCTGGGTGCCTTTCTTTGCAGTTAACGCAAGTTGCTTTTTCATTTTTGCTCAAACTGCAATTTTCAAGAGTGTTTTCCAGCACACTTAACGCATCGCGGCACTTTCCGACAGTACGCCTGCGTATGATTGAACTCTTGGCAACGCTCGCATTGAGGGATTGTCTTGGTATTGGTACGTAGCGGCTCGATTTTAACGACCATACTCATGATTGAACGAATATTGTATTTTTTTCCTGGCTTTCTGTTTTATCGAACGATAGCACAAAAAGCGGAAGTTTACGTTTCACTATAGCTTCTTCTCCACCGTCGGATCGTTTTCTCTCTTTTTTAAAAGGTTCACAGCGTCAAGAATGTTATAACCTCTATCGGTTAAATCACCTATAACGTCTTCCTTAGCGCATGATGGATGAAGTCCTCTAGCTACAACCCTCGAAGGTCTCTCAGGCTTGTTTCGTAGGTATGCTATTGGATTTTTTCGTTGTTATGCTTTTGAGATACAGCCCGATAGCCCTCAGCATCATTAACCTTGATTTCCCATGCATCGTTTGGCAAGGAATTTACTTTAAATTCAGTAGCGATTGTTGTTTTTAAAATTTTTCGCAGAAAGTGGAGGAGGGGCACGTTTGCTTTCAATTTGCTTTTCTGCTTCTCACTGCGCTTTGCCGGAACCGGTTTTACGTTTTTAGATGGTATTCGTTTAAGTATCCAATCCGTTTCGCGCGCAAGTTCTTCTTCGTTCGTACTGTAGTGATGGCTACTCGGTGAAGCCTCACTATGAATAACCGTCTGCGTTTGTGAAGACTCGTTTCGAAGCAAAGATACTTTATTCTCTGATTCAAGTTTCTCAACTTTGCTTTAGAACTCCCAACACAACAGTTCCATTTCGGAGCACGGCGGTTTCTTTTTCCAGAGTACTTTGTTTCAAAGTTTGTGTTTCCCGAATTAACACATCCGGGTTCGTGAGACTCTTACTTTCCGCTTTAGGAGAAGTCTTTTGAGCGGAGATCTTTGTAGCCTTCCGCTTTTCCTAAATGGGTTAATTAGATTTTGATGCAATAAATAGCTCTCCCCAGAATCCGTAGAGTATTTATTTTATGTATTTATATATTATATAATCGCTGTACATGTAAGAGAATATATTTAAAATGAGTACAGGCTGAAAAGGTAAACTTATTTTATATACAAAATGAATTAGTGTGTTAAAAATACAATATGAAAAAGATACATTTTAAAAGAGAAATACACATTAGAGACAAAAAACATTAAAACAAACAGTAAATAGTTGCAACCATGTAGACTAAGAAGTTTAAGATAATAATTGAGAGCAACTTCAGTTTAAACTAGAGAAATATGAAAAACACGCCGGTTGAAACTTTCTATTTTCGACTATAGACCTCACCTGGTATGGCAGGTGATTCCAAAGATTCACAGCATGAATGAAGAACTGTCTTCATGAAGTCAAACATGTATACATAGACGGTCTTAAAGTTATATAGTGACTAGATCTTGATAGGACAAGTTTATTGTACAGGTATGCAGGTTGTTTCTTGTGAATAACTTTGAAGAGTAGAACCCAGGATCGATATTTTAAAAAAAGGTTCCAAATTGCAACCAAGAAGTTTGCGGCGTTCCGCTGAAACATGATCGTACCTACTAAGATTATACACATACTCTAGGAACCGAATTTAGCGCCTTTTTTTAATTTGTTTAAAGTGCTGTCACAGTCAGCAAAAAGCTCACAGCCACAAGTAATAATAGGTATAATAAGTGCTTTTATAAGTTTTAACATAATGTCAATAGGTAATACTGATTTAGTAATAGAAGGACCTCTGAGGGATGCATATATTTTAGACACTATACTGTTTATGTGGTCGTTCCAAGTAAGCTCACTATCAAACATTATTCCAAGATTCTTTACATGGGCGACGTATTCAATACACGTAGAGAGAAGTTCTTCTTTGGGAAAATCAAGAAGATTAGGTTTGTTTTTTGAGAAAGGGATGACTTTGATTTTATCGGAATTAATCGTAAGTGCATTCTGAGTCGACCACCTAATCACAGAGGGGAGATCCGCATTCAATCTTGCGACTGAATCATCCACCATTCCAATTGGAAATCTTAAATAGAGCTGAACATCGTCCGCGTATATATGAACGCTACAATGGCATAATGCAGTTGGGAGATCATTAATGAACATAGAAAAGAACAACGGGCCAAGTATAGACCCTTGCGGGACACCACTATTAACATGACGAAATGTAGACAGATTGGAATTATGCGAAACAGCTTGGAAGTATGCCTCTTGTGAGGGTGAATTTTCCAGTTGAACTGGGCTGCCACCTGGGGTATCAACACCGTTACTTTTGTCCATTACATTCATTTTTTTTACCGTAATTTCCAGAAAGAGGGTGGTTAAACTTTGGCTCACTGCCAACTTTACTCCGATTTAGACTCGTCGAAAACTTGTTCGTACACTCATCATACCAATAATAACGTACGCTGAGGTCGTGTACCGCAGCCATGACTAGCTATCACAACACAAGCTTCAGTTTGCTTTTAATGATGCTGTGAGATATGTTCATGGTCTTCGTTGGTATGATAGAATCTCAGTTCTCTCTAGGAGCCTGTTAGGTTGTACATTACAGCAGTACTTAAATGCCAGAGCTTGTATATTCCTTAACAAAATCATCATATCAAAATCACCGCAATTATTTTGCAAGCTAGCTTCCTCCCTCTACCTTTTGTCTTGTTCTAAGTTTGGGTAGAGCTTTGATAAATTTGCCTAACTCCTCCTTAAATCGTATCCAGTTGGTTTTTCTCGGATTCCTCCTCTCCTGCAAAGGCGTGGCTTCGCATTCGGTTTGGAATTCCATATATCTATGGTCTGAGCGGGAAATTTCTGACGAAACTCTCCAGTTGGTAAAAGACTTAAAGTACCTATTGGACAGGGTCAAGTCAATCACTTCCTGCCTTTGCGCCGTAACAAATGTTGGTTGGGATCCAACATTGTTGATGGTAAGATCAGACAATATTATGAAGTCCAGAAGACGATCTCCCCGTGAATTTTGAGCATTAGTATCGCAACATATGACAAGACCTATCTTTCTGGTATCACAATATTGTATGAGCTCGGCCCCTGCCCTTGGTGGTGGGGGTAGTACCGAGTCATAGGGGAAGTAAGCAGACGCAACGACGTAGGTTTCCCATTTACCGTCCGTTTTGTAGCTTATAGCTGCAGCGACTAAGTCCTGGCCACAAAACTGTCCTAGCTTAGTTGCTTAGAGGGAATTGGGTACAATAAGACAAGTCCTGGGCCTTCCGGATGTCAAAAAGTTTGTTAATGGTCCCTCTCGCAAACGTCTGACAAACATCCGAGAGTAAAATTGTCATGAGAAACTTCTTTCAATCGAAAAAAAAATGCCTTCAGAAACGGCATAAAACAGTATGCCCCTCCAGAAGCTAGACCAAGCGCTGAATTGACTTTCAACGCCAAAATATTTTTATCTTTTTATATACAATTACATATTTATTACTTAATTAAAATCTTCTGAGATTAGGCTATCAAAAACTTTGCTTTTAATTCTTTGCAGATAAATGGAACATAATTATGAGGGTGGCCGTGGTGTAGTGGTAACATCAACGCTTGTCACGCTCTTGGTTCACGGTTCAAATCCTGATTCAACAGTCATCTATTTATTTCGTCAGAAATAAATAAAAAAGTCGATCAATTGCGAAAGGCTTAGTCAACTCTACTGCGAAGGCATAACACTGGCAGTAGGGTGGTCATATGGCTTAAAAATACAACTTGATCATGATGATGACATCAGGTGGAGGGAAAAAAATACTGTGAATCAAGAGCAACGACAAAAAGCAAAACAAACAAGCTCCCCAGTTATCTGGACGCCACCCTTGGAGTTTACTGAAACTTAATACCACCTAAGTTTCAAACCCACTACACCAATCTATCTTTCTCTCTCTCTCAATTTATACAAACGCGCGTGTCCTGAAATAATTTAATGGTATTCATATACCATTTGGCGCGCGAGTTATATAATTTAACAAAGAAAAATAATCTTATTATTTGTTCAATTATTTTATTTATTATCAGAGTGCCGCTGTCTTCAGCTAGGCTGCACACTCTATCGAATATGAATCAATTTATTATTTTATTAATTCTCCAGAGTGCCGCTGTCTTCACCTAGGCTGCACACTCTATCGAATATAAATGACTTATCTTAACCAACCCGATTTTACAGTTACCAATACTTTTTATATTATAATATTGCTTAGCTTAACATTTCTGTTTTACAGTATTTTTGCTAACTTAACAGAAATAACGAAAAGTACATTTATTAATTCTTAACTGCTAAATTGACATTATTGGCAATTCCAGTTCATTAGCATTAATAATTGACTCTTCATTCATTTTCAATATATATGTACCGTCAGCAAGTTTTTTGACTCTGTACTGGGGATCATATGTAACTCGCGCAAATTATAAAAAAAAGAATTAAATTCTATTTTAAACTGGATTTTTGGTAATCTAACTCGAATGGAATTGAGCGCATTCAGTAATCTCGGCACTAACAAGTCAGTGGTCTCTGATCTGTCCAGAGACCTCAAATTGAAGGTAACACTAGTAAATGTATTTGCTCCGCTTGGGGTAGGTGCTTTTCGTCAGGCAGGCGCCTTTGTCATCAATACTCTTCATCGACAGTACTTCTTCTTTTTATCAACATTTTGAGTTTGCATGCGAATTTTTCAAAAACTATTGAAATAAATTATTTAATTTAAATTTAGGATTAAAGAACAGGTTTTTGGCTTTCGAAACTGGTATAGTACTTAATTGTAAGTATTGCCGTTGTTTTTTAATAATTTTTTTTATTTTAAGTAATTTGTTTCTAAAATTGCCCCTACCTCCTAAACGGAGCGAAGCCCCCCCCCCCCCCCACCCATAGTAAAAAATGATTGTTTTTGACCCCGGAATACGCATACTCATAAGTGCAGTGTTTCTTTTTTTTTCTTTTTCCTTTTTGCGAAGTCGGTAAACTTTCAAGTTTTGATTTTAATATTAGTAATAATATGGAAATAGTGGATTATTAAAGACAATGGCACTTATTCATAGATGTTTGATAAGTTCTTATCATGTTATTGTTAAACTAATCCGGTGTTTATGTAATTCATAGACAATTTAAACCCATGTCTAAACGACAAACTTTAGTATAACTTTAATCACAACAGAACGTATGTTTAAGTTGTATTTAACTCTGTTAAACGTCAGAAATTTGTGAAAGAAAAAAATTACATGTAGTAAGGATTTTGCAATGCGCGAGTGATTTGTGATTTGATTTTAGTTTTACAGTAATAAAAATAGTGTACCATGTAGGTAACGAACTAAATGAAATAAAGAAAAATGTCGATCGATTACAACATTGATCAAGATGTTGGTATCTTTGGTGGATATTTGCATATTTATTTCCATGTCTTTCCATGCTGCCTTTTTTGTTAAATTGGTCTTCGGACCAATTCGCGCAGCATTTCTTTCTCTGTCTCCCTTACTCTTATACTCGTAATTTTATAATTTTTTGTTTATTTCAAAACATATGTATAATTACAATTCTTACCTTATTTTTGTTTAGAACAGCAAAACCGCAAAAATAAGTTTTTTTTTTAAATTTCGCTTTCAGAGTGTTTTCGTAAAAGATTAAATATAATTTGTAGTAGAGTTGTAGTAGACTAGACCGTGTATAATCAGTGTGTTAACTTTAGACTCCAGATCAGTTACACTCGGGTTTAAAATATAACTATGAATATGGGCCAATATAAATGACATAATGAAGAAAATGGATAATGTACTAAAAGTGGTAATTGAAAACGGAATTGCTTTAATGAAAAAAAAGGGACAAATAATGACGTTGGAAATGCAAAAAAAAAAATCTTACGCGGAGATTGCAGTGAATAACATTCCGCCTATAATAATCAAACCAAATAATAAACAAAATAGTGAGGAAACTAATGTTGAGATAAAAGAAACTATTACCCCAGCTGAGAGCTATCTCTTCAAATTAATAAAGTGTTTAAAAGTATGAGTGGATCAATTGTAATTAAATGTTCAAATCCTTCAAAAAATAGAAGACCAAGTTAAAGACAAACTAGCAGGGAAATATAATGTAAACATACCATCGCTGGTTGATCCGAAAATCGTACGGTATTGGTATAGATAAGGAAGTTAAAGAAAATAAGTTAGTAGATATTATAAAAAATCAAAACAAATTGAGTGGAAGTATGAATATTATTAAATGTTATAATAAATTTAACAGTGCGAAGAAATATAATGCAATAATTGAATGTGATAAAAAATTATTTAAATAAATTATGGATGTGGAAAAAGTATTCTTTAATGTGGGATGAAATAAATGTTCAGTTAATGATAAGATCAATGTGGAAAGGTGTTTCAAGTGTTGGGGATTCAATCACATCTCGAATAATTCTGAACACGAGTGTAAAAAATGTATTTTATCAATTAACAAATTAAATATCGAGATTTGAATTGTACCGAGTATATGAGGTTAGAAAAGGAGAAAGTTTTTTCAATGTATGCACATAAATATCCAATGTCTAACTAATAATTATAGAGATCTGGAAAATGTTGTTTATGAAAAACGACTTGATATGGTGCTGACTGATACTCACCTAAGTCGAAGTGTATTAAATAGTGAGATAAACGTGACAATTATAATATAATCAGGAGTGAATCCTCTGGTGGACTGGTGGAGTGGTGATATAATTAAAAGATAAGTGGGACTTCAAAATTATAAAAAAATGTGCAGACTGATCTAAGTATATGGATGCAAGTAATTGAAGTTCAGGTGTCAAATAAAACTACTGTGTTCTTAGCAGTTTACAGGTCTATCAGTTCATCAGTAAGGGTTTGCTTGGTGATTTCAATATAGATTGGATGATTAATAGTAATTACAAGAAGGAACTTCACTGTTTCTTACGGGAGAATTTATGTAAACAATTAGTTGAAGTGCCTACAAGAATTATGCTTACAAGTAGAACATTATTAGACTACATAATCTCGAATAAAGAAGGTTGTAATGTAAAACTGGGAGCCGTAGCTCAGTGGTTAAATGCGCGATCACTGAGCGACTTGTTCAAGGAAAAAAATTGCCCTTCGAAAACGGTAGGTCCCAATCATCCGTGCGGCGCACAGCACGAGTGGCTGCGAGAAGCTAGGTCATGCCCTGCATTGAGCTGTTAGCGCCGATATAGTAATAGTATGAAATGATCTTGAGATAAGTCATCATGAAATTTCAATAATTAAAATAAATTTGGGAAAATGTGAAAATAGGGTTAAAACTAAAATAATAAAATACTTAAAATACAATAGTTTTCGGTTTGTTCAAAGTATTAGGAGTAGTCCTATTAACAGATTGGGAAGATTAGTGTACTTTGATGATTCAATGAGTGATATTTTTGAAAAAGAAGTGATAAATGTCATCTTACAGTTTAAAAGAATGCGGTAGTTGAGAAGCAAAATGAGTGATTTTTTTAGATCTGCGGAGGCAAAAAAAGGAAAAAGTGCAAAGTTATCTAACATTTATTTTTGTGGACAGGTCTTAATGAAGACTGGCTGGTTTACAAAAACTTAAGAAACCATTATAAAATTAATTTGAGAAAAGCTGAATGTGTTTATATTAATAATAAAATCAATGCATCAGATAACCAAAAGGAAATGTGGAAATCTATTAAGCATTTAGTATTGCGAACAGTAAATACTGATAGTGGGATTGTGGAGTTCGAAGAAGATTAAGTCTGATAGAGTGATTTTAAACTAGTTTAATAAATATTTTATTAAAAGTGTAAAATGCATTAATGATGATATACAAAGTGTAACGTGGGTAAATTATGACCAGAGTGAAAGCTATTTTAAATTTAAATTATTAGTCAGTTTATGAGACCATGTTAAAAGTTTTAATTTTGTGGGTCTTGCACTGTTCAATATTATAAACTACTAGCTTAAATCCCGCACTCTTCGCCAGGCATTAAAAAAAACTGTAGTTGTACTCAGCTGTATGTACCACAACGGTATCGCACTCAAAAATGCCTGTTTTTTTTTTCAATATTTTTTTTGTAATTATCTACATTTAAAAAAAAAACAACTAAATTGGTTGAAAATTACGGGCGGTAGAGGGAAACATACGCATTCTGCCACTTAGTTTTATATACATAGATTCGTTAATGAATGAAGTTTTCCCAACTAATTGGAAAACTGCTGCTATAGTTCCAGTGACAAAAGTTGAAAACTTTAATAAAAGTGAAAATGGTCGACCGGTTAATATGCTTCCATTATATGGAAAGGTTTTCAAAAAAAAACCGTATTAATACAGCTAGAGAAATACATAGATGAAAATAATTTATATGTTGAACAACAATCTGGCTTTCGAAAAAAAAAACTCATGTGAGTCTGCGTTGAATTATGTTGTTGCTGAATGGAAGGAGAGACTACATGAAAATAAAAAAGTCGACGCGGTTTACCAAGAGACGGTAGACACAAATATTCTTCTGAAAAAACTGGAGAGCTATAGCGTAAGAAATGTCGAAAATATCTAGTTTCAATCGTACCTGAAAGGACGTAATCAACTTGTCAAATTCAACAATGAAGTATCTGATCCATTGGATGTTCAGTTGGGAGTACCGCAGGGATCTATTCTTGGACCGGTGCTGTTTTCATTGTATATAAATTATTTAAAGAAAATCTTAAAACATTGTAAAATAGTTTTGTTTGCTGGTGATGGCCTCTTATTTATTGCAGAAGATGAACAAAGTACTTGTAAGGCTAAGGGCATCTTAGTATGAATAAGCTTAAATTGAATATAAATAAAACGAGTCATGTTTTTTGAACGAAAATAACTTGGGATACCAATACGAAGAGTTTGAATGTGTAGATTAAACGAAATATCTTGGTATAATAATAGACAGCAAGGTTAATTTTGAAAAGTATTTTGATTATTTGTTAAAAAAGTGGTGAAGTTTTATATTTTATATACATACATAATCCGGTCCTCATATACCCTAAGGTGTCGAGGTATCATCGGTGGTTCTGTCCATTTAACTCCTCGTGAAATTTCTCCGCTGTCTGCTATATGTTTAGCCGAGTGCCAAGTTTCCCCAGCTTCTATCAGGATTTTTCAACGGTAGAGTTCCATGTGGTTTTGGGTCTTCCTCTTTTATTTTTTCTTTCCGGTCTTGTTTTCCAAATTTTTTTCACTTGTCGATTCTCTTCCATACGCACTAAGTGTCCAAACCATCTTAATTTCTTTTCCTCGAAATTTAGTTTAGCCGATTTGACATGCAGTTGTTCTCTAATATCTTCATTTCTTTCTTGTCTATTCTCCTATTACTCTCCTGAGGTATTTCATCTCCACGGCTTGAATTTGTTTTTCTTGTCTTCCTGTGAGTATCCAGTTTTCACCTCCGTGTAGCAACACAGGTAAGTACATCGATTTGAAGATTGATATTTTTATTTCTTGTGTGATTTCTTTGTGGTCCAAGAATTTTCTTCTTATTGCTGGATACAGCCTATTTGCCGCTTTGATCCTCGCCATCAGTTCGTCTTCCGAATTTCCTATAGTGTTTATTACACTACCCAGGTATTTGTATGCTTGCACCTGCTCGATGACTTCTC
Organism: Pocota personata; assembly: GCA_963082735.1. Lineage (NCBI taxonomy): Eukaryota > Metazoa > Arthropoda > Insecta > Diptera > Syrphidae > Pocota > Pocota personata. Next base: position 29,174,858 of record OY720432.1, read on the forward strand.
CATCTGCCGTTACACTTGCAACTCCTGCTTCATTTCCTACCACCACCACCTTTGTCTTTTCAACATTGTCTTTTCAGTTTCTGGGCTGCTAATGCATCTTTCCATATTTTTACACTCATCCGCAAACGCACATGCCTGTAGATATATTGGCTGTAGCTCTCTATACCCGACTCTGAATCTTTGCATCCTTTCTTGGCAATGTCTGATGGCGTCGTCAATTGCGCAGATAAATAGGAGGGGGCTCAATACACTTCCTTGTCTCACTCCTTCAGACGTCTTGAATTTCTCTGATAGCACATTACATGTCCTTACAACATTATAAGTTTCCTTGTAGATACTTTTGATGATTCGTACCAGTCCTTCATCCACCCCTTTCTTCCTAAGGCTCTCTGCTTATCGAGTCAAACTCTTTTTTCATATCTATGAAGGATGTAGACTTTTTTATTTTTAGCGAGCTTTTTTTCCAACACTTGTTGTACGGTGAAAATGTGGTCTTGTATGCTATGGTCTGGTCGGAATCCACTTTGGATATCAGATAGCTTCTTTTCCACTCTTTCTCTGAGTCTGCATTCTAGGATGGTCTCGCACACTTTAAGGGCTGTCGTGAGGAGCGTTATCCCCCTATAGTTATCGCATTCTTTTAAATACCCCTTTTTGTGGATAGGTAGGATGACTCCATACTTCCAATCCTCTGGAATAATTTCCCTTTCCCAGGCTTCATTCATTATATCTAAGAGTTCTTTTCTTCCCCTTTCTCCAAGATATTTGATGAATTCCGGTGCAACCTCATCAACGCCTGGAGCTTTTGCGGGTTTTTGTTTTTTCTCAGTGCTATGTCGAGTTCATTTCTGGTGATGAGGCTCTTACGGTTTTGTGGTAGTTCATTGCTAAGCTCTATGTCCCCTTCATCTTCCGTTCCTTAAGTGTCTTCCCTGTTCAATAGTTCCTCGAAGTATTCTTTCCATCTATTTACTATTTCTTCTTCTTCTACCAGTACCTTTTTGTCTTTTGCTTTGATAGTTTGTAATTTAAATTCTTTCTCGTTTTTAAAAGTTTTAAGCATCCTGTAGAACAGTTTTGAGTTTTATTTCCTGTTCGTTTCCATCTTTTTTCCAAAATTTTCCCACGCTCTATCCTTTGTTGTGTTTATGCATTATATTTTGCAATATTACGCTCCTGTAAGTAATCTTTCCAAAGCTTTTTCTTAATAGTTATTTCTCTCTTGACACTATGGTTCCACCAAGCCGTTCTCTTTTTATTTCCGTAGACTTTATAATGACCGCACATCTTTTTGGCTACATTCAACATCCTTTCCTTAAATCTTATCTACCTACTATTAATATCCAAATTTTCATTTCTTTCGTATCTCCTGCCTTCTTCTTCCATCTCTTTTTGGTATTTTTCCTTTGTTTGTTCGATCCTAAATTTGTATACTTTTATTTTCTCCTTTTCTTTGTTTTTGGGATCCATTTTCTTTTCCTTCCCCTCTGTCTTCGGTTTCTCCTTCAACACCGCTTCAAGCAAATAGTGATCACTTCCTATGTCGTATCCTCTTTTGACTCGCGTATCCATTTTTCTCTTGTCACTTTCTACTATTATATAATCTATGATAGAATTCTCCCCTTTGCTTGCCATTTCTCTCGTGTATTTATGAATGTCTTTGTGTGAAAACATAGTATTCGCAATTGCAAGGTCATTTACGATACAGAACTCCAGTAGTCTTTTTCCGTTTTCATTCATTTTTTCTTCTCCATGGATTCCCATCACTCCTTCCCATTTTATTTTATCATTCCCCACTCTGAAATTTGAGTCTCCGGCTATGGGGTCTCTATTCTTTTTGTCACATTCTTTTTGGGAAAATTTTTCTTTTTCATCCTTTAACTCATCTTCGTTTAGTCCGTAGGCTATCACTATGGTTTTCTGTTTTTCTTTTCTTCCTACTTCTAAAGTTAATATTCTTTCGTTTACTACTCTCCATTCTCTAATTTCACTTATCTTGTTTTTCCTTACTATACATGCAACTACTGCTTTTGCTTGTTGTTTTTCGAGCACTCCACTTCGTTAGGTCTCCATTTTCGAGTAATAAACTTCCTTCTCCTTTTTATTGGTCTCAGTTAGGGCTAGTATCTCTATCTCAGCTTTCTTTATGCAATCTATAAATTCTATTTCCTTTTCTTTCAAACCCCGTACATTCCGCGTTCCTATTTACCATCTCTCTCCGTTTTTGTTTTTATTTATTTTTACATTATGTTTTTGATAATTATTTTTAATTTCCTTAACCTTTGTTTTGTTTTTATTCGATTTTATTATGATTTTCGGTTTTACTAGTTTTTTGATTTTCTCGTTTGTAGCGATTCTTCCTTTTGCCCTTGCTTATTTCCTTCTTTTATAAGTTCTATTAATCTGTTCTCTTTTTTGTTCCATCTCCATTCAGTACCATTTATAATAATTTTTTGATCTCCAATTTGTACATGTTTCCTTTCCTCATCTGCGACTCCTTTTATATTTCGTTGTATTTCTAATTCTTGCCTTGTCAGCTCATTATTTACTTAAATCCATTTCTGGTGGTTTCTAAGCTTATGTTTATTTTTCATGATTATCAGCTTCTTCTTGTAGCTGTCAAGCTCAATTTTATATGTTATCGGTCCTAGTTTTATTACTTCCTTAACCTTGATATTTTTATCTATTTCATTCTGGCAAAAGTCTTCGATTTGATTTCTCATTTCTCCTCTATTCTCTGTTTTACAATCTAGCCCTGTTATTACTATTGTAATATGCGAGCTACGGCTCGAGTAGATAAAACGTTATTCTGTGAGATTATTTCTTTATTTTCTAGTCTATAGAACAACTCAAGTTCACACTATACTGTTCTTCGCAAATTATTTCCTTACAAGGTCTTTTTCTTCTCGAATCACTTTATCTCATTTCAATTATTTAATTCACAAATCTAAACTAATTACTTCTTCTTGTTTACTCTCAACTTTCAATTTATCACAAAATTACAACTTCGCCTATTATCACTTTTCCAATCTCTTCGTGCAGTTCGAAACCCAACTGCCCTTGCCTCGTTCGCCATCTGTTCTTATATAGTCGCATTTCTGATAGCCAGAAACTTCTAGCAAATTCTTCGACCACTGGAACGAGAAAATTCTGATGTAATAATTCCAAGATGACAGCTGCAGCCAATAATCTCTTGTGGTTATAATTCTCTCTTAATTCCGCGACGTCGTCTTAGACATAATCCTTCTCGTCACGAACCTCGAATGTGTGGACACGAACCTCGAACCTCGAATGTGTTCCGAAGAGACACTTCGGAATGTGTTGCTTACTTTTGGGGCGTAGTTATTATGCTACATTATGTTACACTGCCCCCTCTTAGACTTGTTCGTCCCGAACAAGTGCGTCCTCACTTCGGCCATTGTATCGACTCAGTCGGTCCACATGAACCACTTTCATTTTGGCCCTTGGTCGTCGAAGGATGCGGTAGACAACATCGTTGATGCGGGTTACTATTCTGTAGGGACCCTCCCAGTTCTGCTACAATTTAGGTGATTTTCTCTTTTGGCGATGAGGATTATACAGCCACACTAGATCTCCTTCCTGGAATCCTGACGTTGTTGCTTTGGCATCATACCTGGTCTTCATGCGATCGCTCGTTATCTTAATCTGCCTTCTGGTCCTTTGGTGTATGTCCCTAAGCCTTTCCCTAAGGTCCGCCACGTACTCTTCTTCATTTCTGGGCTCATTGGTAGGAGATCCAAATTTCACCTCACTGGGTAAACGAGCTATTCCACCAAATAAGATTTCGAACGGCGTATGTCGAGTAGTGCTATGCACGGCACTTCTATAGGCCATCAAAAACAAGGGAATCTGCCGGTCCCAATCCCGTTGCTAGTCACCTACGACCTTCGAGAGATGTTCGTCCAAAGTCCTATTGAAACGCTCCACCATACCGTCCGACTGTGGATGAAGCGGGGTTATCCGCGTCTTTTTGATTCCGAGGAATTGACACATCTCTTGGAAGATTCTTTACTCAAAGTTCCGCCCTTGGTCAGAATGCAATTCCAAGGGCACACCGAACCTGCTCATCCAATTGTAGGCGATCTGCTCTGCCACGGTTCTGGCTTCCTGGTTAGGGATCGGAAACGCTTCCGGCCACTTACTGAAGTAGTCCATTACTACGAGTATATACCGATTACCATTGTCGGTTTCCGGAAAGGGCCCTGCGATGTCAATGGCGATTCGTTCGAAAGGTGCTCCCACGTTGTATTGGTGCATCTTACCTCAAGTTTTGATTCTCGGACCCTTGCTAGCTGCACACACGTCGCATTTTCTGCACCAGTCTTCGACATCTTCCTTCGCTTTTAACCAATAAAAACGTTCTCGTACCTTTTCTAGCGTCTTATTCACTCCCAAGTGGCCTCCGGACGAACCGCCATGCATTTCCTGTAACACCCCCTTGACCCTCGTCCGCGGCACGACAAGCTGCATTACAAATGACTTCCGTCGGAGGATTCCCATTTTCTTCTCAGAACACCTTCTTGGACATGGAGGGAGTCCCACTGCGCAAAATATGCCTTTAAGGTCGGGCTTCTGTGAGAGATGTTCTGATGATCCGGTTTCTCCACGTTCTCCTTCCATGCCAGAATCGGCTCGATATTCGGGTCTTCCTTCTGAGCGTTCCGGATCTCATCTACGCTCCAGCCGGCGATAGGTTCGACTCTCAGTCTTTGGATGGAAACCAGCTCCCGTTCTTCCTGACGCGCACAATGTTTACAATCCGTTCTGCATGGTCGCCCAGACAGTGCATCCGCATTAGAGTGGAGTTTCCCTTTACGATGCTGTATTTCGTAGTCGTATATCTGCAGCCTTTCGATCCATCTTGCGACCTGACCCTCAGGAGTCTTGAACTGTAATAGCCCTTTTAAGGCTGCATGGTCTGTGCGAAGAACGAACTTCCTCCCATAGAGGTATTTGTGAAAATACTTCGTCAAGCCAAGATCAAAGCTAGAAGTTCCCGCCTTGTCACGCAGTAGTTCCTTTCTGGCTTAGAGAGCACCTTGCTGAAGTACGCAACCACCTTCTCTTGGCCATTATGCACCTGGGAGAGTACGGCTCCTACCCCGACATTGCTAGCATCTGTATCTACAATGAACGTTTCCCCGGGAGTGGGGTAAGCTAGTATCGGGGCATCGCATAGCCGTTGTTTAAGTGCCTTGAAGCTCTTCTCGCACTCAATTGACCATTTGAATTGTTTTCCCTTTTCCGTCAACTGGTGCAGGCTCTTTGCGATCCCGGCAAAATCCTTCACGAACCGTCTGTAGTAGGTGGCTAGGCCCAGGAAGCTCCTTAGTTGGTGTTTATCCTTGGGGACTGGCCAGTTTTTCACCGCTTCGACCTTCTCTGGATCGGTTCTCACTCCTTTCGCTGAAATTATGTGTCCCAGGTACTTGACTTCCGCTCTAAACAGGGCACACTTCTTGGGGTTGAGCTTCAGGTGGGCATTTCGAAGCCTTTGAAACACATCCCTTAGATTGTCTCGGTGTTGCGCAAACGTTTTTCCCACGACGATGACATCATCCAAGTATACCAAACAGGTTTTCCATGTTAACCCTTACAGGACACATTCCATCAATCGCTCGAAAGTCGCCGGAACATTGCACAGCCCGAATGGCATTACCGTGAATTGCCATAGCCCATTTCCTGCGGTGAAGGCGGTTTTCTCCCGGTCTTCTGGATGGATCTGTACCTGCCAGTAGCCACTCTTCAAGTCGAGAGTGGAAAACCATTGGGCTCCTGATAGTGTGTCTAGCGTGTCGTCAATCCGTGGCAGAGGATAGCTATCTTTCTTGGTGACGTAATTGAGCTGCCGATAGTCCACGCAGAACCGCGTGCTGCCATCTTTCTTCTTAACCAGTACAACCGGTGATGCCCACGGACTTTTGGAACTTTCAATCAGACCTTCTTTCTCCATTGCCGACACCATCTCTGCAACTTCTGTCTGCTTTGCCAATGGAAGGCGCCTAGCAGGCTGACGAATTGGTCTAGTATCACCAGTGTCTATTCGATGTTGTACCAGGTGTGTTCGGCCGTATTCTCCGTCCTGTGAGGCAAATACATCAGCGTACTCATTGATAAGATTCTCTGCCATAGTTCGCTGCTCCTGATTCAGTTCACTGGACTGGAGAATCGTCTCTCTCGTTTCCGCTGTCCAAGGTGATGGGAGCGGTTTTGGAGCATCACTTTCAGATATTGTTGCGACGGCGGTAATCGGCGTGCATTTTCCAGTCACCTCCCCTCGCCTTAGTTTGACAGTGTGTGGTCTTGCGTTCAAAACTCTCACTGGAACCATGGTGTTCCTTGGTTCGACTAACGTCTTTCGCACGATGTAGTCTTGAGAATTCTTCTCTGGGTCTGGTTCTACAATGTAGAATCGGTGGCTCCCAAGATCACCTTCCAGCTTCGTCCAAATGATTGTCTCTGAAGACGGCGGCAAAACTTCGTCCTTGCTGATGACTGTCCTGAGAGTTACGGCATTCTCGTTTCCGTACACCATCGGAATCTCCACATTTCAATACCTCAGTACTTGCATCCCGATGTCCAGGATTACTTCATTTGCTTTCACGAAGTCTATTCCGATGATGCACTCGTCGCATATATCTGCCAAAAGAAACGCATGGGAGAACATCAGGCCGGCCGAGTAATCGTAAGACGAACTTCTCCAAACACCTTCGCCATTTCCCCTGTTGCAGTCTTCAGGCAGTAGCTGTTGGTGTTGTGCAGCCAGGCGCTTCTGACGATATCTCTTCTTACAATGGAGGCAGTGGCGCCTGTGTCGATGGTGGCTACGCACTTCTTCTTGCTGATTAGTGCCTCCACTGTCAGGCTCTTGTTACCCCGTTTGGTTTGCGAAACTTGAATGGTGGTCCTGGGGGCCTCGATTCCAATAACCAACTTCTGCCCTGCGAAGTTGGTCCTTACGCATTTCCCGACTGCTGGTTTTGGGAAGTCTGACTGACAGGATGAATGTTATCACCGCCAGATGCTTCCTCTCTGCTTCTCCTACTTTCGCAATGTGGACAATTTCCTCGTCTAGGTGCACTTCTGCACTGCCGTTGTAGGTGTCCGGTTTGGTTGCAATTCCAGCAACGGATTTGACTTCCGCTAGCTTTGTCTTCATCTATGACGGCTGTTCTCTGGCATGAGCATTCCACGACGGACATTTCCCTGACACGGTGTATTCCCTGGTATGCTTGGTCCGCAGCCTTCATTGACAAAGCGAATGCCAATGCCTCGGGGGGTGTTCGCTTTTCAGCCATCCTTACAGCCATTTGCAGTTGTCTGTCCTCTATGGCCTGAATAAAAGCTTCCACCGCCATTTCGTTGATAAGCTCCTCACCCGCTTTAGGGTATGAAAGATGGGCTAGTCGCTCTATATCCGCTTGCAACTGTTGGAGCGTTTCCCCCCTTTTCTGGACTCGACTACGCAGCTGAACCCTGTACACCTGCTGCATGTGTTCATCCCCAAACCGCATCTCGATAGCCTGAACCAGAGAGTCGTAGTTCTGCTGTGCAAGTGTGAGTGCAATGGACTTCTCTTCATCGTCCCAGCTATTGGTCATTGCGGCCGCTTTGAATTGCCTCTTATAAATTGGCCATGATGTTTGACCATCGAAGATAGGAGGCTGCATCTCCTTTCTTCTCAGACCGTCAGTGGAATATTCCCGTGCTTTCTGCCTCTTCACGTTGCTGAGTTCCTTAGCAAGATTTTCGACTTGCTTTCCTACTATCTCGAATTGCGCATCCACTTCTTCAAACTGAGTCTCTATCTTCCCGAACTGAGTTTCATGTTTCTCAAAGTTTTCATCGAATCTAGTTTCGACTTTTTCGAGTTGCGTCTAGACCTTTTCGATTTTCTCTTCGATCGCTTCGAATTTGGATTCCAAGTTCTTGTTTTGCTCATCAAGTTTGCTTTCCAGAGCATCTAGAGAATACTTTTGTTCGTTCATTGCTTTCTTTTGTTCATCCAGCTTAAGTTCTAGAGAATTCTTTTGTTCGTCCATTGCTTTCATTTGTTCATCCAGCTTAAGTTCTAGAGAATTCTTTTGTTCCTCAAGCTTAAGTTCTAGAGAGGTCTTTTGGTCGTCTATTGCTTTCTTTTGGTCATCGAGCTTAAGTTCCAGAGACTTCTTTTGGTCTTCTATTGCTTTCCTTTGTTCGTCCATGACTGACTTAAGTTGCAGGAGCAGAGTTGTTATACCTGGGTCGGCTACTGTACTTGCTGGTTCCTCTTCCACGTCAAACTCTACGTCATGCGGATTTTCACCTTCCTGCTTTATTGCTTCTTCCAGACGAATCAGTAGGGCATCTTTTCCCCCAGTTGTGTCAAGATTCCGCTTACTGAGTTCTGCTTAGTTGAATTATAGTTAGTTTTCCCAATTAATTAACTCAACACAGAAATGTTTTTTTTTTTTTTTTTTTATTGTGCAATTTCACATCACGGAAATAGTTGTTCACAGAATAAGTTTTATCCCACTTCTGACACCAATGTAATATGCGAGCTACGGCTCGAGTAGAGCTCGTTATTCTGTGAGATTATTTCTTTATTTTCTAGTCTATACAACAATTCAAGTTCACACAATACTATTCTTCGCAAATTCTTTTCTTACAAGGTCTCTTTCATCTCAAATCACTTTATCTCATTCCAATTACATAATTCACAAATCCAAACTAATTAGTTGTTCTTGTTAACTCTTAACTTTCAATTTATCACAAAATTACAACTTCGCCGATTATCACTTTTCCAATCTCTTCGTGCGGTTCGAAAACCAACTGCCTTGCCTCGATCGCCATCTGTCCTTATATAGTCGCATCTCTGATAGCCAGAAACTTCTAGCAAATTCTTCGACCACTGGAACAAGAAAATTCTGATGTAATAATTCCAAGATGACAGCTGCAGCCAATAATCTCTTGCGGTTATAATTCTCTCTTAATTCCGCGACGTCGTCTTAGACATAATCCGTACACGAACCTCGAATGAAAAGACACTTCGGAATGTGTTGCATACTTTGTTACAGTATTAAGAGCTGAATTACAACCTTGCAACTTAAAAAATAATGATTTTCATTACAGTTACATATTTAGAAATTATAAAATATAAAATATGTTATTTTACCAAGGACTACAAATTTATAATGAACTTCCTAATTATATTGACTGAACAAAATTTAAGCAAATTGAATTTAAACACCTGTCATTAGCTTTAAGATTTTGAATTATGATGTAAATGTATTAAATAGATTTTTTTATGCTAAATAAACTCTTTAACTAACTAACTGCTAATCAATAGGCCTTTTTATTGAAGTATCTGCATCTTATTTCCTTGATTAATCTTAACTCTACAATCTAATATTTTGTATTATTTTAATCCTGCTGAAAGCTTTCGTTGTGATCACACCTGTTAGCGTAAAAATTTCAATTGTTATGTTAATAAATAATAATAAATATTTCCTGGAGTACTGGGCATCTGCCTAAGAAATGTTGGATCCTTTCCACCTCTTTAAGATTGCACAGCGAGCAAATATTTGAGCTATCTTTTTTTTAATTGTACAGTAGCTACATCCTCTGGGATGTAATCCATACATTTATATATCATTTCTTGGCTAATTGTGGTATTGTGCACGTTTTCTTGTTTTTTGAGCAGCTTCATGTTTTTTAACAGTTCAAAACATTTTTTGCTCCAACAACTGGTTGTTTTCAAGGTCTTTATTTTGGTAGAATTCTTAACATATACAAATACATTTGTATAATTTTTTATTTTTGCAATTTGTTTTGTATTTAGAAATTCTATTACATACATCTATTCTTTTCTTGTTAAATTTAATCTTATAGTGAAGCAAAAAAAAACAAACTAACAAAAAGTGCATAAAATATCAACGTTTTTACCCTTTTTGCGCTCACACGGATTCTAGTATTAGAATATTTTTGTTTGAAATTTTATTTGGTAAAAAAGAAAATTAATTCCATTATACAGTCCGAAGTTTCTGATTAACTTAAGACGAGATGTTGTGATAAAACAAAACTAAAATTTTTGGAACTGCTTTGATTCCAATCGATTCTGCAGCAATTCTAGTTGTCTTCTCGCCTCACACTGCGGGAAATTATTCATGTCGTAGTATTGTGGAGCGTGCGTCAATAGCCATTCAGCTGTGAAGAGATACATAGATAAATATATGTTTAAAATTATCGATGTGAAATTTAATTAAATTTACGTTTAACATCTGTTACAGTACGAATGTAATTTTTCGTAGTTAATACAAATTCATTGTAGATAACCCAATCAGGTTTATGATCCAAACATGTCGATGGATGCAACTGTACAATCTGGTTATCTTTTATCGTAAGATACTGTCCAGTTCGCTCTAAGTGCGCTACTTGCATAAAGAATCCCTGTACCAGTGCTTTTCGAATGTTTATGTAATAATCCTTCGAGGTAAACTCTGTGCTGGTACGTTTCAAGTTAAAACGATCCATGATGCGAGCAAGCTGTTGGCGTACATTGTCAGCAGATTTTAGCGAACGGAAATTGATAAAGTTCTCGTAACACCAGTTGGGATCTTCGTTGCCTAATAATAAAAGTAAATAAATATCTGAAATCTCTTTACGCAAATACTTTAAAACTTACTTTGTTTAAAAGCGTGATAGATGTTCAACAACGTCAGATGGTCTCCATCGATATGGGCGAAACGCATTTTGGCCTCGTCAGCTGCCTTTTTGGCCTCATTTGGTCGAACGAAACACTGAGAGACTAAATACAGTTTTTGGGGCACATTTACGTCCCACAAATGTAGTTGATTTGTCTTTTTTGGATTGGTTTGTGTGTGTTTATGAAGGAGGAGAAGTAAAGACACCTAGGGGCTATGGTTTTGTTCAGTTTCATGTGCGATGGGGTTTAAAATTTATTTAATTTTACTTTTTTTTTACAACGCAATAGATATAGTTTTAACTTTTAACATCACTACATTCAATTTTCACTAAGAATCGATGATCTGTTTTTTTTTTAGAATAAGGCTGAGTTCCAAAAAGTCGATAGACTGCATCATGCCTGTATCAATACCGTCGTGATGCAAAGCCTTGATAATCGTTTGATGTTACTCGTACGTTGACGATGTTTGTAATTCGTAACATTTTGAATCGATAGCTTTCAATTGTTTTTAATGCTTTTATGATGCCTTTTTGTGTCATAGCAACGTACTTAGGTTAAGAATACTTATAGTGATTATTTGATTCAAAATGAAAAAAAAGTCAAATGTAGTGGTTTGGATAATCGCACATGAAACTTTATGCTGCTCTAAAAACATTACAGATTCTACTGCAGCACTCTAAAATGTTGTTTTCAGTAAAATATACTAGATAGTTGAATTACTTTTCACTCAGATGATTTGAAATTCTACTAAAGATATGTAATTACGGAATGAGGATATGTTCGTCAAGATTAGCAAACGTTACATGAATGAACTTATAACTAAATAATCAAGTAAATCATTAGAGATAAGTGAGAATAACAGAAACGTTAAACTTTAGTCACAAGAAATATATATTCGAAAGGAGTCTAACAGTGGCAAAATGGGAAGCAAAATTGTTGTAACAAATTCATTCATTCGTTCATTTTGCCTCATGAAAATAAAATCGAGAGCATTCAGCAGATGATATAAGTGAAGCCCCCCAAATCTCTAACAGAATCATTAAGAAACTGATATGTGGAGATAACTCCAAACTATATGCTGTGAAGAGACTGGACGGTTTCATGCTGTTCTCGGATGATCCTCAGAGAAGGCATTAGGCTATTGAGGGCATTAGACTATGGTACTTAACCGTTTAAGGCCTGTTTACTGATGCTGTTCATAAATCTGTATCATAACCAAGTTGACCTTATATGTATTATAAGTGAAACTTAATTTATTATTGATTGCAATGCAGCCAACTAACTTCAGTTCATTATGAAACACAAAGCGTGAAAAATTCTCCTTTCTTTTCAGTAAATAAGTACAAACATACATACCAGCGGAGAAAAAAACCGAAATCTACCAAAAGTTGACTTCTGGGAGCAATCGAGTTATTCCTGGTATACCCGATGTGTTCATGATGAGCTGCCAAATAAATTTAATCCTATTCTACAAGAAAGCCAAATTTTCGACTAAACAAAATCATTTGTAAAGAGAGTTCATCAAAGCAAGAACAAAGTATTCAATCTTCTCGCAAATTTCACGAGATCAGCCACCAGAAAAGTTTCGCCTTAGCGCAGTCACAACTACCGCACGTGCAGTTTAAGTAAGGTATGTTGAATTTTCTGTGGGCGTCGTGGCGTAGTGGTTAGTGTGTCGGATCACTATGCAAGAGGTTCCAAGTTCGAATCCCAGATAACATCAAAAAGTTTTTTTAAGATCCCACCTCTCGCGAACGTCTGACAAACATCCGAGAGAATTGTTGTCACGAGAAAGCTTCTCAAAACAAATTGCCGTTCGGATACGGCACTAAACTGTAGGTCCCTTCCATTCATGTGAAAAATATAACGCACACAACACGAGTGGTTGCGAGAAGCTGGGCCCTGGCACTTAAAGAGCTGTTGCGTCAAATATTTATTTTATTTATTTATTTATATTGAATTTTCTGGTGAAGAGAACCAGTTTCGTATTTGCTGGATTAATGTTAAGTAAGTAGTCCTTCACCAGTTTATTACGGATTGCCAAAGCCACTTCACTTAGAGTTTAGATTTCACTCACGAGTTTGAACATTTTCCCTGAACTATAACCACAACGTCATCAATGAAGTCTAATTCCATTGAACATAGTGTTTTATATAGGAAATCAACACCCATAGTAGTGGAGATATGATTTCCCTAGTGCGGAATTAATATTCCTGTGTCAAGCATTCTACATACTACATAACTAGGTTATTTCTTACTAAATTTTCGAGCTGCCTAGAGCGATTTCGAAAGCTCTACTCTCTACGCTATTAAAAGCCGCTTCTACAGCCACGAAAGCCTCTAGAGCAAATTTCACGTGATGAAAATATATATTGTGAAGAGCTGTTTCTATCGATTTGCCTTTTAGTTACTCTTACTCTGATCTGATCTGCAAAGCAGACTGCTGCTACCTTTACTTCTGATATCATGGAGAAGTATTCGAGTGTTTTGAGAAGAAACGATGAAAGATTGAAACTGCTGCTGCTCGACCAGTAGTAAAATTAATACGTAGGCACTAACAAAAGTTCGCTTAGTTGGTGTCAATTTAGTAGTTTTTGAAAAAAAAAAAATGCATTTCTGTAGCTTATAATCTAACAATATTTATTTAAGAATTTCTAAACAAAAATTGATAAATGGTGACGAGAAAGAGAAAAATTAGTAACGTAAGCTCGGTTGAAGTTCCACCGCCAACACAGGAAGAAATTCGTTTTGTCATTCTCTTCGGATTTCGACGTCAACTCGCGCCAGTCAAAATTCTTCACGAATGCCAAAATGCATACCGAATAAATCTCTTGTTACTATTTCAAAGTGGTTTCGAAGATTCCAGATTGACCATTTTTCTGTGGAGGACGAATCTCGTGATGGTCGCCCCAAATCCTCGACCGACGATATAAATGTGGCCCTAGTGAAGGCTAAAATTGACGAAGATGCCAGAATGACACAGGAGATGATAGCGTATTCTGGGCTTGAATTTTGAATGGAGAGCAAAAAGAGGCTCGTGTTCGTTTTGCTCAATATTTCCTGGATAAGTTTGAAAATGGAGAGTCAAGCTGCTTTACAAGTACGACCTGGAAACCAAACAGCAGTCCATGGTATGGAGCCCAGAAGGTGCAAATCCTCCAGTAAAGACCAAACAACAAAAGTCAGCGACAAAGATTATGATGTCGATGGCGAAAATGGTCGCCGTTATACCGCTTAAAACAGGTCAGACAGTCACTGCTAATTGGTATACTGAAACCTGCTTACCACAAGTTTTCCAAAATTTACTAGGACACCGACAAAAAGAGGAGCTGCGCCGCTACTTTTTACACCACGACAATGCGCCTGCGCACACTTCTGAAAAAAACCAACAACTTTCTTCTGCTCTCGGGCATCAATGAAATTTGCCCAGCACCTTATTCTTAGGATCTAGCGCCGCGTAACTTTTAGCTGTTTCCGAAAATAAAAAAAGATTTGAGAAATTAAAAAAGGATGAAGATTAAACATCTAAAGTTAAATTTTTTTGTGTTTTATTATTCAATCAATTAAGCGAACTTTTGTTAGTCCCTACGTATATCTTTCTAGGGTGCAGTGTGCTACACTCACTCGAGTCTCAGCTCACCACTGTCATCAATCTCAACAATCTTATCTGCTGTTTTACATATGTAAAACATTCTGTCAGCAATAGAATTGATCTTTATCAGTAAAGTTTTAGACCAGAAAAACCCACCACCGTAATTAACAATCCATTCTCGCGTCCTGTTTGTATTGGCGGTTTATGCAGAAAAAGATAATATACAGCGACAACGATCTAGAGATAGATCTGAATTGACTGGCTGGAATATGTAGAGCAAATGCACATAGCCGTTTCTTATTTTTTGAAGACCGTGTTACAAGGCCTCGAAGACTTTAATAACAAGGGTGAAGGGTTTATGGACTTCTGTAATGTCAATCGCCTTGTTATTGGAAGTACCCTGTTTGAGCCCAAGATATGCAGGTAACATCTAACCAGATTGATCACATGGCCAGTAGAATCAGACGGCTGAGACGTCCCCCATTCGTACTGCATCGTTTGGAAAGTAGTCGAACCAATACGGTTCGCATACCTAATAACAACAGTCTTGGCGATCCAGCAGTGCACCAAGAATCTAGGAACCATTTCGTCGAAGGAGCCGAAGCCATCAAAAATCCAGTACAGCCACTGTGAGCACATGTCTATCTGCGGATATTTAAAAACGGATCGAAAAGCATATTTTAATCAATGTTCGAATAGCTGCTATCTCAGCAGTAGAAAGCGTAGAACGTAACAAACGAAACTGTATGAACAACCTTGCTTCACAAGCTGAAAAAACAACGAATAGGTGAGTGTATAAAAACACGACGGAGTTGAGAATTGGTCACAACTCCAACAGCACCGAGTAAAGGGTCTCGACGGTTCTTTCTTGACATCGAACGAATCACATTGCACATAACTGTTTAAGCGACGGCGTTATAGCTCCCAACGCAAATGAGCTATCTAAACCCGTAAGCACTTGTATTCACCCCGGACTTCCCAGTAACACAATTACCGCTTAATGGTACACATTCCGAAATTTCCAAGTGGCGCCAAATATATTGGGAACTGGAGAGGTATTTTCGTTCTTCCTGTGGTTGCCAATATAATACCAGGTTGGCAAATAAGTAATTGCCAATTTCACAAATAGATGTCTTTGGCCATATTTTTTAATGCCTTCTGTCAATGACATATTTTTTTTCCTTTTAACATTTGTTAGCTGTCAGTTTTACTTTGCTTAGAAGCAAATTGCTAGTTTTTTTGTGAAAATATATTAGTTTGGCGTCAGTTTTAATATGGAGTGCAAAAACGAACATTTTTATATATTTACTTTTCAATCAAAAGAAAGAACGCAGCGCAAGCCGCTAAAAAGTTATGTGATGTGCATGGTGAAGAAGCCTTAAAAGAAAGACAGTGCCTGAATTGGTTTGACAAATTTCGTTCCGGAGATTTTTCACTAAAAGATGAACAACGGATCGTCATGTGTACCAGAGATAGCAAAAAAGTGAAATGTTTTAAAAACAGCGACTGAGAAACATTTAAAACGTATGAAACTCGTTAAAAAGCTTGATATTTGGGTTCCACGTGATTTGAAAGAAATTCATTTAACGAAGCGCATCAACGCTTGCGATTTGTATCTTAAACGCAATGAATCCAACGCTTTTTTGAAACGAATCATCACTGGCGATGAAAAAAGGTCCAGGCTTGATGTGCCAACACAATCCACCTCGAAAGCTGATATCCATCAAAAGAAGATTTTGTTCTCAATTTGGTGGGATTGTAAAGGTGTGGTGCAACTGGACAGATTAAATACAGCGATCAACGAAAAACGGACAGAGTTGGTCCATCGAAAATGTGTCATTTTTCATCAGGACAACGGTAGGCCACATACATCTTTGGTCACTCCCCAAAAGTTATTGGAGCTTGGTTGGGAATTGATGTTACATAAACCATATAGCCCTGACCTTGCTCCATCAGATTACCATTTATTTCGATCTTTGCAAAACTCTTTGGATGGTAAAACTTTCAATGATGATGACGCTGTGAAATCGCACTTGATTCAGTTTTTTATCGATAAAGATCAGAAGTTCTACGAACGTGGAATTATGAAGTTGCCAGAAAGATGGCAAAAGGTCATCGAACAAAACGGAAAATATATCATTGATTAAAGTTTATTCGTTGTATTTAAAAAAATGTGTTTTATTCATCTGAAAAAATCGGCAATTACTTAGTTGCCAACCTGATAGTTAGAATAATTCGGGAACAGATAAAAAAAAACATTCGGTGTCGAACAAGCGTGCTAAAGATTAATGCAGGCAAAACGAAAGCATTCGACCTTTCAGATTCCACCGCTCAGCTAAGCTTTGCTGGACAGCGGGTCGAGAAAGTTGCATCATATTAAAGATTTTCTAACCGAATGGTATCTCAAACGAACAGCGATAACTGATCAGGAGAAACCACAATTGGACGAAGGAAGTGGGAATGAATTGGTTACATCTTACGATGCGGGGATTACATTGCAAAATGTGCCATGTACTGAAATCCATTTCCCAATATGGCAGAAAAGTGGGTCGTCCAAAGAATTCTTGGTGCAGAACAGTTGAGGGGAAACCAGAGAAAATTGGGAATCATTTTTTGAAATGCTTTGCTGCTGTTGACAACCTATGCCCCACGAGAAGTGAAAGCTTACACTAAAACAAAACTTCTGTTTTCATTGCCTGAAGTGAGAAATGTGAACGATGCGAAACAAAACCCAATAAATCAACTATCTCATCTACTCTCTATCATCATCACAAAAACAAAGACATAAAACACTTATAATAACCAAAAGTAAATGTCTCACCCGACAACATTGCCGTAATAGATAAAATCTCATTCGAGCAGTTGTGCTGACAACTGGCTATCAACATCTTAGCCAGTTGTGGATCCAATGGGAATTCTGACATCACAGCGCCTAGTTCTGTCAAATTTCCATCATCGTCCAATGCAGCTAAATAATTAAGCAATTCCAAGGCACGCATCAGAGTTTCCGGTGCTGGGGGATCCATAAAATCAAAATGAACTAAATCATCGATACCGAGCTTCTTTAACTGAAGCACAACAGTTCCTAAAAAACAAAAAATCAATCGCCATTAGCCGCATTCCGAACAGTTTTAAAAAAGTGCCATTCTTACCTAAATTAGAACGTAGAATCTCCGCGTACGTGTTGTCCTGCATTTCATTATTAAACGCCTTTTCGGTGTACAGTCTAAAACACTTGCCAGGTCTTGTACGACCAGCACGGCCGGCTCTCTGCTGGGCGGATGCTTTACTAATTGGCGACACCAGTAAACTCTCCAATCGAATACGTGGATTATAGACCTTTTGCTTGGCGAAACCTGGATCAATCACAAACACCACACCATCAATGGTCAACGATGTCTCAGCGATATTTGTGGACACTACCACCTTGCGACCGATTGCTCCATTGGACTTTTTCGGTGGTGCTGGCTCGAAAATTCTCTGCTGAAGGTTCGGGGGCAACGTGGAATACAGTGGAATGCATTTTAATTCACCGACTTCAGGTCCCAGATTGTCCGCGTCACGTTTGATCCTCTTGCAGGCTTCTTCAATCTCCTCCTGACCCGTGAGGAACATCAGAATGTCTCCCTCGATATCTTCGCAGAGATGTATTTGGATAACAGTGCGAATGGCAGCTTCAAGATAGTCGCGTTCTGGTTCTGGTGTGTAGAATACTTCTACCGGATGAGTACGACCAGGGACGTTCATTAAGGGTGCGTTATCAAAGTACTGCTGGAATTTACCCGCGTCCAAAGTGGCAGACATGACGACCAGTTTCAGATCCTTTCGCTGACGAATGACCTCCTTAAGTACACCCATGAGAATGTCAGTGGCAAGAGTCCTTTCGTGAGCCTCATCGAGAAGAATTACTTGATATGACTCCAGCATAGGGTCGGACATTGCCTCTCTCAACAGCATACCATCTGTCATGTATTTAAGCAGTGTTCTAGCCGAGGAACAATCCTCAAAACGGATACTGTAACCAACTTCTTCGCCGAGAATTACATCCATCTCTTCGGAAACGCGCTGTGCCACAGACATTGCAGCCACTCGACGTGGTTGGGTGCATGCAACTGCTTTGCCGCCCCTAGATAGAGCGAATTCAACACACCATTGTGGGATTTGCGTAGTTTTACCTGATCCAGTTTCACCAACCAACACGATCGATTGATGGTCATTCAGAAGTCTCATGAAATCCGCTTGATATTCGAATACTGGCAGCGTAATACGCTTCTTGAATAGTTTGAAGTAGCGCTGGGAGTAGGGTTTCTTGTTGTATGGGTTAATTGTTGAGTTTTTAGCGACCAGAGCAGTGACATTGCTACTACCACCGGCTGTAACGAGTGGTTCTGTTGGCATTCTGAAAGGAAATTGGTATATTCGATGTATGTGTGTTTATAGTGAAAAAAATAAGCCGCGCTGCAGAAAAGGATAAGAATATCGTCAGTTATTGCTAAAAATATGGAGAGCCTGCTTCTATGGACTGTTAAACTGTGATGAAGGCCAAAATTCCACTGTCAGGCAATCTGATAGTCTTCACCTGGAGACTAATTGCGCTATGCTCCTGAATGAACCGAAATCAAATCAGTGATAGCCAACAAGAAAGCCGCCAGCTCAGGTGATCAAAAAAACAGAACTATTTAATGTTGCGGGAGATGACTTCGTAGGAAGTCAGCTCATCTGCAAGATATGGTTGGATGAAAGTATGCTAAACGATTGGAACCTCCCAAAAAATGTGATCGCAACAATTACACCAAAAAGATCACATCTAATGTAATGAGCGATTAAAACCCCATGTCGACAAACTGATTGGGAGCTACCAGTGCGGTTTTAGGCCTGGAAAATTGACAATCCTGGAGAAGACCGCGCATGACAGAAGCTGCGCCATCAAAGTAGGAAAGACATCACCGAGACCTTCAACACCACCAGAAGTTTTAGACAGGGCAACTCGCTATCATACAGTTTTTTTCAATCTTGTGCTAGATTTAAAATATAAAAAATGTCGCTAAAAACTGTGTTGTGCTTTAATATATACACGGACGATGTTCAGCTCTATTTAAGTTTCCCATTTGGAATGGTGGAAGATTCAATAGCAAGATTGAATGATGAGGTGGTCGACTCAGAATGCACACATTAATTAATCCAAAGCAAAACCAAAGTCATCCCTTTCTCAAAAAACAAACCCAATCTTCTTGATTTTCCCGAAGTAGAACTTCTCTCTATGTGTATTAAATATGTCACGCATGAAAAGAATCTTGGAACAATTTTTGATAGTGAGCTTAGTTGGAACGACCACATAAACAGTATAGTGTCTAAAATATACGCATCCCTCAGAGGTCTTTCAAGTAGTAGAGCCATGTTACCTATTGGCATTAAGTTAAATTTTGTAGACATTAATCATGCCAATTAAATCTTCGTAGGTACGATCATATTTCAGCGGAACGCCGCAAACTTCTTGGTTGCGATTTGGAACCTTTTTTTTTTTAAAATATCGATCCTGCGTTCTAGTCTTCAAAGTTATTCACAAGAAGCCACCTGCATATCTGTACATTAAGCTTGTTCTATCCCGATCTAGTCGCTATATAAGACCGTCTATAAATATCTGCTTGACATCACGCAGACAGTTCTTCATTCATGCTGTAAATCTTTGAAACCACCTGCCAAACCAGGTGAAGTCTAAAGTCGAATACAGACAGTTTTAATCGGCATGTTTTTCGTATTTCTCTAGTTCAACCTGAAGTTTCTCTCATTTTTTATCTTAATCTTCTTAGTCTACATGGTTGCAACTATTTACTGTTTATTTAAATTTTTCTTCTTTTTAATTTTCTACTTTATCTTCGTATTTCTCTTTATCTTTATCTTTTTCATATCGTATTTTTAACACACGAACTCATTTTGTATACGTAATCAGTTTACCTTTTCCAACCTGTACTCATTTTAAGTGTATTCTCTTATATGTACAGCGATTATAACATATAATATACCGTAATGGACAAATAAAGTTACCACAATACATTCCACAAAAACTAAAGTTGCAGGTCTGATTTGTCCTCGAAGTGAAGTACATTTGAATTTTTCTTTCTATGGAAAATTGTACGAGTATAACAGTTAAATACTGTTATTATTATTATTATAATTTATTAGCAAGTAATTAAAATTACATGGTAATACAAGAAATAATGAGCCTAGCTGCGGAGACTATTGGCTCTATGATAGTTTAATGTTATACGGTTAAATTAGCATTTATCATGAATTTGTTGATTTGATCGATATTTACAGGATTAGGATTCTTAAGTACTTCATAAATTGATGTTTCTTTAAATATGTTCTTAATTATAGGACTTAGCTTAGTGCAGTTTTCTAATATATGAGATATATCTATGGTAACATTACATAAAGGGCAAGCTGGAGGGTTGTTTTTATTTAGCAGGTGCTGATGAGTAGCCGAAGTGTGACCCAGTCGCAATCGGACGAAGTTGGATATTTTAGCTTTTGAACTGGTTGTGGGGTACCTGGGGTAGGATCTGTCGGAGTTCACTTTCTTGTAATGGTGGTGATATATGCTCCAATCGTTAAGTTGATTTCTCATTAGTATTTTCTGTACGGCTTTTTTCAGATCTGATTTGCTGAAAATGTCAAAGTTATAGACTGGAGCGTCTTTGGCCAGGTTAGCAGCGAAGTCAGCATTCTCATTTTCCTGGATTCCAACATGACCGGGGGTCCACATTAACTTTGTTTTGTGTTGAGATTTAATGACTTTATGTCTTATGTTGGCAATAAGGTCTGAGTTGTTGTTGGGGTTGCTGATAGCTTTAAGCACAGAGAGGCTATCGGTACAAATAACATGCTTACCGTGGCGATTACTAGCTGCTTTTAAAGCTTGTAGAATGGCGAAAGCTTCTGCGGTAAAAACCGAGGAAAATTCAGGCAGGATGCCGATGCTCAGAATGGAGCCATCTTCAAGTGAGACTGCAAAGGAAGTATTATCCGTAGTCTTTGATCCGTCTGTGAATATTAGGTTCCATCCTTCCGATTTCAGATCTGCTGAAACAGTGGAGAATAATGAACGATATGCTGTACTGTTTGTTTTTGTCTTTTTGTGTTCAGCTAGGGTCATAATAAAAGATTCTGATTTTATGAACCATGGAGGATGTGATGATATAACGTTCCGTGCCCGTTTCGTTGGAAGTTCCATTTGTACAGCTTTTTGCAGGATGAGGCTGATTGCCGATGGGATTCGTTTAATTAATTTGTGGCCAATGGATTGCTTGCAATCGTTATCGATAATTAAATTCTTAGTGAATGCGAGTTTCGCAAGAAGTTTGAATGTGACTGCTTCTTTTCGGTCTTCGATACTCGGGAGTCCAGCTTCCGCCAAGATATTTTTAACTGGAGTTGTCGGAAAAGCGTTGATACTTCTTCTAGCTGCCTGATGATAAACCGGTTTGATTATTTGTAGAGTCGATTTTGGACAGTTACCATAAATATATAGCCCATAGTCAAGTTTACTTAAAATTAAAGATTTGGTTAAGTAAGAAAGGGTGTTAATATGTACTCTACATTTTTTACCGGCTAAGTAAGTAACTATATTAGTTCTCGCAGCTAGGGATTGCTTAAGTTCTAAACAATGTTGTTTCCAGTTATATTTGTTGTTAAAAACTAATCCTAGGATTCTTAAGTTACTAACGTTTTTAATTTGTACATTATTTAGATTGATACTAGGTTGTGAACAGAGGTGTTTGCGGCAAACATGAAGTGTTTTACATTTCTCTAGGGATAGTTTGGCGCCTGAAGTGGCCGATCCCTCTAAGATGTCATTCAAGGCACTTGTAAATAAGGAATTAATTCTACTTAAGTCATTAGTTTTGCAAAGGATGTATACATCATCCGCATATAGACAATGATCTAAAAGTTTGTGCCTAGTTAAAATGTTGCTTATATCGTCGAAGGCGATAAGGAATAAAACTACCGATAATGGTGATCCTTGGGGAATTCCATTGTGCAACGGGTGTGCGGAAGAAAAACAGTTGTTTGTTTTTACGTAAAACGTTCTATTAATTAAAAATGATTTGACGTACCCATACATTTTTGGGCCAACACCCCATTTTTTAAGTTTGTTCAAAACAATATGAATTCCTATCCTATCGAACGCTTTTTCAAAATCTAGGGAAAGAATTGTTACATGGTTTTTGGTCGATAGCGCTTTTGTTATGTAGTAGTCGATATGAAGAAGCGCATCGACGCACCCACGGTTAGCTTTAAATGCTACTTGATTTGGACTGATCAGGTTGTTTGTTTCGGCAAACCAGAGTAAGCGCTTTGCGACAATCTTTTCAAGAATTTTTGGCATGCATGAGATAAGGGAGATTGGACGGTATCCCTCGATTAAAGTTTTGTCCTTGTTTGGTTTAGGAATTGGGAATGTTGAAACTGTTTTCCAGCTTTGTGGAATGACTCCAGAGTCGAGTATGCTATTGTACAGTTGGACTAGTCTAGATTTTGTTGCTCGTGGTAAGTTTTTTAGCATTGGATAGGATATCCTATCTCTACCCGGGGTTTTTCCTTTAACTCTGCTCAGACATGTTTCAAATTCAAGAAAAGAGATGCGTTGATCGATACATTGAGCGGTGGAGTTGCTGGCTTGCAGCATCTGCGGACTTCTGAGGTACTCGGTTTTTTTGTTGTTAAAAGCATTTGGAAAATTTATATCTTCTGAGTACTCTGACCAAGTTTGGGCGATAAGGTTACACATTTTTTGGGGTCAGAAACCAGGCCAATGGGCGATTTGATGCAGCTGATGGTAAGTGGGGTGCGGTTTCCCGTCAAGCATCGGATGTTTTGCCAGATCTTAGGAGGGGAAGAATTAGGATTAATACTGGACGTAAATTCGATAAAACTTTTTGTTTTGCTCGCTTTAAGCAGTCTTCGAAATTTCGCGTTTGATTTTTTGTATTGCACTAAGTTGCTTTGGGTGGGATGTTTTTGGAAATCTTTCAAGGCTATCATTTTTTCTCTTCGAAGTGATGTTAGTTCGGGGTTCCACCAAGGCACTACCCGTCTACGCTGTTTTGGGGTTGTTTGAGGTATAGAAATATTTGCAGCGGAACGGATTGCTTTTAGCAGCAGTGCGGCTTCTTTATTGATGTTTGAGGTTGGATTTTTATCTGATAAATACGAAATAATTTTATTCCTAAAACTTGACCAATTTGCTAGATCTGTTTTGAACTTTACGTTAGGAGTGTTCTGCATGGTCGTATACCCAGTGTTTATGGTAGTGAGTAGGGGGAAATGGTCACTGTTGTGGAGATCATCGAGAGTCTTCCATGTAGTTTTTGGGAGCAACTCGGGTGAGCAGCAACTTATGTCTATATGGGTGAATGTACTGTGTGTTGAGAGATGGGTGGGAGACCCATCGTTAAGGAGAATTAGGTTGGAGTGTAGAAGGAAATCTTCCAAAACTGCGCCTCTTTTGTTTGTGGATGGGGAGCCCCAAAGCACACTCCATGCGTTAACGTCTCCTCCGAGAATTAGGGGGGAGTCGACTTGGTTAAGAATGTTGTCCAAGTCAGATCTGTGGATAATTTGGTCTTGGGGGAGGTACACACCTATGTAAGTTATTTTTAGTTTAAGTTGTAGTTCCACAGCTAGGACTAGAATATTGGAATTGAGGGGTAGGACTCTGTGTGGAATGTTATTTTTAATCAGGATGCCTATACCTTGCTTGGATGTCGTGTTATTTGGTAAATTTTTGAAGTAGCCAGTGAAGGCTTTCGGAATTATTGGGGAGTCGTTGAATGGGCAGTGTGTCTCATGGAGAGATACAAGACAGGGATTGTGTTGTTTAATTAAAATATTTAGCTCATCAAAGTTGTTTATAAAACCTTTGATATTCCATTGCAAAAGTCTGAGAGCCGTATTTGAATAGCATTGATTCCACGAGCTTGTATTGCCTGAGGCAATGAAAGTGTGTTTTGCAGTATTTGGTTTGGCGTTTTGAGGAAATTGTGTAGTATTATTTACGTTTTGTTGTAAGAAAATCGGATTGGCGTTATTGGGATGTCTAAAGTTATGACTCTGCGGTTCAGATATTGAAGCAACCATGCTCCCTGAAGAGCCGGTTTGATTCAATTCCCGAACAGCAGAGTCATGGTCTTGGGCATTAGGTTTATTCTTACATGCTTTCATCGTCTGGTTCTGAAGTGTTTACATAGTAATCATTGTTCTTCAGAAGTGTTTGGGTAACTGTTGATATAGGTGAGTGAGTAACTATTTGGGTATAGTTGACAGTGTTGGTGGTTGGAGTGGATGTGGGTTGAGTATGGGTTATGCTATTTGAGGGGGTGGGTGGCATGTTTGAGTTTGTTGAAGTAGAATGAGTGTAGGACCGGTTTGAGTTCGATGATGGGGTATGAGAGCTAATGAACGGTTTTTGTGGTTGTGTTGCAGTGTGGGTAAGTGATTTTTGTGAAGCTGTGTTGCTGTGTTCGTTTAGAACATGATTCTCTGCCGGACTATTTACTCTTGAGCTGGATGATGCATTTGTGTTTGCAGTTGTAGTATTTCTTATCGGCGGAGGTGGAGGAGAAGTCAGATTAGGCTGAGGGGTAATAGGTACATTTTGTTGGGTCTGGGTATTGCGCTTAACTTTTTCGGCGAATGTTTCTGAAACGGAAGGCGTTTGAGACGGGTTTTGTTGTTTATAAATGCGTTTGGCCTCGGCCATAGTGCATTTTTTAGTAGTTTTTATTGTTATTATCTCTTTCGCCTGTTTGTAGCTGGGGCACGCTTTCGAGGATGATGGGTGGGGAAGGGAACAATTGGCACACATGATGCGAGCACAGTAGTCCGGTGAATGTGGTGGTAGGTTGCATGACTCACATTTTGTGTCTCCGTTACAGCGCTTGATGGTGTGGCCAAGAAGCTGGCAATTGCGGCAACGCATGGGATTCGGGATATATTCCGTTACTTTGGTATTATAGAAACCGATTTCAACAGATTTGGGCACTTGGAAAAGGTCGAATGTAATTATTATTATTATTATTATTATTTATTAAACAGGTAATTACAAATTACAAGTTAATTTTATAAAGAGAGAGCAACAAGCTGCTGGGCTTTCGGCTCTAAACAAAAATAAATATAAATATAAACTACTTAACGTGAAATAAATCAAAGTATAGATGTGAAATACAATTCAAGTGGCTCTATATGGTGAGACGTGTGCGGCCGATAAAATCATTGACTTTAGATATGTTAGATATCATTGACTTTAGATATGTTTAAGATGTTGTTGCAGGTTGGACACGTAGAAGGTGTTTCATTTTCATAAATGTATTTATGTGTAATTATAGTGTGCCCTAGGCGCAACCTGGTAAAAGTAATGTTGGCTGCTTTCGATGTTGTTGTGGGGTAGATGGGCATGCTACCGTCGATGTTAATTTTGGAGTAGTGATGATGGTAGTTACACCAGTTTAAGGACCTTTCCTTTTTTATCTTTTGGTTGACAAGGTTTTGAAGGTCTTTTTTTGAAAAAATGTCGAAGGTGTAGACCGGCGCTCTATAGCATAATTTTGCGGCCATGTCGACAAACTCGTTGCCTTGTATTCCACTGTGGCTTGGTACCCAAATAAGTTTTATTTTATTGGAATTCTTTATCAAGAGATCCCTGATGTTAGTTATGAGACCAGATTTATGGTTTGGATTAAGGATAGCTTTTAACACCGACAGGCTGTCTGAACATATTACCGATTTAGAGCGGAGTTTTACCAAATATTTAATTGTCTCGAGTATGGCGATCGCTTCTGCAGTAAATATTGAAGTGTAATCTGGCAAAAGTCCGATTCTTAAAACGGTCCCGTTTTCCAAGGCGGCGGCGAAGGATGTGTTGTTAGCAGATTTAGAGCCGTCAGTAAAGACTGGGTTCCAACCATCTGATTTTAGGTCTGCCATGGTTTTAAGGAAGATAGCTCGATAGATATCGCAGTTTGTGCTTCTTTTGCAGAGTAGAGACAGATTGAGTAGTATGGAGTCAGGTTTGATGCACCAAGGTGGATAAGTGGGGAAGTGGTCCTTTGAAAGTTTTAGGGGGAGCTCCATTTGCTGTGCGGCTTGGATGGTTTTAGCTATTGAAGACTGAATCCGATATGATTTTTTGGCGGTGATTGCGGATGTAATGTATTTGTCGATAATGGAGTCGGTGGAGAATGAGAGTTTAGTGAAAAGATTGATGAAAACACTTGATTGTCGTTCTTCTAGTGTTGGTAGTCCCGCTTCTGCCATTATGTTCTGGATCCGCGTTGTACGAAGTGCATTAATACTCCTTCTAGCAGCATGGTGGTATGGTGTTTTTAAAAGATTAAGTGTTGACTTAGCGCATTTACCATATATGATGAAGCCATAATCAATCTTACTTAGAACTAAAGATCTAGTAATGTTACAAAGGGTATTAACATGAACATTAAGTTTTTTACTAGCTAAATAGTTAATGATATCGGCCCTAGCAGCCAGGCTCTTTTTTAATTCTAGACAATGTGTTTTCCAATTATATCTATGATTTATAGTTAATCCTAGGATTTTTAGAGTATTAGTGTTTTGTATATTAACACTATTTAGGTGTATCGTAAGTTGCGGACAGGAAATTTTCCGACAAACATGTAATAATTTACATTTCTCTAAGGAGAGTTTGGCGCCCGAGGTGCTGGACCAAGTTAATATATCTTTCAGTACATCGGTTAGAATTTGTTTGCTCCTTTCAATATCGTTCAGTTTACACAAAATGTAAAGATCGTCCGCATATATGCAGTGATCTAGAAGACTGTGCTCATTTATTGCCGTACTTATATCATTGAACGCTATGATGAATAGGACCACCGACAGTGGAGACCCTTGCGGGATTCTGTTGTGGAGTGGATGAGAGGACGAGAATTCGTTGTTAACTTTGACACAGAACTTTCTATTAGAAAGGAAGGACTTTATGTATTGGAACATTTTTGGCCCAATGCGCCATGTTTGTAGTTTGTTAAGTATTAAATGTGTACCTACTCTGTCAAAAGCTCTTTCAAAATCTAACGAAAGTAGCGTTACGTGGTTCCGAGCCGATAAGGCTTTGGAGATGTAAGCGTCAATGTATAACAGCGCGTCGGAGCAACCCTTATTGGTTTTAAAGGCTACTTGATTGACGTTGATAAGCCTATTAGATTCGATGTACCAGAGTAGACGTCTTGCTACTATTTTTTCTAGACCCTTTGACATGCAGGGAATGAGTGATATTGGGCGGTAGCTCTCGATGTGGTTAATTGCCTTCTTGGGTTTAGGAAGGGGTAAAACTGTGGCTGATTTCCAGCTCTGAGGGATGGCTCCGGTTTCGAATACATTATTATAAAGACCGATAAGACGTTGTTTGGTCGGAGGAGGTAGATTTTTGAGCATGGAGTAAGATATCCGGTCCCTGCTTGGTGTTTTACCTTTTAGTTTCCTAAAACAACTATCAAATTCTAACTCCGATATGAGGCCTTCGATATGCCTCGCTGATGGGCTGCAAGTGTCTTGAGAAATTAAGGTCCGAAGGCTATTATATTTCGTTGTGTTATAATTTTGGGAAAAATTATCGTCGGTAGAGAGGTTGGACCAAGTTTGTGCGAAAAAATTACTGATGTCTAGAGAGCAACAGATGGGTCCTGTTGGAGTCTCCATGCAACGAATTTGTCGTGGCACATAAGTACCAGTGAGGCATCGAATGTTTTGCCAGACCTTTGCCGGGGAGGAGTTAGGGCCAATCATTGAGGTAAAGGCCATTAGGCTTTTGGTTTTGCTAATTTTGACTTCTCTTCTGAACAAAGCATTAGCTTTTTTGTAGGCAATTAAGTTTGATTGAGTTGGACGTTTTTTAAAATACCTCCAGGCATGTACTTTCTGGTCCCTCAAATTTTTCAACTCCGGGTTCCACCAAGGGACTGACGGTTTAGTGGTGAAGTGAACGCTTTGGGGAATAGATTGATTGGCAGCGGATCGAATAGCTTTTAGAAGAACAGCAGCTTCTTTGTTATTATTGGAAGATGGGGGGATTTCAGACAGATAATCTTTAATGCTTTTTTGGAATTTATCCCAGTCGGCCAAGTCAGTTTTAAACTTGGGTGTGGAGAGCGTATTGGATTTAACAGAACCCATTGATATGGATATGGTAATCGGGAAATGGTCGCTATTGTGGAGATCTTCTAGTATTTTCCAAGATGTGCGTGGAAAGAGCGTGGGCGAGCAACAAGACAGGTCGACGTGAGTTAGAGTGCTGTGTGTAGAGAAGTGGGTGGCGGAGCCGTCATTTAGAATCATCAGGTCGGAGTTAAGGATAAAATCTTCCCACAGGGAACCTCTGTAGTTAGTGGATGTTGAGCCCCAGAGAACGCTCCAGGAGTTAACATCCCCAACAAGTAATACAGGACTGTGAATTTGGTTTAAAATGTTATCAAGGTCAACGCGAGAGAAAGTCTGTTTCGGAGGTATATAAATTGAGATAATAGTGAAA
Organism: Pocota personata; assembly: GCA_963082735.1. NCBI lineage: Eukaryota > Metazoa > Arthropoda > Insecta > Diptera > Syrphidae > Pocota > Pocota personata. Next base: position 29,203,712 of record OY720432.1, read on the forward strand.
GTAAAAGACAAATTAATTTCTATGGCCAATGTTAGGATGTTAGAGTTGATGTTTAGTTGCTTGTGCGGAATGTTTTTTTGATTAGGACCCCAATACCTTGCTTAGCTGTTACGTTTTGTGGGAGGTTATTGAAGTAACCAATATATGCTTTAGGGGTTAATGGTATAGACTGAAACGCGCAATGTGTCTCTTGCAGAGATATAGCACAAGGCGATAGTTCTTTGATTAATATGTTTAGCTCGTCGAAGTGTTAATACACCCTTGTATATTCCACTGGAGAGCTTTGAATTCCTGAGGTTTGTGTGTATAGATAGGGGGTGAAGAGTGGCGGGTGCGTGATCTATGTTGACTCCGCTGCCATGATGTTGGCGCATTCGGACTCCCTGGAGAGCCCGAATGCCCCAATCCCCTGCCAGCAGAGTCCGGGTTTGGAATATGCGTATTATTATTATGCATCATCATCCATTTCTGGATTGTTGAGGAAGTATTCATTCCTTTGTAAAAGATTTTGTGTAACAGTTGATATAGGTGAGTGAGTAATTGGTGTAATATTGGTGTTGGAGGATTTGGTTGAAGAGTTTTGTGTAAAGTTTGATATAGGGGTGTGTGGTGTAGGTGAACTATTTGAGTTAGATGTTTTGGTTGAAAGTTGAGTTTGTGTACAGGGTATGGTGGGTGGAGCAGTTGAATTTTGGGCAACGCTTATTGAATTGCTAGCTTCGGGGTTGACAATGTGCCCTTCTGGACGAATGGCGATTTTCTTAGGTGAGTATTGTGGGTTAGGGGTGGAGCGGGGGTTAACTGGTGTGTTTGAGATAGTGGGGGGAAGAGTTGGATTCGTAGATTTATTGGGTACTACGTGTCTAGTTTTTATAATTTCGGCTACGGTGGGTTTAGCCGGATGTTTTCTTGGAACGGGGTAGTTGGTGTAAGCTGGGGTTCTCGTTAAATATTTGCCATGCCTCGCGGACGGTGCAACGCCTATCTATCTTAATCTTGTTCACTGCCTTGTGGCGAAGAAAGCTTGGGCAAGTAGGGTCGTAGGGAGTGTGGTTTTCTGCATCGCAGTTGATGCAATATACCCGTGTACACTTATCGTGAGGTGGGGGGAGGCAACATTCTTTACATGTTACTGCGTTAGAGCACCGGTTTTTTGTGTGGCCCAATTTTTAGCATAAGATACACCTCATTGGATTTGGGATATATTCATCGACTTTACAATTAACCCATCCTACTTTAATGTCTTTTGGGCGACGGATTAGATCGAATGTTAAGATTGCAGCGCCTGTAGCAACAAGATGGCTGCTTACGTTTCTTTGAATTTTTTTTACACCAATCACTTTGTATTTTTTTAACTCACTTAACAACTCGTCTTCAGGTATGTCGATAATATGCCTGGAAAAAATTCTGCCTTGCACTGAATTCAAACTAACGTGAGATGTTATTTTAACTGGTATAGAGTCAATTAACTTAGACTTTTTCTGCTGTATTGAGGTTTGACACTTTAACCAAGAGGTCGCCCGATCGCATGGCTTTGACTTCCAAAACGTCTTTAGAAATAAATTCCAAGCCGCGATTAATTTGGAAGGGATTATATGAGGAGAGAGGTCGCAGGTTTTCACCTTTTTTTTCCGTTCCCGAAATCACTATGTACCGGGGGATGCCGTCGTCATTTGTGGTAATTGCCGGTAATGTTGGAAAACTTTCGATCGTCTTTTTCCGTTTAGGTTTGGAATGCCGATTTATAGGACCGTCCGAATCAAGTTCCATAAATCGGTTTTGATATGGGGGGTCCGTACCCCCCTTCATATTGGGTAAGGTCAGGAAAGTATTATATCAATTCGTTTGACAAAGTTAGTTAGAGATAAATGGGATTTGTTTTATTGGGACCACGTGTGTGGCAATAGAAATGACACTTGCAATGAAAGAAAGAGAAGGATATCGCTCTCAAACACGTCTATACACGGCGTTTGCCAGAATGCGACTGAGGTCGAATGTAAATAACATCAGACCTGTTACTCTTTGTTTACCATTTTCATTTTTTGTAAATTTATACACTTTTGTGACTCCCTGAGGCTTCATTTCTGTAACGATCTCTGTTTCAGATACGTTAATTAGGCACGGGGCATAAACGATTCCCTAGGATGCATTTAAGCGATCATGAAGCTTCACTACAACGGGGCACACATTAGCAAGATTGTTTACCTTAAGGAAAATGTTAGCAATTTTCGGTGACTTAACCAAGATCAGCAAGTTCCCATCGCGTAGTTGAGATATCTGTTCATATTCCTTACTGATGTTATCTATCGCTTTCTTAAGCAAGAAAGGACTGAGTGATGAGATGGGTTTTTCAACACTTTTTGGAGAGATAAGAATAAATCTGGGGTTTTTCGCGTTTATTTTTGTTGGAAGATCGGGGTAATCGTATAAAGGTGTCAATGTGGTTTTTTGTTTTTTGTTAGGTTGGGTCTCGGGGGCAGGGTCTTCGTCTAGAACCCTGAAACGATTCCCGTACCTGTTCGGCCCGTGGGCCATTTTGCCCGTTAGAGAAAACACCCGCGTGTAAATAGAAAAAAATAAACCAGTTACACTAAAAAACGATGAGAAAAAAGGGGAAAAAAGAACGCGGTGTAACGGGAGGTACCGGTATATGTGCTTGGCAGCAGAAAAGAAAAACCAACACGAATAGACTGAGAGCGATGCTATCGGCTCGAAGGTCAGTCGGTGACTGTAAATACTGTTATTTTTTTACATTTGGTTTGTTTCTCGCATGATTTGAAGCTCAATTTCGTTTCTGCTTCAAAGTAGTTACAATGCGTAAACAGCTTACCAGTGAGTTAAAAACGGTTGTAAAGTTTTTAAATATAAAAGGTTTGTCAGCAACGGCTATTGGTTAAAATATCGGATGCAGCCACGTGACAATAATAAAATTGTTAAAAAAATTAAGGTGTTTGGTACCACAAAACGCAAAACTGGTACCGATAAAGGAAACAAGAAGACAACCTGCAAAGAGGACCCAATTTTAAAAAGAATATCATGTGGTAATCGAAAAAATACAGCAAAGCAAGTAAATTTAGAGTTTTTCGAAGAAACGTCTAAGAATATTAGTAACAGAACGGTCAGTAGAAGACTAAATTCGTTCGGATTGTTAGCCAGAAGACTAAGAAAAAAACCATCTTTGACTCTAAAAATGAGAACTGCAAGGTTGAGATTTGCTAGAGCTCATCAGAATTGAACTGAAAATGATTGGAAGGCTGTAATCTTTACCGACGAAACCAAATGCAACCTCAATTCATCAGATGGTATCCAGTACATCCGACGGAGAACCAGAGAAGATTTGAACAAGGAGTGTGTTTTAACCAGAAACAAATTTCCCGTTAGTTTCATGCTGTGGGGCTGCATTTAATTTTTTAGTGTACTAGTTCAATGAATGGAAACAGCTACATTGAGATCATAAGGGACCATTTGGTGCCTTCAATAGAAACTCTGTTTCCAGTTATTATTAACCCCATCTTTCAGGATGACTCTGCTCCATGTCATAGGGCGAAAAAAGTAAGTTGTATTATTTTATTAGGTGCACAACTAAGTTCAAAAGATGGCTCCAGCAGTAAGTGCTGGTCGATTTTGACATATCCAAAACGTCATGAACCGAGCTTAGACATATGGTAAACAAACTGTCTTGACACATTAGTGATTTTGTTTTGGCGTCATATACTTTTGGTTGTGTGAAAATGTCTGATTTTGTGCCAAATAATCGTCATTTGCGGGAAGTGTTGATTTTCTTCTTTCGTTCGAAGAAAACGGCGACTGAAGCGCTCTAAAAAGTTTACGGAGATGCTGCTCTAACTGAAACAACGTGCCGTGATTGGTTTTGTTGCTTCAAAGACGGTGATTTCGATGTTGACGATCGTCCGCGTGAAGGAAGGCCAAAATCCTACGAAGTTGCTGAATTGGAGGCATTCGTTGGCGGCTTGGCCGAATATTCACTCTGCGAAGATTTTGCTGTGTATTTGGTGGGACCAGGTCGGTGTCATTTATTATGAACTGTTGAAACTCAACGAAACCATCACTGGGGAATGGTATCAACTTCAATTGATGCGATTGAGCTGAGCACTGCGCGAAAAACGACCACAATACGAGCAGAGGCACGAAAAAGTGATTCTACAGCATGACAACGCTCGGCTTCACGTTGCCAAACCCGTTAAAAGCTTCCTGGAAACGCTCAAATTGGAAGTCCTACCCCACCCGCCATATTCCCCAGATATTGCGCCATCCGATTATTATTACTTGTTCCGTTCGATGGCACATGGTCTAGCTGATCAGCAGTTTAGCTCGTATGAAGACATCAAATGGCTTGATTCGTGGATAGCCTCAAAAGATGAACACTTTTACCGTAACGGTATTCGAGCTCTGCCAGAACGATGGGAAAAAGTTGTAGCTAGCGATAGGCAATACTTTGAATGATTCATTTGTAACCATTTTTTCACAATAAAGTTGTATTTTCATCAAAAAATACACAACTTAGTTGCGCACCTAATATAAATCTCTTGAATCTTACAAAGAAAAAAAAAATGGTAAACCATGATTTGGAATCCCGTTTTTGATACGTAAAAAAGGGTTAAAAACACTGGATTGGCCTGGCAACAACCCCGATTTAAATCCTATTGTTGGGCTCTTTTAAAGACAAAAATAGCAGAGAAGCTTGGAAAAATGACGCCACAATAGAATACTGCCAAAAATTAATAACTTCCATGTCTCGCAGAGTTCATGCCGTTACCATGCCCGCGATGGTCACAACCCTGCTAATGAAATGAAGTGAAATATAAAATATTCCGTTAAATTTAATTATTATTATTTTAATTTTATTTAATTACATGTTTAAAATAAAAATCTGTACAGCTCAGTTTTCCTCCCATTACTGTTTTGAACACAAGAAATAAATGCAAAGACATCCCAAATTATAAAATTTCAATTACTGAAAATATTTACTGAGAGTACCACTCGCTAAATTTTATAACCTTTCGAGTCCAGAGAGTCTCAGCGAAGTCTCGAAGTTTGATTCAAATTCTGATGTAACTTTTATTTGTCCACTACAGCATAAATAAATAAATTTAGGGGGTCAAAATACTTAGGAAGATCTGGGGTGTTTTTTGTTTCCAAGTACATGGAAAACTTCTGTTATAATTCCTATACAAACGACTGTCGATTCAAATAAAAGTGACCATTTTCGGTCAGTAAACATGCTGCCAATACACGAGAAGATTTGAAAGACACATGGACGAAAATAATATACTTCTGGAAGAGCAATCGGGATTCAGGCGAAGACACTTGTGTGTGTTATAACAGTATGCAAGGAGAATGTTATTGCATAAAAATGATTCGATAAACAGACTTGGAGATTTTGAATATGTTATGTGAGAAGAACTATTTAAGTGTTATTTTGGATCGCAATTTAGATTTTAAAAAGTATTTTGAAAACACGTGTAAAAAAAATTCCATGAAAATCGGTTTCTTTCGTAGAATCAGAAACGACCCAACCGAGACCTTTGATGTCAGAGTTAGACAAGGTGCCCTGTCATGTGACTTCTGTAACATCATACTTGAAAGAATTGTGCGAAATTCACAAGCCAACACCAGAGACACAATTTTTCAAACATCTGTACAACTACTAGCGTACGCCGACGATAGACATAATTGAACGAATTTAGCGGGCTGTCGCTGTATGTTCGCTAGTATTGAAACGGAAGCTGCCGTAATAGGTTTAGCGGTGAAAGAGGTCAAAACCAAGTACATGCTGTCAACAAGAAGGGAAACACAACATCGACGAATTGGACAAAACGTCACAGTCGACAACTATAACTTCGAGGTAGTAAGGGACTTGAAAGTAGGTATATACATTCAAAGACTGGGAGAAATGAAAAAAAAGCCAAAAAATGTGTGTAAAATAAATTTTGGAGATGGGAAAAATTTGCAAGGTAGCTGAAAACTTCATATGCGGCGAAATGAAGACAAGATGCTAGTATACGCAATGAAGTGAAAAAAATGGCGGGTAATAAACAATCGATGGCGGGAAAACAAATGACATTTGCAGGGAGTGTCAAATGGACAAATGACCGAATAAAAGAATTTTGAACTTGAAAATCTTGTTGCCAGAACAAATCTTGATTTCTTATTGCTTAGTGAAACACATCTAACTGATAATATTGAGTCCTTTGAAGTGTACTTCTTTGGTTATAAACATTATTGTTGTTTATCGGTCTCTAGACATACTGGTGGCATTTCAATCTACGAGGGCAAGGTGAAAAGTGCTCGGCCTGACGCGGATATGGCGTTCCAATCAGCAAAAATTTATGTTTCCTGCCTGGGTGCACTTCTCATTAGTTCGTATGACAAGTTTCAACTTGTTCTCTCAAGAAGTTTCCTTACACGAATTTTTGCAGTAGACGTCTTGTGTGTTTTTTTGTTAAAATGGAAAAACTTGGATAGCGTGCGGTGATACAATTCTTCGTTTTGGATGGGTTAACCCCTAAGGAAATTCATCCAAAGTTGACAAAAGTTTACGGGGACTCTGCTCCGTCCATGTCAACCGTTAAAAACTGGGCAGCTGAATTTAATCGTGGTCGAACGACACTCGAAGATGACCCACGTGAAGGGCGGCCAAAAACCGCAACCACACCCGAAACCATCGAAAAAGTGTATGATATCGAGTTGGACGATAGGCGAGTGAAGGTGAGTGAGATAACTGAGGCTGTATGTATATCGGAAGAGAGATTGCGAAACATTTTACACAAAAACTTAGGGATGCGAAAGCTCTGCCGCATTTGCTGAATGCCGATCAAAAGCAAATGCGCAAACGATTTTCGCTGCAATCTTTGGTCTGATTCAATAGGGATCCGACCGATTTTGTGCGGCGATTTGTCACCATGGATGAGACATGGGTACACCACTACACGCCAGAAACGAAACAGCATTCGATGCAGTGGGTGGAAGCCGGTGGTTCAGCGCCAAAGAAAGCGAAGTCGATCGCATATGCCGGAAAAAGGTCATGGCCAGTTTGTTTTGGGATGCGAAAGGGATCGTGTTAATTGATTACCTTGAGAAAGGCAGAACAATTACAGGCGAATATTCCAACCTTTTTGACCAGCTGGATGCCAAAATTCGTGACAAGAGGGCTGGCTTGAAGAAGAAAAAAATTATCTTTCTCCAGGACAATGCACCTGTACACAAGTGTGAGTTGGCGATGGGAAAACTGCGGGATTTGGGGTACGTTTTGCTCGGCCATCCCCTCTCTTCACCTGATTTGGCACCCTCAGACTTCCATCTGTTCCCAAACTTGAAGAAATTTGTTTCTGGGAAGTGCTTCGCATCCAATGCAGAAGTTGAGAGGGCCGTAGATGAATATTTTCACAGCCTTCCAGACTCTCACTTCCGAGAAGGAATACTGATGTTGGAGAAACGCTGGACCAAGTATGTTGAAGTCAAGGGAGATTATGTAGAAAAATAAAATCATTTTTTAACTGAAAACCGCAGTCTTTAATTGTCAGGCCGAATGTAAAAGCCCTCGTATGTAAAAGAATCACGTAAATCGTCCCAAAAAAATACTTTTATCCGCGGAAAGCAGATATGGATTTCATCAGTAAAAATCACTTATAAAAGGGAAATATGGAATTTAATTGTGGTATACAGATCTGAGACATAAGGGTGAGTGATTTTTTTCAGATTTTAAATGAAAGGCTGCCGAGGAATATTGATGAAAACGAAAACGTTTTAGTAGCTGGCAACTTTAACATAGATTTTAGTGATGTAAATAATTATGAACTTAATTATGTGAACCAGTTCCTTTCCCATGTTGGTATTAACCAATTAGTTAAGGAGCATACAAGAATACTCTAATAGACTATGTACTTACCGATTTCATTATAATGGCCGAAGTAAGCGTACGAAAGTAGTGGAAAATATCAGACCATGAAACTCTGCACATTAAAATATTTACGAAACAGCCTTAAGCCTTAAACTACAGACCAACCTAGTTAAGATATGTACATAAAATATGATAAACACCACTTTATTAATCAATTTAATGGTTGTCTTTCGGAAAACGAGTTTGTAGTTTGTGCCGTTAATATTTGTTATTAAAACTGCATTAATAGCTCAGGAAAAAGCCGTTACAATAAACAATAAGTGTGCCGAATGTTATATATTGTATGTATCCATACAATAGAGCTACACGTACTACAACAATGGATTGAATCAATTTTTTATCGAAAGTGTCAAACAAATAAATGATAGTTATCCCCCAGTTCCTTATTCCGATAATATTCCCTCTCACGTAAATCAATTTAATTCCAAAGCATAGAATTAAACACACTTGAGGAGACAGTTAGGCAAATGAATAGAAAAAACCATTGCTTTGGTTTGAATTCCAAAATAATACTGGACTGTAAGGATACAATTTTTCCACCGCTTCTAAATATAATTAACTCGTCGCTTGGGCGTGGTGTGCTTCCGCAGAGTTGGAAGAACGCAGACATTATTCCAGTGGAAAAAGTTAAAAATGCAAGGAATCCAGAAGAGTGGAGACCTATAAATATGTTGCCCACGTATGAAAAAATCCTAGAGTCCATAGTGTGTCAGCAACTAACTAGGTTTGTTGAGGGAAGTGGACTTTTATGTCAAGAACAACGCATTAGAGATATAGGTGTCTAGGTATAGCAGACTGTCAATTGTTCCTCTTTTTGTCTTGAAAGCAACTTGCTTGGCGCTTACTAGTTTTTGGGATTCGATAAACCAAAAAATTCGTTTAGCTACTATTTTTTCTAAAATTTTAGAATAGCAGGGGATGAGAGAAATAGGTCGAAAACCCTCTACGGAATTTTTTTCCTTCTTTGGTTTGGGAATAGGGATTATCATTGCTGTTTTCCAATATTGGGGAACTACTCCTGTGTGAAGAATATTATTGTAAAGGTTAATTAATCTGATCTTAAATTCTTCAGGAAGATTTTTTATAATTGGGTAAGATATGCGGTCTCTACCTGGGGTTTTACCTTTTAGTTTGTTGAGGCAACAGTCGAATTCCAATTTTGATATGGGTCCTTCGATATGTTTGGCGGCGTTGCAGGTGTTGTTTGCATTAATTGTTATTAGAAGGCTGCTCATCTTTTTTGCGTAAAACTCACTGGAGAACATTTCGTCTTTGGATTGTTTTGACCACGTATGAGCAAAGTAGGAAGCGATGTCAGATGAGGCGGATATTACACCGTCTGGTGTTTCTATGCAATTTATGTGACTAAGTGGAGGGTCACTAGTAAGGCAACGGATGTTGTGCCAAATTTTTCCTGGGAGAGAGTTTGGGTTTATTGCCGAGGTAAAGTCGTGAAGGCATTTGGCTTTACTTGTTTTCATTGTCCTGCGGAAAATGCTATTGCTTTTTTTGAAAGCGATTAGATTAGATTATGTTGGTTTTTTTTTAAATACCCGCCAAGCTTTGACTTTCAAGTCCCTTAAAAGTTTCAATTCAGAATTCCACCAGGGCACGTTACGTTTAGTGATGAAAGGTGACGTCGAGGGGATGCATATGTTGGCAGCATCTCGGGAAACTTTTAATAAGGTTGCGGCTTCTTTGTTTATATTGGAAGACGGCGCTCTTTTTGTTAGTTTGTTAGAGGCACAAGATTGAAATTTTTCCCAGTTTGCGTAATCTATTTTGAATTTGATGGTGGAGGGGGTGGTGGAGGTTGTTGGACTCTTCTTAATGGAGGTGATGATGGGAAAGTGATCGCTGTTGTGTAGGTCTTCTAATATGTGCCAAGATGTTTTGGTATATAGGGCATTTGAGCAGCATGACAGGTCAACATGTGTCAAAGTATTGTGGGTCGAGAAATGAGTGGGGAGCCGTTGTTTAACACGAAGAGATTGTGTTTGAGTATAAAGTCCTCCCATGTGACGCCATTTCGGTTGCTGACAGCAGAGCCCCATAGCGTACTCCAGGCATTTATGTCACCAACGATTAAGACAGGTGTTGGAACTTGTGTAAGAATGTTTTCTAGGTCAGATAAAGTGTAAGATTGATTGGGGGCGATGTATAAACAGATGATCGAAAGTTTGAAGCAGGTATTTATTTGAATAGCCAAAGTTAAGATGTTAGAGATTACATTGAGTTTAATGTGAGGGATATTTTTTTTAATTAGGATGCCAATGCCTTGTTTAGACGTTGTGAACTGTGGATGGTTGTGAAAATAACCCATGTAGGACTTGGGTGTGATCGGTTTTGATCCAGAACTGTAGTGGGTTTCTTGGAGTGCGACTACGTCTGGTAAAAATTGTTTAATTAATAAATTTAACTCGTCATAGTTGTTTACATACCCTTTAATATTCCATTGAAGAGTTTGAAACTGATTATTTCCCGGGGATGACTTATTGGCAATATACGCAGAGGTATATTGAGAAAAGACATTTGTACTTGAGCCGTAATTGTTATTTGTTTTGGAAACACGTTTGTTAACTTGGTTTGGTTTTGGTTGCTGATTGTTGAGTTGACAAGGTTGTCTTAGTTGATTAGGAGGGCCCTGTTGGTCAGACTCCGGGCCATGCCGGTTTGACAAACTGGGACAGCTCAAAGTCTGAGCAACAGGGCCGTTTGCATTTACATCTATGTTTTTATTGCATGGCATCATCGTCGTTTTGGGTTTGGTTTAAGTAGTATTTGTTTTTGTTGATGAGTTCAAGAGTAAATCTTGATATGGGTGAGTTAGTGAGATCTTGAGTATTGTCTACGGGGGAGGTTGGAGAGTTTTCGCTTCGAGAGAGATAATTTTGTAAGGAGTTTATTGTGCTGTCTGCTTGTGATTTATGTGAGTCAATGGCTGCGGGCTTAGGGTTTGATGAAATATTTGAAAGGTCGTTATTGTTATTGTTGGAGCTGATTAGAGGTTTATTTGTGAGTGTTTTTGGTGTACTTGTAGCTTGGGCTGTATATTTTTGGTTTAGAGTGGGTAGAATAGATGAAGGATCGTGATCGTTAGTATTTCGAGATTTCGCCTTATTTGTAGTATCTTTATGTGTTGTTGTGGCTGGAGGAATTTGGTTTAGATGTGTGGAATTAGAAGAGATTTCCGATGATGTTTGCTGTGTATTGTTTTTGACTGCATTAGCATAATTTGCGGTGTTAATGGTGAAGGGATTTTGAATTTTGTACATTTTTCGCGCTTCTGTCATGCTGCATTTATGTGTGGTTTTAATTTTAAGGATTTCTTTGGCCTGTAGGTATCGTGAGCAGGTTTTGGAATAGGAAGGGTGTTCTTCTGTGCAATTTGCACATGACGTTCGCGTGCATTTTTCAGGGGCATGAGGGGGTAGATTACATGATTCACATGATGGAGGATTTTGACACCGTTTTGTCGTGTGACCCAAGCGTTGACAGTTACGACACCGCATTGGATTGGGGAAATACTCCGAAACTTTCACATTATACCACCCAATGTTGAGTGAGTTGGGGGGTTGGAAGAGATCGAAGGTAAATAGCATGAGGCCGGTTGTTCTTATATTGTCTTTTTCGTTCTTTTTAAATTTATAGACGTCAATTACGCCTTGTGATCTCATTTCCTTAATGATTTCTTCCTCAGGAACGTTTATTAGATAAGGTGCGTAGACCATGCCTTTACATGAATTAAGGTAAGGGTGTAATTTCACAGTGATTGGACAGAGATTTGAGGGGGTTTTTTTGACAAGAAAAGATCCGCTACTTTTGGGGATTTAACGAGGATAAGTAAGTTACCATCACGTAGCTGGGAGATTTGTTCGTAGGAAGAGCTAATATTGTCTATTGCTTTTTTAACCAAGAATATGTTGAGTGAAGATAGAGGTTTGTCTTGGTTTGTGGAAGAGATTAATATAAATTTAGGGTTGTTGGATGAGTTAGCAGTAGGGAAGATAATATTTTCACTAGAAATTCGTGGGGGACTTTTCTTTCTTTTTTTCTTTTTGATATCCGGTGGTTCGGGGTCTAAAGACTTAAACATGTTGCCCAAAGGCGCACGTGGCCCAGTGGCCATGACAAGATTATGTGATTTTGTCACACTCACTTACACGCACTTTTCGAATAAAACAGAAAAGGAGAGAAAGAGAAAACAACAATAAATTAAATTTAGGAGAGAGATCGAAAATATCACAAGCGAGAGCACAAACTGGTAAGTGGTCTTTACGGTTTGAAGATCAGCCGAGAAACCACATTACCATCCTTTCACTCGACTTCGAGAAGGCCTTCGATAGAATAGGAATCCATCTTATACTCAACAAACTTAAAGAATGGCGAATAGGACCCAAAATCTTTAATTTTGTGAATCTTTTCTGTCAAACAGAAAATTCTGCGTGCGGGTTAACAATCAGTTTTCCCCCACGTTTCCGTTAAGTAACGGGATCCCCCAAGGTTCACCTCTTTCTGTGGTTCTATTCATCATTGCCTTCGAAGAACTCAGCCAAATAATCTCCAAACATAAATCCTTAGACCATTGCATATATGCGGACGATGTGCACATTATGTGCAAACAAAACGACACCAACAAAGTGCAAGATATCTTCCGCAATGTCATTGAAAACATTTTGTCTTGGTCAACAATCTCAGGAGCGAAGATCTCTTTGGAAAAATGTAAAGTTCTTCATATCTGCAGAAAACAGCTTTGTCCACAAATTAACGTTAAAATCAACAATATATCAATTGAGAATGTAATTGAACTTAAAATCCTAGGACTAATTTTTAGCAATAAGTATAAATGGAACCAACACTGTAACAACTTAAGAAAAGGCCTAGCTGCAACTACTAACATAATAAGTTATCTAGCCAGTAAGAAACTAAATGTACATATTAATACATTGTGCAGAATAACAAAAGCCATAGTTATAAGCAAATTAGCATACGGCCTAGAAATTTATGGAAATTGCCCGAAAAGTACACTAAATGTACTAAAACCGTACTATCACCAAGCAGCAAGAAGAAGCATAGGAGCCTTCCGAACCACACCTATACTCAACATACTAGCTGAGGCTGGATTTCCCACCCTTGAAGAAATGGCTTATGAGCATTCTTTGAAACTGCTCCCCAAACTGGTCTTCTCAACAAACTCCATTATTGATGAAACTATAGATAACACCATACGAGCTAAAAAGAAGAAGAGGATACCTTCAGCAATTTCAACTACACTAACCAAGGCCCAGGAGCTAGAAATTTATATAACCAAAAGAATAAAAGATCCTCTCCTTACTTCCCCTCCATGGAAAGTTCAATCCTCCTCCCTCGTCACGACACTCACCAGAGACAACAAAACGCAAACACCAGGAATCATATTTCGAGCACGCTATAATGAAATTGCAAGCAATTTGAAATCTCAAGGCTGGAAACTCATCTTTACGGATGGCTGTAAAACACATCAAGCAACATCTTTTTCGATTGTTTATGAGCATGGGGAGATCATAAAACATGGACTTTTACCAGACTGCGCATCCAACTTTACAGCCGAAGCCGTAGCGGTATTTGAGGCAGCCAAAACCATAACCCAATTACGTGGTAAATACGTCATATGCTCGGATAGTCTATCGACAATACAAGCAGTCGCTAATCCAAATCAAAACCACTTATTAGCAAACCGAATAAGAGACTTGGTTATTAAACACCAACCAAAAATTAAACTCTTGTGGGTCCCAAGCCACATCGGGATTTCGGGCAATGAACTTGCTGATACTGTAGCAAAGGAATGTATACGTGCGCCAGTCTTCCTCTTCAATACATACACTAAAATAGACCTCCAACGCCTAATCAACACCCTCACCAAAAGGAACCGCCTCCGCAACTGGCAAAACTACAAACACCACTACGCCAACATCAACAAGGACCGATCACCTGCAATGTACCCAACCACCTGCAATAAACAACTGTGCATAAACTATACACGTTTACGATTAGGACACACTGCCCTGACACATGTACACCTCATACGGAAAGAACCACCCCCGATCTGCACGGAATGCAATTGTGTCATCGACATCCTCCACATCCTCGGCCAAAAGCTTTGTCCAATTTCCTTCTCCCTGAATCCCATTCCTACCAGTAACCAAACAATATATGAATTTCTAAACGACATCAACTTAGAAAACATCAAAAATATTAACAAACTACTCCTGAATTCAAACATTTCAATTTAGATAGTCTAACACCTTAGAGCCGTAAGCCGTTGCAGCTAGTGCTCGCCTCACTACTGTTAACATGTGAATTTCTGTTTTTATTTTATGTTTATAAATAATAATAATAATATGTCAAGAACAATCTGGATTCAGGCGTGGACACTCTTGTGAGATATCCATTACATGGACTATAAATGAATGAAAAAGAAGAAATGGAAAATGGAAATGTTACGGTCGCAGGATCTCAAACGTGCGTTCGAAACCATCGATAGAAGTATCTTGGCAAAAAAAACTTTATAAATATGGTATTCGTGGAAAAGAACTAAATTGGTTTACAAGTTATTTGTCTAACAGAACGCAGAGGGTAAAGGTGAATTATACATATTCAAGTGCGCAGCAAACACCAATCGGTGTGCCCCAAGGTTCAATCTTGGGTGTTTTACTTTTTTTGTTATATATCAATGATTGTGGTGATTCCCTATAAAACACAAAAAATTGTCTTTTCGCGGATGATACTCTAATTTTTATTAGCGGGAACCATATAAATATCGTGAGTCTGTTCTACAGCGGGAAATGAAGGGGGTGTTTGATTGGCTGTGTAAAAATAAACTTATGATTAACTTACAAAAAACTAAATGTATATGCATTAACAGTGGCGATGTAAACGCGAAAATAGAAATAAACGGTGAAATAGTAGTGTGTCAAAGAATGAAATTTAATTTCCACATTAGCAATCTGTGCTCAAAAATATCTAAAAAGATTGGATTTCTCAGTAGAATTCGTCGAAATCTATCAATGAACTGTGCACTGACTGTTTATAATGCAATAATTTTATTGACGGTCACCACGTATTAGCAAAAACATCGCGATGGACAGATATAACTTCGAGGTAATCAAGGTAGACGAAAACCTAGGTATCGCAGAAATTGCTGCCAATAACATCAGCGCACACTTTAAACGGAGTATCAGTCTTGTCAACCGGTGTTCCTATGGGCTAAGAAGAAAACTGAGTAGCAGAGCCGACGTTTTTATAAAAAGATAATCATCTAAATTCTGCTATATGGTGCAGACGCGTCGACTTTGTCAAAGTCGGATGAAAGTGGTCCTGATATCTTCGAGAAAAATTCTTTGAAAGAATTCCATTCAACCGAGAATTGTACTGTACAGTGAAGGACTCCAACCAACTTGGCATACGTAATTGGAGACAGCTGACAGAGGACGAGCCTCTGCTCGTTGGTTAAGGCCCAGGCCCACACCGGATTTTTTTTTTTTAGAAACTCTTCTCAGTAAAAACGAACAGCGCCCCACATGCATGTAGTACCTTGGCCCATTTCTCAAGCAACGAAACATAATCACGATTACTTTACGGAGCAAGATGCGGTGGTAACTCAACGTAAGGTTACTTTTTCCGTATAAATGTAGTTGCCTCGTACGACAGGTATTCCTCGCTTCAAGACTTTTCTTGACCCAGACCTTTAGCGTAAGCCAAGGGTGCTACAGTTTCGTACGAATGAAGTCAGAAAGCATATACATTGCAAGATAAATCCACTTATAGCTAATTTATGTCACTTCAACATATTAAAAGAACATAGGGTGCTTCAATAAGGCGATGAAGCACCCATTCCCCCAAATATGTTCATTTACACCAGGCTTATCGCATTATTTTTTTGTTTAAACAAAGGATCACTTTTATTAGACAGAATAGAACCGCTATTCATCTTTTAAGGAGTAGAAAACGATGAAAATGCTGAGTAAAATCGCAAATGGATCACCTTGACATAAACTAGTGCAACTTACTTTTTCGGTTTGGCGTATGTTTCACCAACTTCAATTCTTCGTTTTGACATTTTTTATTTACTTATATCGACTTCTTTGTATAGGTCTCCAAAATTCACCCAAGCTTAAACTATTTCTTCAGGGAAACAACAAACACGGAATAATAAATCGTGATGTCGCCGCCGTGAGCAAAGGAAAATGTGTTTTTTCATCGATAAATGAAGTTAGCTGGGGTTCAAATACTAAAGTGTTATATGGCTTTGTTCAAAAATACTGCTTCAAATACATTCAATTTAATTGAGGAATTGTTTTGCGTTTCGCCCAGGGCTACTGCAAGAAAATTCAAAAGTTAAATTCATTATTAATTAATTATTTATATTCTTATGTCACCTATTAAATAATTATACTAATTCAACCAATTATACCTTTTCAAAACAAACTTTATTCTTAAACCACTTTTCTTTACCAGATTATTCCTTTTCAAAAAAAACTTTTAATCTTAAACACTTTTCTTTATTCCTTTCTTTCCCTCTCTCTCTTCCTGCACTTCCTACCTGACCAAACTTTCGATTGTCAGTGCTATTTTGTGAAACGTACATTTCGGTGTTGCCATATTAATTTTCTTATTTTACTCAATTGACGCCTGTTACACTAATATTAATGAATTGTTATCTACGCATTCAACATTTCAAAAGTTGGGTCAATCGTTGCCCCCTTTCCGAATGTAGTAGTAAATTACTACTATTTTACGAGTCCAAAACCTTACCTCTGCTATGATATTTACAAAATTTTCCCTATTTACTATTATTTTCCAAAATGATAAACCCTTTACAAATTAAAAGAGTTATGCACATAAATAAAAGGTCTGACGTACCTACATAAATGACAAAAAAATTTAACTACTAGTACCTAAACCCCTGGGAAAATATAACTTGCAAAAACTTGTTTTAAGGAAAAAGACCAACTAAATTTCGTAGTTATTTATGAATTGTTATTTATTGATATATTTTGTATTGTAATTTTCGATTTTCACAATTTAAAATACAGAGATATAATATTGTAACATAATGTAACATAATAATAACTGCGCTCCCTAAAAGTATAATGCAACAAATTCCGAAGTGTCTTTTCATTCTGGCAGAATTTTGGTCCGAAGTGTCCTCTCATTCGAGGTTCGTGTCTGCGGTTAGTCTCCACAGTTCATGTCTACGAAAGAGACGGATAATATCACGGATAAGAGAAAATTATAACTGCAAGAAATAATTGTCATCTTGGAATTATTACATCAGAATTTTTCTTGTTCCAGTGGTCGAAGAATTTGCTAGAAGTTTCTGGCTATCAGAAACTTCTGCTATATAAGGACAGATGGCGACCCAGACCACGCAGTTGTTTTAAAATCGTGGCGAAGAGATTAGAAAAGTGATAATGGGCGAAGTTGTAATTTTGTGATAAATTGAAAGTTGAGAGTTAACAAGAAGAAGTAATTAGTTTGGATTTGTGAATTAAGTAATTGAAAGGAGATAAAGTGATTTGAGAGGAAAGAGACTTTGAAAGAAAAGAATTTGCGAAGAATAGTATAGTGTAAACCTGAATTGTTCTATAGACTAGAAAATAAAGAAATAAATTTCACAGAATATCGTTTTATCTACTCGAGCCGTAGCCAGCATATTACATTGGTGTCAGAAGTGGGATAAAACTTATTCTGTGAATAACTATTTCCGTGGTGTGAAATTGCACAAGAAAAAAAAAGAAAAAAAAAAACCATTTCTGTGTTGAGTTAATTAGTTGCGCAAAATGGGCCGCAAATTGGGAAAACTAACTATAATTCAACTAAAGGCAGAACTCAGTAAGCGTAACCTTGACACAACTGGGGGAAAAGATGCACTACTGATTCGTCCGGAAGAAGCAGTAACGCAGGAAGGTGAAAATCCGCACGACGTAGAGTTTGACGTGGAAGAGGAACCAGCAAGTACAGCAGCCGACCCGGGTATAACAAGTCTGCTCCTGCAACTTAAGTTAGTCATGGACGAACAAAAGAAAGCAATAGAAGACCAAAAGAAGTCTGTGGAACTTAAGCTCGATGACCAAAAGAAAGCAATAGACGACCAAAGGAACTCTCTAGAACTTAAGCTTGAGGAACAAAAGAATTCTCTAGATGCTCTGGAAAGCAAACTTGATGAGCAAAACAAGAACTTGGAATCCAAATTCGAAGTGATCGAAGAGAAAATCGAGAAGGTCGAGACGCAACTCGAAAAAGTCGAAACTAGATTCAATGAAAATTTTGAGAAACATGAAACTCAGTTCGGGAAGTTAGAGACTCAGTTTGAAAAAGTGGATACGCAATTCGAGATAGTAGGAAAACAAGTCGAAAACCTTGCTAAGGAGCTCAGCAACGTGAAGAGACAGAAAGCACGGGAATATTCCACTGACGGTCTGAGAAGAAGGGAGATGCAGCCTCCTATCTTCGATGGTCAAACATCATGGCCAATTTATAAGAGACAATTCGAAGCGGCCGCAATGACCAATAGCTGGGACGATTAAGAGAAGTCTATTGCACTCACGCTTGCACTGAGGGGTCCAGCTGCAGAGCTCTTGCAAACCATCCCGGAATATAAACAGCAGAACCACGACTCTCTGGTTCAGGCTATTGAGATGCGGTTTGGGGATGAACACATGCAGCAGGTGTACAGGGTTCAGCTGCGTAGTCGAGTCCAGGAAAGGGGGGAAACGCTCCAACAGTTGCAAGCGGATATAGAGCGACTAGCCCATCTTTCATACCCTAAAGCCGGCGAGGAGCTTATCAACGAAATGGCGGTGGAAGCTTTTATTCAGGCCATAGAGGACAGACAACTGCAAATGGCTGTAAGGATGGCTGAAAAGCGAACACTCCCCGAGGCATTGGCATTCGCTTTGTCAATGAAGGCTGAGGACCAAGCGTACCAGGAAATACACCGTATCAGGGAAATGCCAGTTGTGGAATGCTGATGCCAGCGAACAGCCGTCATGGATGACGACAAAGCTCGCGGAAGTCAAATCCGTTGCTGGAATTGCAACCAAACCGGACACCTACAACGACAGTGCAGAAGTGCACCTAGACGAGGAAATTGTCCACATTGCGGAAGTAGGAGAAACAAAGAGGAAGCATCCTGTCAGTCAGACTTCAAAAAACCAGCAGTCGCGAAATGCGTAAGGACCAGCTTCGCGGGGCAGAAGTTGGTTACTGGAATAGAGGCCCCCAGGACCACCATTCAAGTTTCGCAAACCAAACGGGGTAACAAGAGCCTGACAGTGGAGGCACTAATCAACAAGAAGAAGTGCGTAGCCACCATCGCAACAGGTGCCACCGCCTCCATTGTAAGAATAGATATCGTCAGAAGCTCCTGGCTGCACAACACCAACAGCTACTGCCTGAAGACTGCCACAGGGGAAATGGCGAAGGTGTTTGGAGAAGTTCGTCTTACGATTACTCTGGCGGGACTGACGTTCTCCCATGCGTTTCTGGTGGCAGATATATGCGACAAGTGCATCATCGGAATAGACTTCATGAAAGCAAATGAAGTAATCTTGGATATCGGGATGCAAGTACTGAGGTATCGAAACATGGAGATTCCGATGGTGTACGGAAACGAGAATGCCGTAACACTCAGGACAGTCATCAGCAAAGACGAAGTTTTGCCGCCGTCTTCAGAGACAATCATTTGGACGAAGCTGGAAGGTGATCTTGGGAGCCACCGATTCTACATAGTAGAACCAGACCCAGAGAAGAATTCTCAAGACTACATCGTGGGATATTGTTGCGACGGCGGTAATCGGCGTGCATTTTCCAGTCACCTCCCCTCGCCTTAGTTTGACAGTGTGTGGTCTTGCGTTCAAAACCCTCACTGGAACCATGGTGTTCTTTGGTTCGACTAACGTCTTTCCCACGATGCAGTCTTGAGAATTCTTCTCTGGGTCTGGTTCTACTATGTAGAATCGGTGGCTCCCAAGATCACCTTCCAGCTTCGTCCAAATGATTGTCTCTGAAGACGGCGGCAAAACTTCGTCTTTGCTGATGACTGTCCTGAGAGTTACGGCATTCTCGTTTCTGTACACCATCGGAATCTCCACATTTCGATACCTCAGTACTTGCATCCCGATGTCCAGGATTACTTCATTTGCTTTCATGAAGTCTATTCCGATGATACACTCGTCGCATATATCTGCCACCAGAAAAGCATAGGAGAACGTCAGTCCCGCCAGAGTGGTCGTAAGACCACTTCTTCAGGCGGTAGCTGTTTTTGTTGTGCAGCCATTCGCTTCTGACGATATCTCTTCTTACAATGGAGGCGGTGGCACCTGTGTCGATGGTGGCTACGCACTTCTTCTTGTTGATTAGTGCCTCCACTGTCAGGCTCTTATTACCCCGATTGGTTTGCGAAACTTGAATGGTGGTCCCTCGATTCCAATAACCAACTTCTGCCCCGCGAAGCTGGTCCTTACGCATTTCCCGACTGCTGGTTTTGGTAAGTCTGACTGACAGCCAGATGCTTCCTCTCTGCTTCTCCTACTGGTGCAATGTGGACAATTTCCTCGTCTAGGTGCACTTCTGCACTGCCGTTGTAGGTGTCCGGTTTGGTTGCAATTCCAGCAACGGATTTGACTTCCGCGATCTCTGTCTTCATCCATGACGGCTGTTCGCTGGCGTGAGCATTCCACGACGGACATTTCCCTGACACGGTGTATTCCCTGGTATGCTTGGTCCGCAGCTTTCATTGACAAAGCGAATGCCAATGCCTCGGGGAGTGTTCGCTTTTCAGCCATCCTTAGAGCCATTTGTAGTTGTCTGTCCTCTATGGCCTGAATAAAAGCTTCCACCGCCATTTCGTTGATAAGCTCCTCACCGGCTTTAGGGTATGAAAGATGGGCTAGTCGCTCTATATCCGCTTGAAACTGTTGGAGCGTTTCTCCCCTTTTCTGGACTCGACTACGCAGCTGAACCCTGTACACCTGCTGCATGTGTTCATCCCCAAACCGCATCTCGATAGCCTGAACCAGAGAGTCGTAGTTCTGCTGTTTATCTTCCGGGATGGTCTGCAAGAGCTCCGCAGCTGGACCCCTCAGTGCAAGCGTGAGTGCAATAGACTTCTCTTCATCGTCCCAGCTATTGGTCATTGCAGCCGCTTCGAATTGCCTCTTATAAATTGGCCATGATGTTTGACCATCGAAGATAGGAGGCTGCATCTCCTTCCTTCTCAAACCGTCAGTGGAATATTCCCGTGCTTTCTGTCTCTTCACATTGCTGAGTTCTTAGTAAGATTTTCGACTTGCTTTTCTACTTTTTCGAACTGAGTCTCTGTCTTCCCGAACTGAGTTTCATGCTTCTCAAAGTTTTCATCGAATCTAATTTCGACTTTTTCGAGTTGCGTCTCGACCTTCTTGATTTTCTCTTCGATCGCTTCGAATTTGGATTCCAAGTTCTTGTTTCGCTCATCAAGTTTGCTTTCCAGAGCATCTAGAGATTTCTTTTGTTCGTCCATCTTAAGTTTTAGAGAATTCCTCTGGTCGACCATTGCTTTCTTTTGTTCGTCCATTGCTTTCTTTTGTTCGTCCAGCTTAAGTTCTAGAGAGTTCTTTTGGTCGTCTATTGCTTTCTTTTGGTCATCGAGCTTAAGTTCCAGAGACTTCTTTTGGTCTTCCATTGTTTTCCTTTGTTCGTCCATGACTGACTTAAGTTGCAATAGCAGACTTGTTATATCCGGCTCGGCTACTGTACTTGCTGGTTCCTCTCCCACGTCAAACTCTACGTCATGCGGATTTTCACCTTCGTGCGTTACTGCTTCTTCCAAACGAATCAGTAGGTCATCTTTTCCCCCAGTTGTGTCGAGGTTCCGCTTACTGAGTTCTGCCTTTAGTTGAGTTATAGCCAGTTTTCCCAATTTGCGACCCATTTTGCGCAACTAATTAACTCAACACAGAAATGTTTTTTTTTTTTTTTCTTTTTTCTTGTGTAATTTCACACCATGGAAATAGTTATTCACAGAATAAGTTTTATCCCACTTCTGACACCAATGTAATATGCGAGCTACGGCTCGAGTAGATAAAACGATATTCTGTGAAATTTATTTCTTTATTTTCTAGTCTATAGAACAATTCAAGTTCACACTATACTATTCTTCGCAAATTCTTTTCTGACAAGGTCTCTTTCCTCTCAAATCACTTTATCTCCTTTCAATTAATAAATCCAAACTAATTAGTTTTTCTTGTTCACTCTCAACTTTCAATTTATCACCAAATTACAACTTCGCCCATTATCACTTTTCCAATCTCTTCGCCACGGTTCTAAACAATTGCCCCTTTTTGATCGCCATCTGTCCTTATATAACAGAAGTTTCTAATAGCCAGAAACTTCTAGCAAATTCTTCGACCACTGGAACAAGAAAAATTCTGATGTAATAATTCCAAGATGACAATCATTTCGTGCAGTTATAATTCTCTCTTGTTCTCTTTTATCCGTGATATTATCCGAGCTGTGGAGACTAATTTCAGACACGAACCTCAAATGAAAAGACACTTCGGAATTTGTTGCCTGTTCGAGGGCGTAGTTATTATGCTACATTATGTTACAATATATTTAGAAAACAAAGTTATGTGTATAGTAATATATGCAATTTTAGAGGATAATCTCACTCAATTAGATACTGTAATTGTAAAGTTTGGAAAGAAGAACTCGAAATTTTAAGTGGTTACTCCGTGGATTATCTTTTGTCAATGACGATGCTGGGCTTTTTTCGATCTCTCTCCTCGTTACAGTCCTGCCATAGTTCTTTTTATTTTTCTTTACACTCCCCCCGGTACAGCGACCGGGGAGTGTAAAGGATCAGATGTCGTTGTAGCTTCACTTTGGTCCACATTGATTACGGCTATTTTGACAACAGGCCTTTCCATAATACCTTCTGCAGTCTTGATGATAGCGCTTGTCCATCCTTCGCAATCTTTACCTCCATCACTCTTCCCTTTGGGTAGTTATTTATCGGAAGATCCTTGTCGATTCTCACAACTATGCTTCCAATTTTCAGCGGTGGTGTTGGCTTGTGCCACTTAGACCTTAACGTTAACTCCGGTGCATACTCAGTGATGAAACTTTTCCAGCATTTATTGGCAAATTGGTCTTTATATTGGTAAGATAATTTTAATACTTTCGCACTTTTTGTTTTTTTTTTATAATCTATGCGCGCCAAAGAGATTAAGAATACCTTTATATTTTTTCAGGATACGGGCATTTAGGAAAATAGTGAAGAGGAACAGAGGAGAAGCCTGTGCACGTTAGCTTTAAATGTTTGAAGGTTGTAGTGATGGGGAAATACAGAGCCTGGTAGATCATTCCACATTCGTGTCGTTCGGCTTATAAACGAATCCGTATATTTGACAGTACGACCGAAGTTTGGCTTTAGGGTTAACTGATGTGCATTCGAAGCATGACGCGTATTGCGGGTGAAATTTTGAAGGCGGGTGAAATTTTGAAGCAACTGGCTATTTCGCTGGAGCATTTTTTGTGAAGAAAAAAAACGATAAAACAGTTAGAGACATGAGACATTTCTCCGATGTTCAAGTGAATGTATAGCATTCACAATGTCTCTATCACCTATAAGTTTTGCACCAGACCAGATATGGGCGTTATATTCCAGCTTAGGGCGGATGAATGCCTTTTAAGGCCAGATCAGACGGGGTAAAATATTTCTCGCACCGCTTAAGGTATTCTATATATTTGCAGCATTTTTGGCGACCTCGAATATGTGATCATTTCATCGAAAATGGTTATTAATACACATATCGAGAATGGCAAGTCTTTCGGTTTCAATGATGCAAGTACCATCCATGGATATTGGTTGAAGTTGTTAGTTTCGCTTAAGAGACAGAAGACAGCATTGTGTTTTGGAAGTATTAAATTCCACTCTCCCTCTTTCGGGATAGGGGCTAGAATATACCTCAGGTAAGGAATGCCTATCGTAAAAACCGACTAAAATCCAAACCGTTTAAATTTTTCGCAAAGGTTAAAAATATGCAGTGAACAAAACAGAAGATTTTAATACCCCAGGTGGTACACGGATTCTGGGAGGGACCATTTATTACTCGCCGAAAACCCTTTTGGAAAATGTAAGAGGGCAGAGAGAACACCTCCATCACATACAATGAATGTAAACCAAACTCTGAAGGCTAAATACTCAAAAGCTTGCGAAGAAAGAGATGTGTTTAAGCAACTAAACGAGACATTAATTGAGGAAATTAATAGTTTAAAGCAAGAGTTGTAAACGTTGAAACAACAGATCAACAGCCAAAATAGAAAAAAAGATAAAATTAAAGTAGTTGAGTTCTCAAATGATGAAGAAAAACTACTGAAAGAGACCGAAACCCAAAAACGGGAACAAAAATAAAAAGCGGAAAATGAGTATATCCCCAAAGATTTCATCTCCGAAAGAAAGCTACCAAGTTACGGAGCATGTAATGTTACAAAGAAAAATAATAAAGTATGAAAGTTTAGTTAAGTTTTTGTAGAAAAATTAAATTAAAGCTAGCACAATGTTCATAAATAGTAATGATATTAAAATTAATCAAGCTGATGAAGATTCTTATAGAAAACTTACCAAAATACTTAATCAAAAAAAAGGTGCAATGGTACTCTTATGAGAACAAACAAGACCAATTAAGGTTGCTGTAAAGAAACTAAACTTCTCACGCTCACCAGAGAGTATAGTTTCAAATCTAAGAAGGAAAAACTTAAAGATATTGGAAGCTGTTAATATGCTAAAATTTAAAAGCAAAGTACCTCTTCTAATGTTTATGCTTACTTTTGAGTACGACGAAAATATCAAAAAGATATACGAAATTAAAGATATCCTTGGAATGAAGGTAGGGATCCATGCCATAAGGAAATCAAAACTATTCGCACAGTGCAAGAACTACCAAAAGTATGGACATATACATAAATACTTCAGCTCTAACCCAAGATGCGTTAAGTGTGCAGGAAATCACCATACTAAATATTGTTTGAAGCATCCAGCCAACTATAGAGGCTGCTTAGTTGCTAAACAGATTTAATTGTCAAAAGACAAAAAGCATAAACAAACTAAACCTAATTCAGAAAAGGACGCACCTAAAGTCATAAAAGGCTTGCAACCGAGAACGCCAAAAGAAGTACCCAAAGTCCGAAAAATTATCAAAAATTATCAATGTCCTAAAACCAAAAACAGTAGCGGGTACAGAATGGACATATGCACAAGCTGCATCAACAAATTTAGAAAAACCAATAGCTACAACAAAAACAAAATCAAATGCTAGTATGGAAAGCTACATGCAAACAATTCTAAATAGAATGGAAATCATGGGAAAAAGCAATAAAGCTATACTAGAAAGAATCTCGTTCCTTGAGAGAAAAAGCAGCAATAAAAAGGCTGCACAAAAGAGACAAAC
Source organism: Pocota personata (assembly GCA_963082735.1). Lineage (NCBI taxonomy): Eukaryota > Metazoa > Arthropoda > Insecta > Diptera > Syrphidae > Pocota > Pocota personata. The sequence continues at coordinate 29,229,107 of OY720432.1, forward strand.
ATGATGGATAATATAAAAATCCTGGAATGGAATGCTAATGGTATCGAGAATCGTAAAGAAAAAATTCAAGTAGTTCTCGACATGAACAAAATAGATATATGTACATATGTCTTGCCTCTTTAAATTCTGTCTTGCACTTTAAATTCAAAACAAACTTCAAACTGCGAGGGTATGCATTACATCACTCCCCACACCCCCATAATTCGGCAAAATGCGTAGCTGCAGTTATAGTAAAGAATACCATCGATCACCATATAGAAGTCAAATTCTAATCATGTGCGATAGAAGGAATATCTATAAATATAAAAACGAAAAGTGGACAAATAATATCAGTCGCATCAATTTACTGTTCTCCCAGCTATAGTCTTAAGAAAAATGACTTTTTAGGCCTCTTCCACATATTTCGCAATAGATTTATCGCAGGTGGCGATTTTAATGCCACAAACAAGTATTGGGGATCTAGATTGACAAATACGAGAGGAAGAGAATTATATGAAGTAATAAAAGAAATTAGCGGCAAATATCACTCAATGGGAAAACCTACGTATTGGCCAACAGATAGGAAGAAAACCCCAGATCTTGCCGACTTTTTCGTTAAAAAGAATATCTCGTCAAATACTATAAAAGTAGAAGAAGGACGAGATCTTGACTCAGATCATTCCACGATACTTTTAACACTTGGCGATAAAATCACTAGCAAAGAAAATAGCCCAGAACTAACTAATGAGATGACTGATTGGAACTACTTCAGACAGAATCTGGAGGATAGTATTCAGCTCTCAGAAACAATTGAAACAGAAGACCAATTAGAAAAGGCTGTTCAGATATTTACAGTTAATATCCAAAAAGCTGCATGGGCTGCAACACCTATAACTAAAACTAAAATCCAATAAAACTCATATCCAAAGGAATATGTGATATAATTGCGGAAAAGAGAAGAGCTAGAAAATATTGGCAACAATCAAGTGCCCCCAGCGACAAATCAATAGTGAATAATCTAAACAGTAAGCTTAAAAAATCGATAAGAGAATTTAAAAATGAGTCTCTTAAAAAATACCTTACCAATGATGCTAGTACCGAATACTCACTCTGGAAGGCAACAAAGAAAATGAAAAGGCTAATTGCACACATTCCACCAGTTGAAAATAGAGAAGGTAACTGGGCAAGAAACAACCAAGAAAAAGTGAATTTATTTGCTGAGTATCTCGAAGGCGTCTCCCAACCATATGAAGATAAAAACTGTCAAGAAACGGAAGAATTGTGCGAAGGGGAGAGACATATTCAACCGGTAACGGCGAAAGAAATTGCCAAAGAAATACAAGAAGGCATCAATACTAAGAAAGCCATAGGATTTGACTTGATATAAGGGGAAATCCTAAAGCAACTCCCAAAAAGGCTTAAAAAAACTAGCACAGATTATAAATGCTGCATTCAGGATGAGGTATGTACCTAACATGTGGAAAGTCGCGGAGGTAATTATGATACCAAAACCAGGGAAACCACCTAGTGAAGTCACCTACTACCGCCCCATATCGATTCTGCCTATGTTGTCCAAACTATTTGAAAAGATGTTGATTAAACGTCTGCATAAAATTATTGAAGAAAAGTAGCTAATCCCAAACCATCAATTTGGTTCTAGAAGTAAGCACTCCACGATTGATCAGGTGCATAGAATAACTGATAAAATCGAAAAAGCATTTGAAGAAAAAAATGTATGCTCTACTATGATATATTTCTTGATACAGCTCAAGCTTTCGATAAAGTATGGCACAAAGGACTGATACATAAATTTCAAAAGCATCTACCAAAGGAATGTTCAGAAATCCTAGAGTCTTATATATTACAGCGATTTTTTAGAATCAAACAAGGAGATGACTACTCCACATTGCGAAAAATAGAAGCTGGTGTACCACAAGGCAGTGTGCTAGGCCCTGTATTATATATCTTATTTACCAGTGACTTGCCATTTAGTGATGAAACAACTGTGGCGACATTTGCAGATGATACTGCTATCCTTGCTGTGGGAGAAACTGTCGTAGTAGCAACGGAAAAGCTAGAGGAGGCAGTGAATAATATATCAAAATGGACCAAAAAATGGCAGTTTAAATTAAATGACCTAAAGTTCCGCACATCCCATTCTAAAACCAGTATGCACCTATGGGCTCCAGCTATGGGCACGCACATGCAAAAACAATTTACAGAAAATACAAACATTTCGAAATAAAGTACTACGGAATATAGTAAATGCACCATGGTACATAAGAAACACTGATCTGCATAGAGATCCAGAAATTGAAATGATTGAAGATGAAGTCAAAAAAGTAGCTAATAGACACAAACTCAGACTTCTCAATCACATAAACTCAGAAATGTCGGAACTATTAAATAATAGTAATCTGACTAGGAGATCAAGAAGAGTAAAACCTTTTGAACTAGCTAGATAGGTAGAAAAAATAAAATAAAATAAATAAATAAATAAAATAAAAATAAAATACAAAAAGCTAAAGCAATATTTAATCATCCACAGATGAATACTTATCATAAACACCTTAGATATGAAAGACAAATTGCTGATTGGTCTAACGACTAGGTGCAATAAGTGGAAGGCTGGCTCCTCCCCGCCCTGCGATGAAATGTCAAGACGGTGGTACCGTAGGGAAACGGGAAGAAGGGAGGAGGGTTTAGTGGGTAAAAATCCCACACTGTTACTGAGTCCCGGCTCAGTTTCGTCTTTTGAAGATTACCACCTCGCAGCATAAATAAAAAAAAAATTCTACTCCGTTGGTTGAACCCCATTTGATTATGCTGTCCAAGTCGGAATTTAATATGTTTAACATACGTTGCCGTTCCTCTTCTACGGCCGAAGAGCAAGGACGTGAGCTAGGGAACGAATATGAAAAACTGAGGGTATTGTCATCAGCGAAGGAATGGATTGGATTAGAAGTTGCAGACAAGAGATCATTTATAAAAACAAAAAAGAGAGTCGGAGACAAAAAAGAGCCTTGGGGAACACCACCATTTATTTGGTGAATTGCAGACTTGAAGCCGTCCAAAACAACTTGTATTGAACGCCCCGAAAGGTAATTTCTAATCCATTGAAGAAGAGACTCATCGATGCCATATGCACGCACTTCCCACAAAAGAGCCTGACGCCAAACTCTGTCAAATGCCTTTGAAATATCAAGCGCAACCATCTTAGTTTCGCCGAAGTGATGAAGAGATTGGTTCCACTTCTCGGTGAGGTATGCAATCAAAACACTAGTGGACCTGTTGCTACTCGTACGAAAACCATACTGGCGGTCATTAAGAAGTTTTCGGGAATCGAGATATTTCATAAGCTGACGATTTATCAACGTTTCCATGGCCTTGGAAAAAAGGGACGTAAGTTCAATGGGTCGGTAATTGGACAGGGAGGAGGATTCGCCTTTTCTAGGGATGGGCTGGACAAATGCTGTTTTCCATCTACTCGGAAAGAGCCCTGAAAAGTAGAATAGGCAGAAAAGCTTGCCAGCGTAGAAGAACACCTCTTCAGAACTATGGGGCACCAGCGGATTTGTGTATGTTAAGACTATTGAGTACTCTTGCAACTGTACGAGTGCGAAAGTGAACTTGTCCACCCCTCTCAAATACAGGTGGAGACAAAGCATTATCTGGCAGCGTGGAGTTGGCTGCAAAGTGAACAGCAAGCAGATTGGCTTTGTTTAAGGAGCTGACAGCTGGAATGTCATTGTAAATGAGCGTTGGGATGGCAGACGAGGCAGAATTTTTAATATTTTTGACGAATGACCAAAAAATGTTTACTACCTTTGGGACATTGTAGCATTGTTTGCCTCAATTGTTGGTCATATAAAAATTTTACACGTCGAATATGGGCATTGCAGTCTGTTCTGGCTTGTTTAAACTTATTTCGCTTTTCCTCAGATTTGTTGGCTTTATAAGACCGAGAACTTACTTCTTTCAACCTAATAGTCTATTTATAACTCTGGTCAAACCACGAGTTTGCCTTAGGTCTAATGCTCTTTATTCTGTTAGGAATAAAGTCATTCATAGTTAAGAGGATAGTGTCAGTGATCATATCAACTGCGGCATCCACGTCGCTATCGATGAAGCACAGCGACCAGTTAAAACTCCTAAAGAAGCTGTTCTCGTCTCGAACAGAGAGAAATAAAAACGGTCAAAGAAAACGTAACTTTAAATCTAACTGAAAGAAAATATTGTACATTATTATGCTACAATATGTACAACTTTAACTGGATTGCAAATAAAACCACTTTCTTTCAACGTTACAAATTCTGTCTTTTTTTTATTCGGTTTCTTGTTTGTTTTTAAATATATGGATCGTACATATGTGTATAATTTGACATTCGGAGTAATTCATCGATTTGACATAATCCCTTTTGGGAAATTACTCCGTGCGTGGGTGGATACAGAGATCTGGACCATGGTGACGTCAGCGTCAACATTCTCCCCCAACGATGAACTACGTTCTTAATTTGCACGCCCCTTGCTTCTTCTGTCTTCATACTATTTGACCATATGGTTCTCGCCGGTCTGCTGTCTAACTTGTTGGTATATGTACAATGCATGCGTTTGGGTACATGAAAAGAAACAACAGATTTTTGTATATGGTAAACGATAAACACAAGAAACAGTAACGGGCAAATCTACGAGAGAATGCCTATCAACAACTCCAGCAGTCAATCTCACACATGATCCCGTTCATTTGTGAGCGCAGGTGACTTTATTTTTCTTCTCTGTTTTGTTTATCCTCTCGCTGTTATGTGGGGGTAACGATCGCTGATTGCAGTTTACGTGTTGTTGTTGTTGTTGCGAAGACAATGCTCAGTTGGTGTTGACGTCAGATACGATGACTGTATGGCGATGCTAGTAAGCTCTCCTGCTGCAGTTGTTCTTGGCGTATGTTATGTCGTGACGTCTATGTTTAGTTTCGGTGGTGCGTGTGTTAAATCGTTGATAATTGTTATTAAATTGAAAGGTTTAATCCAATGTAATCCAGGTGAGTAAGTTTATAGTATATGTGTAGTAATTCATTTGTATAAAAAAATAATAAAAATATTGGAGTTGTATTTTTGCTGGCGTCCATCGATGATGTGCATACGTGTGTGTGTGTGTGGTGAATGATGAATGGAGTTCTTCAGTAGTTGGGTGTTTTGAAGAAATGAGTTTGGATGAGTGTGTATGATGAATTGATTGTGTGTTTTCTTATGTGTGGTATTTGTTGATTGAGTGAATGAGTAAGTGTGAGGGAGTGGACTGTATGAAAGTGTGTACGTGGTTTGGGTTGCAGTTACGGATGGGTTTGAATTGTATTTGTTTGATGACAATGAAAATGAAAATGTGTTAATGTGGTATGATTTTTTTTTTTTGAATGGATGAATGAAATGTTTTGTGTTTACTGGATGTGTTGAATTTATGTTGCATTTGTGACGGTTTGCGGTTCGTTCGTTGGTAGCGGACAGAGTTTTGTTATTGGTCGTTTTAGAATTCCCTGTTGCGTTTTCACTTTGACGACGCGTGTAACTTTGTCTGTTCCTGGGTAGGTTTCTTGAATGCGGCCTAAACTCCATTTCGCGGGGGGAAGTCGTTCATCTTTTAAGAGAATTAGGTCTCCTACTTTAAGTTGAGGTTGTGACTTCAACCATTTTGGGCGTTGCTGCAGGCGAGCTAAATATTCTCCTTGCCATTGCTTCCAGAACGTTTGCATATGCGCTTGAACTGCTTTCCATCTGTCGATGTGTCCTTGTTTGCCTATGGACATGTCTGGCTCTGGTACGGTGAACAACGTCGCTCCTATCAAGAAGTGTGCAAGAGTTAGCGGTTCGAAGTCATCGGGGTTTTCGGTTAGAGGGCACAGAGGCCTCGAATTTAAACACGCTTCGATTTGCGTCAAAAGCGTGGCGAGCTCCTCAAAGGTTAGTGTACCATTTCCGACAATCCGTTTTAGGTGGTATTTGACACTCTTGACCCCTGCTTCCCATAATCCTCCGAAATGGGGGGAAGCTGGAGGAATGAAGTTCCACTAGCTATCTCCTTCCAGTCTTGGATGTCGTTTTTTATTAGGCGGCGTAGTTCTGCCTCGGCTCCCACGAAGTTGGTTCCGCAATCGCTATAGATTTGTCCGCAGACCCCTCGTCGTTCTGCAAATCTTCTAAAAGACGCTAAGAAAGCTTGGGTAGTAAGATCACTTACAGCTTCTAAGTGGATGGCTTTTGTGGCTAGGCAAACGAACACCGCTATGTACCCCTTGTGGCATTTTGATCCTCGACCCTTCCATGCCCGGATGTTGATAGGTCCTGCATAATCAATACCTGTGTGGGAGAAAGGTCTTGATACCGTGACTCGGGGTGCAGGTAATTCTCCCATTAGCTGTTGTGAAGTCTGACTCCGAAATCTGTAGCATGTTGTACAGCTGTTGATGTGTTTCTTTACAGCTCGTTTGATTTGGAATACCCAATATTTTCGTCGTATATGTACCATCATAAGCTGAATTCCTCCGTGCAGTGACCTTTCATGAGAGTCGCGAATAATGAGTTTGGTGAAATGATGTCTGGGTTCCAAAATTATAGGATGCTGTTGGTCATAGGGAATGTTTGCATGACTTAACCTTCCGCCAACTCGAAGAATTCCTTCTCCGTCTACGAATGGATTCGAGGATCCCATACCTTTGGATTTCGTGCCTTCAGTGAACATTTCTTGCTGAGCGCAGCGCGCAATTATTTTTCTAGCGTTGTCCAGTTCGTTCGGTGAAAGTGATCCGACGTGACGGTTGGAGCGGTATGCCTTCGCGTTGTTGACAAAGCGCTTACACCAGGCTGCTACGCGGATCAGTCGGGTTAAATTTGACGATCGATGAGTCAGTTGGATAAGAGTATTTTCTACCAATCCAGAACAGTGGACTTGAATTTTCCTTTTGCCTTCCTCTGTAGTGAGACTTGTTGGTTGCGCTGGCAACTCGAAGATCCAAGTCGAATGGAGAAATTCCGGTCCATTCCTCCACAGTGTCTCAGCAACTAATGCCGATGGCAGCATACCTCTGGACGTTAAATCGGCTGGATTGAGTTTAGTTGGGACGTGCTTCCACATATGCAACTCCGTCAGCCGTTGGATCTCCCCTACTCGATTCCTGATGAATGTCTCCCATCGTGAAGCCGGTGCAAGAATCCAAGACAATGTTATTGTAGAGTCTGTCCATGCGTGCATCGTGGTATCCTTTAGCTCGAGTGTGTGTGCTACGTAGCGAAGCAATTTGGCTACCATGACAGCACCGCAGAGCTCTAAGCGGGGTAGACTGACCGGTTGTACTGGTGCGACCTTGGACTTCGACATTATGAGGTGCATATGGACGATACCTTGGCTATCTTCCGCCCGAAGGTAAACTGCTGCTCCGTACGCCTTCTCCGACGCGTCGCTAAAGCCGTGCAACTCTACACGGTTCTTCATGCCAACTGTTTGAACCCACCTTGGAATCCGTATTTTATTAATGACCGGTAAATCGTCGTGCAAGCAGTTCCATCCTTCAAGCACCTCATCCTCGATCGGCTCATCCCAAGATAATTTTCGTTTCCAGAGAAGCTGCATGATGAGTTTCGCCTTCAAAATACACGGTGATATCCATCCCATGGGGTCAAACAGTCGAGCAATTGTAGACAGTACAAACCGTTTTGTTGGATCTGGGTTATCTGGAGGCGTGTATCGAAAACAGAAGTTGTCAGCTTTAGGAAGCCAATGAATGCCCAACGTTTTTATTCGGTCTGAGCCTTCCGAAGGAACTGCTAACGATGCCTCTCGTTCCTGGATTGGAATTTCCTTTAGAAGCTCTTCTGCGTTCGCTGTCCATTTTCGCAAGTTGAAGCCGGCATTTTCTAAGACGGCCTTAACCTCCTTTCTTTTAGTTTCAGCTTCTTCAATGGTATCTGCACCAGAGAACAGATCGTCGACATACATCTCTGTAAGAATCATCTTCGCAGCTTTCGGATATTGAACTTCTGCCGCTTTCGCTGTTTCCATCAGTGTCCGAATCGCTAGGTAAGGAGCTGAAGCCGTTCCAAACGTTACCGTTTTGAGCCGAAAAATCTTCAATTGGTCCGTAGGACGCTTGCGCCCGAAAACCAGTTGGTAGTTTGAGTCAAACTCCGTTACCCATATTTGCCGGTACATTTTCTCAATATCCGCTGAAAAAGAGAAACGGTACAGTCTCCATCGAAGTGTAACATCAGTGACATTGTGTTGCAAAGACGGGCCAGTCATCAGATGATCATTTAAAGAGGACCCGTCAGATGTCCTATATGCTGCATCAAACACGACCCTCAGTTTTGTTGTCGAGCTGGTTTCCTTTAAGACTGCATGATGTGGCAGAAAGTAATGACCTCATGTGACCCAATTGCAGGTACTCCTCAATGAAGCGTACTTGTCATGCAGTTGATGATCGGCTGCTAGACGTCTCTCCAGGGACTTGAAACGTTGAAGAGCTCCTTCACGTGACCTACCTAATACAGGATGAACATTTTCCTTAAACGGAAGTGCTACTTGATAGCGTCCATCTACCGTACGCCTTACATTTTGGACAAAATGTTCTTCGCAAGCAACGTCTTCGGTGGTGGCATACCGCTCGAATGGAGTTTCTTCAAGTTCCCAGAATCTTCGAAGTTGTGCATCGACGTCGGATGTTTGAAAGAAGGTCCTGATGGATCGAGGTTCAATTGGTGATCTGCCGAACAAAATCCATCCCAACTTGGTTTTCTGAGCAACAGGCATGGTCTTATCTGGATGACGCACCAACTCTGGCAGCATTATGTCGGCTAATACATCACTGCCCAACAGCAGATCGATTTTGGCTGGCTTGTAAAATGATGGGTCTGCTAATTGTAAACCGCTGAGGTGCCTCCAATCGCCTACGGAAAGGATTCGGCCCGGGAGATGCCCAGACAGTGACTGGGATATCAACGCCTGTGTAGTCGTTTCGAAGGCTGTATAATACGATGCAACAGTGATATCTACGACCCTTTTGCAAGTGCCACTGTTGACCAACCCTAACCCGGACACCTCGACATTAGTGGATTTTGATTTCAAGCGGAGGAGTTGAACTGCAGGCTCCGTAATGAAAGAAGCCTCCGAACCAGAATCCAGCAATGCCCGGAGAAGTAAACTTTCTCCCGAAGACGTCTTTACCTTTACAATGTCTATTGTTAGCAAAACCTGTGTGTTGGCATCATGTGTTGCGTGGTGGTTTCTCGCGCCAGAACTGGTTGAAGGTTGTTCTTTATTGGATGGATGGAAAGTTGGAACTTCGTTGTTAAATGTTGAGGTAATACCTATATATGTCTGTGTTTGATGTGGTGGTTGGACCCCTTGAATATGTGTGTTAGTTGGGTGTGAATTTGGAAATTGATTTGTATTGTTAGAAGAATGAGGGTTAAAATTGAATGGGTTATTGTGTAAAAGCGAATGATGTGGCTGTTGACTATAATAACATCTACGTGAACTAGGACATTGTTGTGACGAATGACTATACGTTAAACAGTTAATAATACATAGACCTAATTTGTTCACATTTTGCTGTTTATCAGAAATGCTCATTTTCAGAAACTTATTACACTTTCTGATAGCGTGCTGACCTTTGTTACAAAGTTTGCAAGTGAACTTCGAGGTGCTTGGTTGAACATGGAACGAGTTTCGCTGTGGTACCTTTTTGGACGAATCCACTGGTGATCGACCCTACTGATAATTAACCGCCTCCAACGTACGGAATCTTGTTTCAAGAAATTGGGTAAATTCCGCAAAAGTGGGTAGCTCCTTGCTGTTTTCCTTGGATCCCAGTTTCTCCTCCCAAAGCTGTTGTGTTTTTGAAGGAAGTTTTTGCAGCAGAACGTAAACTAATATCACGGCCCAGTGTTGTACGGGCACCTTCAAGTTGTCCAAACTGTGCACCACTTCCGTTGATGTGTCTAACAGCTCTTCGATGGCTTCAGCTTGCTCTTGGGTTATCGTTGCCAAATTGAGTTGAGTGTTCACCAAAAACCGTTGATGATCGTACCTGTCTTGAAGGATAGCCCATGCCTTAGCGAAATTGCCGTTAGCAATACCCAAATGTGCTAAAATCTTCTCGGCTTCTCCAGAGACACTTGTTTTAAGATAGTGCATCTTCTGGATTTCCGACAACAATGAATTGTGGTGAACAGGAGACACAAACAAATCGTGAAAACCTCGCCAAGACTCGTAACTCCCTGAAAACACTGGCACCGGAATATTCTTCAGCCTTAAATCCGCATTATGGGATGATTTAGTGTTGTCTGAGTCCATATTAGTGACGTCCATATAGGAGTTGCCCTTTGCTTTGACCTTGTCGATTGTGTCTAATAGATCACCCCTATACTCAAAATACAACTCTCGAATTTGCTCGTAAGTAGTCTCAATCTCATCACCCTTTTCATCTTTTTCCAGCTCACTAATACACTTTTCATATATTTCAGCTGCCGACACCATTGTTTTCTCTAAAAGAGACAAGCGGCCTGCCAAATAATTCGCCGTGCGTGTATTGGAACCTCTTTTGGAGAAATTTGAGACGTCCTTTTCGAGTTCTGAGAATACTCGAGATAACTTTGTACTTTTCATTTTACTAATTTTGTTTTAATTTTAGCACTCAACAAATATATATATATGCCACAAAAAACTAAAATAAAATTCACTTACTTGTGAAAAGTTGATGTTTCAGCAGATGACTGTCCAAAGTTCAATGGATCGTTGTTGCAGCCCAAGTCTCCCAGTTGCACACAGAAGTCTTCCAAATGGTAAAAACAGCATAATCACCAAAATCAGCAAAAATCCAGCAAATCCCCAGTAATCCAATCCAGCAAATCCAAAATAATCGAATCCAGCAAATCAAATCACAGCACACAATTTTAATTCTTATTTTATTTGCAAATCCACACAACAGTGTTGAGAAAAAATTAAATTAAGTTACAAAAAAAAACTAATCCGGCTCGAAGGACCAAATGTTCTCGTCTCGAACGGAGAGAAATAAAAACGGTTAAAGAAAACGTAACTTTAAATCTAACTGAAAGAAAATATGTACAACTTTAACTGGATTGCAAATAAAACCACTTTCTTTCAACGTTACAAATTCTGTCTTTTTTTTATTCGGTTTCTTGTTTGTTCTTTATATATGGATCGTACATATGTGTATAAGTTGACATTCGGAGTAATTCATCGATTTGACATAATTTCCCTTTTGGGAAATTACTCCGTGCGTGGGTGGATACAGAGATCTGGACCATGGTGACGTCAGCGTCAACAGAAGCTATTATGGCCGCTCCAGTTGGCTTTTTCGTATTGTCTTGCAGCTAGTAGAACAAAACCTCACATAATACATATCTATTCAGGAGCCTTGGGTGCGAAACAAGCGCATTTGTGGCCTTGCAAGTATGCGTGATATCACGATACTTTATGATGAGCGGTCCGAAAGGCCTAGGGCTTGTCTTATTGTACCAAATTCCCTCTCAGCAACTAAGTTTGGTCAGTTTTGCGACCAGGACTTAGTTGCTGCATCTATAAGCTACAAGACGAACGGTAAATGAGAAACCTACGTTGTTGCGTCTGCATACTTCCCATATGACTCGGTACTACCCCCACCACCAAGGGCTTTGGTCGAGCTAATAGAATATTGTGATACCAGAAAGATAGGTCTTGTCATATGTTGCGACGCTAATGCTCAAAACTCTGTTTCGGGCAGCAGCAAATGCAACGCACGGGGAGATCGTCTTCTAGACTTCATACTATCGTCTGATCTTACCATCAACAATGTTGGCTCACAACCAACATTTGCTACGGCGCAAAGACAGGAAGTGATTAACTTGACCCTGTCCAACAGGTATTTTAAGTCTATTGCCATTACCAATTGGAGAGTTTCGCCAGGAATTTCCCTCTCAGACTATAGATACATCGAATTCCAAATCGAATCCGAAGCTACACCTTTGCAGGAGAGGAAGAATCCAAGAAAACTATATATGGTTTAAAGGATAGTTAGGCAAATCTATCAAAGATCTACCTAAACTTACGAGGCAAAAAGGTAGAGGAAGCCGTTCAAGAACTGAATATCACCCTTACCAGATGTTTTGAACTAACGTGTCCGCTGACAAAAAACCCCTGCAGAAGGTCAGTTCCGTGGTGGAACTCAGATCTACAACTAATTTGTAAGGAAACCAGAAAACTTCTAAATAGGCCACTCAAGACAAATTCGGAGGTGGACTGGAACCATTACCGATCGAAGCAAAGAGAATATAAGAGGTTAATTCGAACTTCGAAACGTACCTCGTATAGGGATTTTTGTGGCAAGATCGAAACTCTCGGTAAAATCAGTAGACTGGTCAAAGGTCTCAAGAATGGAAAACCAATCAAGCCGGAATCACTCAGGAAACCTGATGGTACTTTCACTGAGTCGAAAGCGGATGCTTTCAGTCTTCTGCTGGAGACTCACTTCCCAGGATATCAGGTCAACATCGGTTCGCAACCAGGTTCAACTAGTGAAGCTGTTAGCGGGCTGAGCCGAACAACTCGGGGCAGCTGCATCGGGCGTGGCGACGGATGAAGCTATCAAATATGCTGTCGCATCTTTTTACAGCTTCAAGTCACCTGGCACTGACGGAATATACCCAGCTATGCGTACAAGGTATTAGTCAGTTGCTGCCAACTCTAAAGAGAATTTTCTCTGCTGACTTGGCACTGGCATATATACTAACCCCCTGGCGAACAGTCAGAGTAGCTTTCAGGGATGACTACTCTCTCGCCAAGAGTTTCGGACCTATTAGTCTGACATCCTTCCATCCTGAAAAGCAAGGAAAGGCTAATTGAGCTACATGTGCGCAAAGTTGCTTTGAGGGTACATCATTTGTCAGGGATGCAACATGCCTATCAACGCGAAAAATCCTGCGAGTCTGCGCTTCAAAATCTGGTCAGCAGAATAGAATGTGCACTTGACAGGAAAGAATTCGCGATAGGCATTTTCATAGACATTGACATTGCCTTTGACAATGCAACTTTTGACAGCATATGTAGCTCCGCCAGAAATCACGGCGTAGAAGAATCACTAGTGTTGTGGATCAAAGCAATGCTGGTGTACAAAACATTGACTGTATATATTGTAATATGCGGGCTACGGCTCGAGTAGATAAGACGATATTCTGTGAAATTATTTCTTTATTTTCTAGTCTATAGAACAAATCAAGTTCACACTATACTATTCTTCGCAAACTCCTTCCTTACAAGGTCTCTTTCTTCTCAAATCACTTTATCTCCTTTCAATTACTTAATTCACAAATCCAAACTAATTACTTCTTCTTGTTAACTCTCAACTTTCAATTTATCACTAAATTACTACTTCGGCTGTTATCACTTTTCCAATCTCCTCGTGCGGTTCAGAACCAACTGCTTGGTCTCGATCGTCATCTGTCCTTATATAGCAGAAGTTTCTGATAGCCAGAAATTTCTAGCAAATTATTCGACCACTGGAACAAAACAATTCTGATGTAATAATTCCAAGATGACAATCATTTCTTGCAGTTATAATTCTCTCTTATCCGTGATATCCGTCTCTTATCGTAGACATGAACTGTGGAAACTAACCACAGACACGAACCCCGAATGAAAAGTCACTTTGGAATGGGCTGTAGGAGCGTAGTTATTATTATGTTACACTGCCCCCCTCTTAGACGTGTTCGTCCCGAACAAGTGCATCCTCATTTCGGCCATTGTATCGACTCAGTCGGTCCACATGAACCACTTTCATTTTGGCCCTTGGTCCTCGCTGGATGCGGTAGACAACATCGTTGATGCGGGTAATTATTCTGTAGGGACCCTCCCAGTTCTGCTGCAACTTAGGTGATTTCCCCTTTTGGCGATGGGGATTATACAGCCACACTAGATCTCCCTCCTGGAATCCTGACGTTGTTGCCTTGACATCATACCTGGTCTTCATGCGGTCGCTCGTTATCTTAATCTGGCTTCTGGTCCTTTGGTGTATGTCCCTAAGCCTTTCCCTAAGGTCCGCCACGTACTCTTCTTCATTTCTGGGCTTATTGGCAGGAGATCCAAATTTCACCCCACTGGGTAACCGAACTATTCCACCAAACAAGATTTCGAACGGCGTATGTCGAGTAGTGCTATGCACGGCACTTCTATAGGCCATCAAAAACAAGGGAATCTGCTGGTCCCAATCACGTTGGTAGTCGCCTACGACCTTCGAGAGATGTTCGTCCAAAGTCCTATTGAAACGCTCCACCATACCGTCCGACTGTGGATGAAGCGGGGTTGTCCGTGTCTTTTTGATTCCGAGTAGTTGACACATCTTTCGCCCTTGGTCAGAATGCAATTCCAAGGGCACACCGAATCTGCTAACCCAATTGTAGACGATCTGCTCCGCCACGGTTCTGGCTTCCTGGTTAGGGATCGGAAACGCTTCCGGCCACTTACTGAAGTAGTGTATTACTACGAGTATATACCGATTACCATTGTCGGTTTCCGGAAAGGGCCCGCGATGTCAATGGCGATTCGTTCGAAAGGTGCTCCCACGTTGTATTGGTGCATCTTACCTCGAGTTTTGATTCTCGGTCCCTTGCTAGCTGCACACACGTCACATTTTCTGCACCAGTCTTCGACATCTTCCTTCGCTTTTAACCAATAAAAACGTTCTCGTACCTTTTATAGCGTCTTATTCACTCCCAAGTGGCCTCCGGACGCCCCGCCATGCATTTCCCGTAACACCTCCTTGACCCTCGTCCGCGGCACGCCAAGCTGCATTACAAACGACTTTCCGTCGGAGGATTCCCATTTTCTTCTCAGGACACCTTCTTTTACATGGAGGGAGTCCCACTGCGCAAAATACGCCTTTAAGGTCGGGCTTCTGTGAGAGATGTTCTGATGATCCGGGTTCTCCATGTTCTCCTTCCAGGCCAGAATCGGTTCGATATCCGGGTCTTCCTTCTGAGCGTTCCGGATCTCATCTACGCTCCAGCCGGCGATAGGTTCGGCTCTCATTCTTTGGATGGAAACCAGCTCCCGTTCTTCCTGACGCGCACAATGTTTACAATCCCTTCTGCATGGTCTCCGGGACAGTGCATCCGCATTAGAGTGGAGTTTTCCTTTACGATGCTGTATTTCGTAGTCGTATATTTGCAGCCTTTCGATCCATCTTGCGACCTGACCCTCAGGACTCTTGAACTGTAATAGCCATTTTAAGGCTGCATGGTCTGTGCGAAGAACGAACTTTCTCCCATAAAGGTATTTGTGAAAATGCTTCGTAGCCAAGATCAAAGCTAGAAGTTCCGCCTTGTCACGCAGTAGTACCTTTCTGGCTTAGAGAGCACCTTGGTGAAGTACGCAACCACCTTCTCTTGGCCATCATGCACCTGGGAGAGTACGGCTCCTACCCCGACATTACTAGCATCTGTATCTACAATGAACGATTCCCCGGGAGTGGGGTAAGCTAGTATCAGGGCATCGCATAGCCGTTGTTTAAGTGCCTTGAAGCTCTTCTCGCACTCAATTGACCATTTGAATTGTTTTCCCTTTTCCGTCAACTGGTGCAGGCTCTTTGCGATCCCGGCAAAATCCTTCGCGAACCGTCTGTAGTAGGTGGCTAGGCCCAGGAAGCTCCTTAGTTGGTGTTTGTCTTTGGGGACTGGCCAGTTTTTCACCGCTTCGACCTTCTCTGGATCGGTTCTCACTCCTTTCGCTGAAATTATGTGTCCCAGGTACTTGACTTCCGCTCCAAACAGGGGGCACTTCTTGGGGTTGAGCTTCAGGTGGGCATTTCGAAGCCTTTGAAACACATCCCTTAGATTGTCTAGGTGTTGCGCAAACATTTTTCCCACGACGATGACATCATCCAAGTATACCAAACAGGTTTTCCATGTTAACCCTTGCAGGACACATTCCATCAATCGCTCGAAAGTCGCCGGAGCATTGCACAGCCCGAATGGCATTACCGTGAATTGCCATAGCCCATTTCCTGCGGTGAAGGCGGTTTTCTCCCGGTCTTCTGGATGGATCTGTACCTGCCAGTAGCCACTCTTCAAGTCGAGAGTGGAAAACTATTGGGCTCCTGATAGTGTGTCTAGCGTGTCGTCAATCCGTGGCAGAGGATAGCTATCTTTCTTGGTGACGTAATTGAGCTGCCGATAGTCCACGTAGAACCGCGTGCTGCCATCTTTCTTCTTAACCAGTACAACCGGTGATGCCCACGGACTTTTGGAACTTTCAATCAGACCTTCTTTCTCCATTGCCGACACCATCTCTGCAACTTCTGTCTGCTTTGCCAATGGAAGGCGCCTAGCAGGCTGACGAATTGGTCTAGTATCACCAGTGTCTATTCGATGTTGTACCAGGTGTGTTCGGCCGTATTCTCCGTCCTGTGAGGCAAATACATCAGCGTATTCATTGATAAGATTCTCTGCCATAGTTCGCTGCTCCTGATTCAGCTCACTGGACTGGAGAATCGTCTCTCTCGTTTCCGCTGTCCAAGGTGATGGGAGAGGTTTTGGAGCATCACGTTCAGATATTGTTGCGACGGCGGTAATCGGCGTGCATTTTCCAGTCACCTCCCCTCGCCTTAGTTTGACAGTGTGTGGTCTTGCGTTCAAAACCCTCACTGGAACCATGGTGTTCTTTGGTTCGACTAACGTCTTTCCCACGATGTAGTCTTGAGAATTCTTCTCTGGGTCTGGTTCTACTATGTAGAATCGGTGGCTCCCAGACCACCTTCCAGCTTCGTCCATATGATTGTCTCTGAAGACGGCGGCAAAACTTCGTCTTTGCTGATGACTGTCCTGAGAGTTACGGCATTCTCGTTTCCGTACACCATCGGAATCTCCACATTTCGATACCTCAGTACTTGCATCCCGATGTCCAGGATTACTTCATTTGCTTTCATGAAGTCCATTCCGATGATGCACTTGTCGCATATATCTGCCACCAGAAACGCATGGGAGAACGTCAGTCCCGCCGGAGTAATCGTAAGACGAACTTCTCCAAACACCTTCGCCATTTCCCCTGTTGCAGTCTTCAGGCAGTAGCTGTTGGTGTTGTGCAGCCAGGAGCTTCTGACGATATCTATTCTTACAATGGAGGCGGTGGCACCTGTTGCGATGGTGGCTACGCACTTCTTCTTGTTGATTAGTTCCTCCACTGTCAGGCTCTTGTTACCCTGTTTGGTTTGCGAAACTTGAATGGTGGTCCTGGGGGCCTCGATTCCAGTAACCAACTTCTGCCCCGCGAAGTTGGTCCTTACGCATTTCCCGACTGCTGGTTTTGGGAAGTCTGACCGACAGGATGCTTCCTCTCTGCTTCTCCTACTTCCGCAATGTGGACAATTTCCTCGTCTAGGTGAACTTCTGCACTGCCGTTGTAGGTGTCCGGTTTGGTTGCAATTCCCGCAATGGATTTGACTTCCGCGAGCTTTGTCTTCATCCATGACGGCTGTTCGCTGGCGTGAGCATTCCACGACGGACATTTCCCTGACACGGTGTATTCCCTGTTATGCCTGGTCCGCACCCTTCATTGACAAAGCGAATGCCAATGCCTCGGGGAGTGTTCGCTTTTCAGCCATCCTTACAGCCATTTGCAGTTGTCTGCCCTCTATGGCCTGAATAAAAGCTTCCACCGCCATTTCGTTGATAAGCTCCTCACCGGCTTTAGGGTATGAAAGATGGGCTAGTCGCTCTATATCCGCTTGCAACTGTTGGAGCGTTTCCCCCCTTTTCTGGACTCGACTACGCAGCTGAACCCTGTACATCTGCTGCATGTGTTCATCCCCAAACCGCATCTCAATAGCCTGAACCAGAGAGTCGTAGTTCTGCTGTTTATCTTCCGGGATGGTCTGCAAGAGCTCCGCAGCTGGACCCCTCAGTGCAAGCGTGAGTGCAATAGACTTCTCTTCATCGTCCCAGCTATTGGTCATTGCAGCCGCTTCGAATTGCCTATTATAAATTGGCCATGATGTTTGACCATCGAAGATATGGGGCTGCATCTCCTTTCTTCTCAGACCGTCAGTGGAATATTCCCGTGCTTTCTGTCTCTTCACGTTGCTGAGTTCCTTAGCAAGACTTTCGACTTGCTTTCCTACTCTCTCGAACTGCGTATCCACTTTTTCAAACTGAGTCTCTATCTTCCCGAACTGAGTTTCATGTTTCTCAAAGTTTTCATCGAATCTAGTTTCGACTTTTTCGAGTTGCGTCTCGACCTTCTTGATTTTCTCTTCGATCGCTTCGAATTTAGATTCTAAGTTCCTGTTTTGCTTATCGAGTTTGCTTTCCAGAGCATCTAGAGAATTCTTTTGTTAGTCCATCTTAAGTTCTAGAGAATTCCTCTGGTCGTTCATTGCTTTCTTTTGTTCGTCCATTGCTTTTTTTTGTTCGCCCAGCTTAAGTTCTAGAGAGTTCTTTATTGCTTTCTTTTGGTCATCGAGCTTAAGTTCCAGAGACTTCTTTTGGTCTTCCATTGTTTTCCTTTGTTCGTCCATGACTGACTTAAGTTGCAGGAGAAGACTTGTTATATCCGGGTCGGCTACTGTACTTGCTGGTTCCTCTCCCACGTCAAACTCTACGTCATGCGGATTTTCTCCTTCCTGCTTTATTGCTTCTTCCAGACGAATCAGTATGGCATCTTTTCCCCCAGTTGTGCCGAGATTCCGCTTACTGAGTTCTGCCTTTAGTTGAATTATAATTAGTTTTCCCAATTTGCGACCCATTTTGCGCAACTAATTAACTCAACACAGAAATGTTTTTTTTTTTTTTTTTTTTTTTTTTTTGTGCAATTTCACGCCACGGAAATAGTTGTTCACAGAATAAGTTTTATCCCACTTCTGACACCAATGTAATATGCGGGCTACGGCTCGAGTAGATAAGACGATATTCTGTGAAATTATTTCTTTATTTTCTAGTCTATAGAACAAATCAAGTTCACACTATACTATTCTTCGCAAATTCTTTTCTTACAAGGTCTGTTTCTTCTCAAATCACTTTATCTCTTTTCAATTACTTAATTCACAAATCCAAACTAATTATTTCTTCTTGTTAACTCTCAACTTTCAATTTATCACAAAATTACTACTTCGGCTGTTATCACTTTTCCAATCTCCTCGTGCGGTTCAGAACCAACTGCTTGGTCTGGATCGCCATCTGTCCTTATATAGCAGAAGTTTCTGATAGCCAGAAACTTCTAGCAAATTCTTCGACCACTGGAACAAAAAAATGCTGATGTAATAATTCCAAGATAACAATCATTTCTTGCAGTTATAATTCTCTCTTATCCGTGATATTATCCGTCTCTTATCGTAGACATGAACTGTGGAGACTAACCGCAGACACGAACCCCGAATGAAAAGACACTTTGGAATGTGCTGTAGGAGTGTAGTTATTATTATGTTACAATATGTATATATGTTATGGCAGGTGTAAATAGGGGTTGCCCACATGGTGGTGTTTTGTCTCCTCTGCTTTGGTGCATGCTGGTTGACTCGCTGTTGAACACACTCAATAGTTCTAACGTCTACGCTCAAGCATATGCAGATGATGTCGCCGTTCTGTCTGTTGGATAGTGTCTAGCAACTGTTTGCTCTAAGGTGCAGATGGCACTAGACGCAATCGACGATTGGTGCGCTAGGAATGGGCTTTCAGCTAATCCTCTCAAAACCAAGATGGTTCTCTTTACGAGAAGGAGGAAATTGACTGGTCTGACTCAGCCAGTGCTAAAAAACGTCACTACCACAACTCTCCAAGGAAGCCAAATATTTACGAGTAATCTTAGATAGCAAGCTTCTTTAAATACGTTACTGCTGCATTCGCCAAACTCCAAAGGACGGTCTGTCTCGGCTGCTTGGAAGCTTTCCCTAATATGCCTGGCTCTGGTCTAGACGCTTTGATGAACCTCCCACTCCTTGATATTTATATCATGGGGTGTACACTCAGAGCCAACTTCCATTTAAAGAGAAGTGATTTCTGGCACGATTAGCACTGGAGTTTTGATGACGTTGCGCAACGATTATTTAGATTAGTTTAGTTTAGTTTAGTTTAGTTTATTCATCTACCAGCTTTGCTTTACAGATTACATAGAGAGATAAGTATATTATTAGATAAATAAGTATAAACAATTTGAATGTAAATTAATTATTAAAAAAAAAAAAACATATTTCATAAAGATATGTATAGAAGAGGAAATCGAAAATATATTTAATTTATTAGAAAACCGTACAAAATCTTTCTGAAGCGATCTCTTGAATAATGAAAATCTAAATGTCTACTAGCTTCATTGAAATTCATAAGCGTCCTAGAGAATGGTTCATTACGACCATAGTTTGTTCTATGTCCTGGTTGGAAGAGAACATTTCGATTTCTAAGACGCCTTTCAGGAGCATAAATGAGTACCCGGGATAAAAGGACGGGGCTATTTATACGGTAACACAGAATGTCTCTTGTAAACATAACATCATGGGCATATCTCCTTGCGTTAAGGGTAAGAATATCAAGTAATTGACATCGAGCGCTGTAAGAGGACTCAAAGTCAAAACGCATTTTCCAAAAGATATTGTAATATGCGAGCTACGGCTCGAGTAGATAAAACATTATTCTGTGAGATTATTTCTTTATTTTCTAGTCTATAAAATAACTCAAGTTCACACTATACTATTCTTCGCAAATTCTTTCCTTACAAGGTCTCTTTCTTCTCAAGTCACTTTATCTCATTTCAATTACTTATTCCACAAATCCAAACTAATTACTTCTTCTTGTTAACTCTTAACTTTCAATCTATCACAAAACTACAACTTCGCCCATTATCACTTTTCCAATCTCTTCGTGCGGTTCGAAAACCAACTGCCTTGCCTCGATCGCCATCTGTCCTTATACAGTCGCATTTCTGATAGCCAGAAACTTGTAGCAAATTCTTCGACCACTGGAACAAGAAAATTCTGATGTAATAATTCCAAGATGACAGCTGCAGCCAATAATCTCTTGCGGTTATAATTCTCTTGCGGTTATAATTCTCTCTTAATTCCGCGACGTCGTCTTAGACATAATCCGTACACGAACCTCGAATGAAAAGACACTTCGGAATGTGTTGCATACTTTTGGAGCGTAGTTATTATGCTACATCATGTTCCAATATATTTGGTAAAACGCCTCTGCACCCTTTCTATGCGAACTGAGTGAGTCTGATAAATTGGATTCCAGATAATAACGGCGTACTCAAGAATCGACCTAACCAAGGAGATGAAAAAAGATATTAATGTATGTGGATCGAAGAAATCTTTTGAATTCCTTTTAATAAAACCAACAAGTGAGTTAGCTTTAGCTATTATGTACTCAATGTGAGGAACAAAAGTTAGCTTTGTGTCAATAATGACACCCAGATCCTTAATTTGATTTACTCGTCTTAAAGATGTCAAGTCAAGGCAGTAGTCATAAGAGTATTACATATATGATCTTGAAAGGGATATAGTCATGCATTTATTTACATTCAGCACCAATCAGTTAGATTGTACAGGTCGGACTGTATCTTTAAACAGTCATTTAAGCTTTGTATCTTAAGGAAAATCTTAAGATCATCTCCATACATAAGACATTGGCAAAATTTTATGCTATGGACAATATCGTCAATAAAAATAATAAAAAGCAGCGGATCTCCAGAAGTGCAGGAGATTATTCTCGAGCAGCAGTTGTTTAGATAAACTTTTTGGGTCCGACCGATTAAAAATGATGAGATCCACTTTAGCATTGCAGAGTGAAATCCAAAATTTTCAAGTTTCTTTAGCAAGATTATATGATTCACAGAATCAAACGCTTTACTAAAGTCCGTGTATATAGCATCGACTTGGCATCCGCTTTCTACAGAATTGAAGACGTAAGATGTAAAATGGGCCAAATTGGATGTTGTCGAAAGACCAGAAACAAATCCATGCTGGAATTCAGATAAATGCTCTTTTACATGAAATTCTAACTTATTTTTAACAATACTTTCAAAAAGCTTAATTATGGCTGAAAGTTTGCATATTCCTCTGTAATTTTCGATTTCATTCTTAGATCTAGATTTAAAAATGGGTACCAAAAACAAAATTTTCCAATCTTCGAGAAAAATGCCAGATGAAAGAGATGCATTAAATATTTTTAGCAAAGGTATACAAACAGAATTACAACAGTTTTTAATACAATCGCCGGAATACCATCAGCTCCAGGCTTAGAATTAGGTTTGAGGTTGCGAGCAGCAGACTGAGTATCATAAACATCCAAAACCAGAAATGCGAAATCAATCTTGGATATTGAATTCGGCACAAAACTGCTGGGTGCATTACAATTAGAAAAAACAGATTCAAAAAATTTCGCAAATAGATCAACTGTTATAAGATCATCGTTTGATTCAACACTATTATAAATCATTGTTTTGGGCAACCAAACAGAGCGTCTCTTATGGTTTATAAATGTCCAGAAATATTTCGAATCATATTTTAATTTATTTTCAAGAGAATTAATATATTTACTAAAGACAGTGAAGTCCTTTCGTAACTTGCAAAACATATCTTTGTTATCTTGATTTCCCGAAACTTTAAAACGTTTATAAGCCTTATTTTTTAAATTTTTCAAATGGATTAGCCGTTTATTGTACCAAGGTGGTTTCGAAATATTTCTTTTCAACGAATATGGAACAAACGAGGAAAATCCAAAGTTCACGATTGCAATAAAACGACTGTACATTGCTTGTAGACAAAGATTTTCAAATTCAAGATTTCAGTTAAACGAATCAAAATACGTATTCAATCTAGCAAAATTACATTTTGAAAAGTTAAATGATTTCTCTGAAATCGTACTCCCCCTCAGAAAATTATACATTTCAATTTCAATATATATTTGCTTATGAAAAATTGAGTCATTTAAGAGAGAAAAAGGTGCTTCAAAAACCTTAACACTTAAGTCATTTATACTCATAAAAAAAAGGTCTAAAATTCCATTTTGTGAATTCGTCGTTGAGTTGGTTTGGCATAAATTAAGTGAGAATAAACAATCAATTAGATCTAATTCGAAATCTTTTATCACATTATATGGAATAAGCATTTTATCATCTTCAGACCAAGACCATACGACATCACCAATATTAAAATCACCAATAACACACAAATTATTTAAATCAGAACAAAGATTACTTACAAATTCAATATTTTCTATACATTTCTCATAGGTATTAAGTTTGCTTTTAGGAGGTACATAAGTTACAATGAAGAATATAGATTTTTCAGTACCATCAAAACTAACAGAAATACAAATTTGTTCGACGTCTAAGATCGGCAGTGTAATTTGCTTGCAGGAGAACGTTGTTCGAACAGCAACCAGCACTCCACCACCTCTCTCCTCTATAGATTTACAGCGGTCAAGGCGAAATACAATACATTGTAGAGTAAGGTGTCGAAGATTTCAGTTGACCGAATTCCTTCGTAAAACCAGGTTTCCGTAATTATAATAACATCATAATCGTTATGACTTGAAGCAGTAAACAAATCCAAAGTCTTCGTTCTACATCCGCTAGCATTGTGGTAGTAGACAATATTACGAGGTAGCTTATTAACATCATTAGCATTAGCAGGATTCAGTTTTTTGGTTTATGGATAAAATTTCGAACTTTTACCCCACTAGGCCAGAAATTTGCATCATATACAGCGCTTGCGAATTGAACAGGAACTCTAATTTTAAAATTTACAAATTTAAGAATTTGACTACTACCATTTAGCTTTAATAATTTAAAGCATGAAAAACATGCAGAGTTTACGTGCAGTTTAGATATATATATATATAAATATATGATACTATAGCATTCGTGGAAGTATCAGGGTGAAAACTCGATACGTGATACCACTTGAGTTTAGAAACGACGTGAAGATCAGCAACATGATCATTAGTACCATATACGATCTCAGCACGCACGTTCAATTTTCTATTGGAAATAATCCGTACAGCATCACCAACATCGGAACTAATACCATCATGAGGTGTGCCATGAACGTCCATTGTGTTTGTATTTAATGGTTCTACATGTCGACCATCAGGAGGATAGTTAGTAACAATAGCATATAAATCTTCTAATAAATTAGCGTTAGCGACAGGAAGATTAGCATTCAGACTATTTACAACATCATTAGAGGCAGCAACATCAACCATTACATCAGCAACAAGATCCCCTCGACCATTCATTGAGTCGGTATCATCAACATCTACCACACTAACAGCGTCAGCAACATTTAAAATAGCATCCACAGCAGAAGTGTTTTTTTGTTGTAACTGCAACTTCAGCTGATTGAAGAGAAGAGAATTTATTTTGACTCACCAAAATATTGTCTATTGTCTATTGTCTGGTGCTGGTGTTTTCGTGGAATGCGACAACATTAGGCTTCACTTCTCATTAGGAAAACACACATCTGTCTTCCAGGCAGAAACTTATGCTGTCCTAATGGCTGCAGACTATATTGGGAAGAACAGGTGGAGGGGGCGAAGTATCTGTGTCTGTAGTGACAGTCAGGCTGCGCTTAAGGCCTTGCTCAATCCTTTAACCACTTCCGAAATAGTTCGAGAATGTAAAACATACTTAAATTCGATCGGAAGGCTGAACTCACTGAATCTTTTTTGGGACCCAGGACACAAAGGTATAACAGGAAATGAGATCTCTGATGAGTTTGCTAGACAAGGCTCAGAAGAGTATTTCTCTGGGCATGAACTCACGTTGGGTTTGCCAGCGTCCTCGGTTAGGGCTTCCATTGACGACTGGGTTTTCAGTGAATATAATCGAAGGTGGCATGACTCTCCAGGATGCAGGTAGACTAAACGAATGGTCGCCGTCGTCTCTAAGAAATCAGCGGATTTCTTGCTATCTCTTAGCAGAAAAGACTGCAGACAACTTACTGGCGTTCTTATAGGCCACTTCGCCTTTGCCAAGCACTTCCATGTGCTAGGTTTGAGCGTTACCCCTGTATGCGACTCCTATGGAGAGGGCGATGACACTGCGGAACACTTCCTATGTGATTGTCCTGCCTTTGCTCGTGTCAGGTGGCAGATTTTCGGTGCTGATGTGGTGAGTGCTGATGACATAAGCTCTTCATCACTGAAGCGTCTACTCGTCTTTCTACAAAAAAACGAAAAAATCACATTAAAATAGGGTTCTCCGCCTGGTTGTACAATGGACCTGTTTTTGAGTCTGAGTACTCCAGTAGGGTGTACCCGCCCCGACAAAAAATACCCCAAGGCCCGTCTGGGAACGCACGTCTGGCGATCGAAGATGGTGGTTCCGGTCTCGACACAAGCAAGCAATCTTGACATTGTTTCACAAATATTTCTACGTCTCTAAATTAAAGACCACCATACCTTGGAGCGAACTCTGCGCTTCATCACCGTTTCCCCTGGGTGACCCTCATGTGCTAGTTCAAGAACCCGTGGTCTTAAAGCTGTGGGTATGACTAGTTTTGTCCCTCTTAGCATAATGTTCCCCATAGTGTACAGCTCTAACCGAATCTGTTCCGCATTCTGTTTGATAGAGCTAATGGCTTCCATAAGTTCTAGGTCTGCGTTATTAGTCTCAACAATTTCAAGAATGGCAAGCGCTCGTGGAATTGACTTTTGAACTATAGAACAAATGTTCTCCTGAGGGATGCTGGTTCACCTGAGGGATGCTGGTTTCAAATTGCAGAATGACCGCACCTAAAGCGACTGGACTTGCATCGGCTATTACCTAAATACGATTTCTTGGATTGAAATAAGATAGCGTTGGTATTCCTGCTAGGAACAATGTTGGCTAGGTCCCCAAGCAAATGAGACGTCTCTTTTCGTCAAACATCGTGGCTCGGTTACGTCACCCAAATCCGGAATAGATTTGCCTAGATACGTTACCAGGCCCAAGGAGCTCCTAATTTCTTCCTTTTTGGTTGGAGGCCGGAATTCTAAGACCGTCTTTACTTTTTCTGGTTCTGGAATTATCCCTGCTGTTGACAAAATATGGCATAAAAACTTTAGCTTCTGCGCTTTCCAAATACATTTGTCGTCATTTAATACCACTTTAAAATTTTTAAAGACTTCCAATACCGACTTCAAGTTTCTACCATGCTCCTCTTCTGTGTCAAACACATTACATCATCCAGATAATTTAGAGCATTTTTGCATGAAGCCAAAATATTCTCCATTGTTCTCTGGAATATTTCCAGAGTCGAATTAACCCCAAACATTAATCTTTTGTGTCTATAAACTGCCTTAGATGAAATCAAAGTGGTTATTTCCCGACTGCGCACATCTAGTTCCAATTGATGATAGGCATTTTTCAAATCCAATCTCGAGAAATGTTTAGCTCCCCTTGATCGTGTCATAAACGAAAGCCAAGGGGTGATTTTCCCTCAATATTGCTGCGTTAGCCCGTCTCATGTCTACGAGCAAACGAATGTCTCCATTTTCTTTGAATACCACGACAACGGTCCAACCACAGGTTCTATGATATCTTCTGCTACAGCTTCATTCAGCTTAGCTTCAACCGTGTCTTCTAACGCAACTGGTACACGGCGCAATGGTTGTTGAACTGGTTTCACGGATGCAATAATAGACAATGATTTTCGGGAATGGCTGAAGGTTTTGGACTTGATTTACTTCGAGGCCTAACTTTAGAACATTTAACTCGATTGCAGTATCATTACTTAACAGCGATTGTCTTCCATTCTCAATAACATAGAATGAAGAAATCAAGTCGGTAGTCTTATCAACACTTATAGCGGCTTCGAAAACCACTTTTATTTTAAGCAAATCATCTCCAGCATAAGCTCGAAATTGGTTTTCGGTCCCTTGCACAGATACTCCCAATCCTTTTCACTGAGAAGGTTGTACCGGGACCCAAAATCAATCAGCATTGAAATTTTGGATACTCCAATAAAACAATTAATAATATTATTTTAAAGCAGTCATATTCCCGTAATTTGACCGCCCCTTTCTCTGAATCAATTTCGTTTCCCTTTTCCACAATACGAATCCGTGATGGTTCAGTTCTTCGCCTTTTTACATTTAATTTTTCAAAATCCTTTGGTCTTTTAGGTTTGGTTTTACATTTCCGAGAGAAATGTCCCCAGAATCTGAATTTGTTACATTTAGCATCTTTAGCGGGACGGTAGGGACTGTTCCCCAGATGCCCTCGCTAGCCACATCTGCTGCATTCTTTGTCCTCGAACTTAGCCTCAAATCTAGATGTAACTTTATTAATATTCGTGGATATAGTGGGCAACATCATCACCTCAGACTGGCTATTAATCTGCTCATAAGCATGGCACATATAGATGATGTCTTTTAACTCGTGTTCTTTTTCCAATAGCCGTTCCTTAAGCTCCTTAGGAGCCCACGCATCTATAAGCTTGTCCTTCGGATTGATATCCATTATCTCTTCTTTCGTCTCCCCAAACTGGCAGTTTGCCGCCTGGTTTCGCAATCGCAATACGAATTTATTTAGACTCTCCCCTTCCTCAGGTTTCAGCGAACGGAACAAATGTCTCTCGAATGTCGAGTTCCTCTTCGGAGCAAAATATTCGTTAAGGGTCTTGAAATCATCTTTTTGGTCGCCATCCTTCCCAGGTTTAACTAGTCCACCTGGAATATTTTATAGGTTAACATCCTTTGTTGGATCCCACCTATGTGCAATAATTTGTTTCTTTTCTTCACGGTGTCACTGATCTCGTCCGCCTGCAGGTATAATGAAAAAGCTCGAAGCCATTTCTCCCACTCTGTCCGGATGGAGGACTGCTCAATAGCTCGACCGAGGAACGGTGTTAAGCCAGTTCCACTCATTTTACTTATAGTAATTTCCAATTCTTTAGCAACGAAACTAGCTCTCCCCCCTCCTAACACAATTCAATGTATCACGTCCAATATTCTTTTATGCAATTGAATGCTTAACAATTTAATGTTTTCCTCACCTATTTACGCAATTTAACTATTATCAATCAATTAACAACAATATTTAATCCTTAATATTCCTTACTTAGTTGCAATTAAATGCAATCCAATAGTCGTCGCTTTGTCAATTTAATGAACTACCTGAATCTGCCCAATTCAATGGAAGCTGCCGTTGCTCTCCCTCTTTTCTCCCCTTTTTTTTAGATTAGTCCGTTACCTTATCAATACTGCAACAACCACATCTATATAGAACACGTGAGCAAAAGTACGGTCATGGTTATTCTCTTTTTTTAACCTCTTACAGTAATAATACTCGTGATATTTATTCATTTATTTTATAATTATATTTACCTCGTCGCCAATGTAATGACCGCTAGATTTCCGAGAATAAAACACTATAATTGATTGTTCACTAGTCGAAACATACTTTATTACATTGATATGTATAACCATCCACCTCCGCAGCATGCTGACGTCTGCCCTGACCGAACAAGTGCGAGTGATACTGAGTGCTGTGGAAGAGAGTATGCACCTGCATGCCTACTCTCTGGCATCGGCAGGTCGCCACAATTGTTATTATAAGCTTTTATTCACCCTCATGAGAACAAAATTATAATTACGAGTATAATAAATAGTTGATACAATTCATAGTATTTAAGTTAAAAAAATATTTATTTTACAAATTATAGGTATAATATTAATTTATTGAAATAATTCATTTAGTTTAATTCATTTTAATTTATAGATTATTAGTAAGTAAGTACAGTCGACTCTCGATAATTCGAAACTCAAGGGTCTTTAAAAAAATATCGAATTAACGAGAGATCGAATTATGTACATACATACATATGCAACAATAATATGACACACTTTATTACAAAAGAAACACTGAATTGCATACATACCATACAATTTTACTTACATTTTTTATTTTGTAAAGAAATCAGTGATTTTTTTTTGCTTCAATGACTTCCAGCATGCTTGGTCAAGAGCATTATCTATGACAACCAGTGCCGAGAATACCTCGTCGTCCACTTCCGTTCTTAGCAAATGTTGACGCAATGTACATAACAATGACTTTGCCTCCTTTGATGTGATGGACGGAATTGGTTCTGCTTCCGATTCTTCTTCATCGTCGTCTTCATTGTTGTTGCTTGAATTTGAAGCTGCCAAAACTTCGTCTTCACACAGAGCACCACAGACATCATCGTCAAAATGTACAAAATCATCGAAAGTCACAGATTCTCCAAAGTTAGGAAGATGGCTCCATCCATCCTGCGAGGTCGACTGATCCAATTCTCCTTCCTCCCGTTGCAATTGATTCACTGGCTCTGTAATGAATCCGCATTTCTTGAAACAGTTTGAAATCGTAGTCGATTTAACGTTTTTCCATGCTTTGTCAACCATGGCCATCGCTGTTAAAACATTTATGTTGGCTCTCTGTCCATTTTCAGTGCTATCTAACACTATCATCACTACTTCTTTGCGGTACAAAGTTTTACAATTCTGAATCACTCCCTGGTCAAGTGGTTGCAATTTAGAGGTGGTGTTAGCAGGGAAAAATTTAAGAATCACATTACTGAGAACTGGCGGATTATTGTGAACTGTACAATTATCCAGGAAAAGTACAATTTTCCGCTTCTGCTGTTTCATGTCAATGTCTAGTTTCAACAGCCACACATTGAACAATTCTGTGGTCATCCACGCTTTTTTGTTGGAGCGATAAAACGTGGGAAAGGATTTGATACCCTTGAAACATCTAGTGTTAGCAGCTTTTCCTATCATAAGAGGTTTTATTTTTTGTGATCCGTCCATGTTTACTTTGCCCCAGGCATTTTTCGTTTTTCAGTGTCATTGAACACATTCCGTGGATCGTAATTTGTCAGCAGCCCGCCTAAGTAATTTTTCCATGCAGAACAAAAACTAACATCAACACTCGTGCTGTCTCCACATATTTTTTTAAAAAACGATGTTATGTCGTTTTTTAAAATTGGAGAGCCATCCTTCACTGGCGGTGAATCCTTCAATACCCAAACTAACAGCGAATGACTTGGCTTTCTCCTTCAGCATACAACCTCCGACAGGTACGTTTTGCCCTCTGCATTGACTAAACCATTTCAACAAGCATTCTTCAAGACTGGGGAACTCACCGAGTCGGTTCCGCTTCCTCCCTCCGTGTAATGCACTTTCAGCTATGCCATCTTTTTGCTTTAGAATAGTTGACAATGTGGAGAACGGAATTTTGAAAGTATTCTCTACATCCTTTTTTTTTACTCCACTTACCGCGGCTTCAAATTTTTTTTTTTACCAATTGACAAACACTTATACTTTTTGCACTCATAATTGCGGTGCGACTGATAGCTGAAATAGAACTAAACGGCCCTTCACATCTCCAAAGGGACGAACAATTTTTTACTTATGTTTTGTTCACGTCGCATAGGTCACAATCTAACGGTATCAAAGCTTTGGAAACATGTATACAGCTGGGCAAAGAACAGAGAACAAAAAACAGAAACGACAAAAAAGAAAAAAAATTATAATATGTATAACCAAACACCTACGAAGCATGCTGACGTCTGCCCTGACCGAACAAGTCCGAGTGGTACTGAGTGCTGTGGAAGAAAGTCGCCACAATTGTTATTATAAGCTTTTATTCACCCTCATAAGAACAAAATTATAATTACGAGTATAATAAATAAATTCGTAGTATTTAAGTTAAACAAATTTTGAATAATAATAATAATAATAATAATAATAATAATAATAATAATAATAATAATAATAATAATAATAATAATAATAATAATAATAATAATAATAATAATAATAATAATAATAATAATAATAATAATAATAATAATAATAATAATAATAATAATAATAATAATAATAATAATAATAATAATAATAATAATAATAATAATAATAATAATAATAATAATAATAATAATAATAATAATAATAATAATAATAATAATAATAATAATAATAATAATAATAATAATAATAATAATAATAATAATAATAATAATAATAATAATAATAATAATAATAATAATAATAATAATAATAATAATAATAATAATAATAATAATAATAATAATAATAATAATAATAATAATAATAATAATAATAATAATAATAATAATAATAATAATAATAATAATAATAATAATAATAATAATAATAATAATAATAATAATAATAATAATAATAATAATAATAATAATAATAATAATAATAATAATAATAATAATAATAATAATAATAATAATAATAATAATAATAATAATAATAATAATAATAATAATAATAATAATAATAATAATAATAATAATAATAATAATAATAATAATAATAATAATAATAATAATAATAATAATAATAATAATAATAATAATAATAATAATAATAATAATAATAATAATAATAATAATAATAATAATAATAATAATAATAATAATAATAATAATAATAATAATAATAATAATAATAATAATAATAATAATAATAATAATAATAATAATAATAATAATAATAATAATAATAATAATAATAATAATAATAATAATAATAATAATAATAATAATAATAATAATAATAATAATAATAATAATAATAATAATAATAATAATAATAATAATAATAATAATAATAATAATAATAATAATAATAATAATAATAATAATAATAATAATAATAATAATAATAATAATAATAATAATAATAATAATAATAATAATAATAATAATAATAATAATAATAATAATAATAATAATAATAATAATAATAATAATAATAATAATAATAATAATAATAATAATAATAATAATAATAATAATAATAATAATAATAATAATAATAATAATAATAATAATAATAATAATAATAATAATAATAATAATAATAATAATAATAATAATAATAATAATAATAATAATAATAATAATAATAATAATAATAATAATAATAATAATAATAATAATAATAATAATAATAATAATAATAATAATAATAATAATAATAATAATAATAATAATAATAATAATAATAATAATAATAATAATAATAATAATAATAATAATAATAATAATAATAATAATAATAATAATAATAATAATAATAATAATAATAATAATAATAATAATAATAATAATAATAATAATAATAATAATAATAATAATAATAATAATAATAATAATAATAATAATAATAATAATAATAATAATAATAATAATAATAATAATAATAATAATAATAATAATAATAATAATAATAATAATAATAATAATAATAATAATAATAATAATAATAATAATAATAATAATAATAATAATAATAATAATAATAATAATAATAATAATAATAATAATAATAATAATAATAATAATAATAATAATAATAATAATAATAATAATAATAATAATAATAATAATAATAATAATAATAATAATAATAATAATAATAATAATAATAATAATAATAATAATAATAATAATAATAATAATAATAATAATAATAATAATAATAATAATAATAATAATAATAATAATAATAATAATAATAATAATAATAATAATAATAATAATAATAATAATAATAATAATAATAATAATAATAATAATAATAATAATAATAATAATAATAATAATAATAATAATAATAATAATAATAATAATAATAATAATAATAATAATAATAATAATAATAATAATAATAATAATAATAATAATAATAATAATAATAATAATAATAATAATAATAATAATAATAATAATAATAATAATAATA